>OY292496.1:6233216-6820716 GCA_958496325.1 Nomophila noctuella | reverse complement strand
CCTGGTCAATTTAGGATAACAGTCGTAGCGTACCCTGGGCTCCGAGACAATGGCCGAGGATGCAACCGGGAAAGATGCTAGGATGATAATGATGAATGTCAGTAAATGCAAATACTACTACATCCACAAATGTTTAGCCTTGTTGTAAATGTCTACAATTAATTTGTTTTTACAGAGGAATATCTATTCTACGAACTGTTGGAGTTGATTGATTTGGATTTGGGCAAAGCGACCGAGACGTCTTGCTCGCAATTTCACTTTATGCCGCGATTTGTGCGGTTCCTACCAGAAGGTGGCTGCGAAGTAAGTATTGAACTACTATTCATAAACCACATTAGAATACTTAGATGTTCATAAAAAAAACTTTAATTAATCAGCACCTGTTAACACACACACAATTACAGTAATTTTATTTAAAACTTTCTTAAATGTAGTGGTACTAGTTAGTGAAGAGATTGATTTTTTATTTAAATTATGTTTGCCACTTTATATATAATATTTTTTATTTACAGGTGCTATCAATGTGTGAAGTATTGAAGTATCTGCTAGACGAAAGTGGTCTATTAATCCACCCAAATAAACTGGAGCATGTTCATCAGATGGATCACTACACGTGGCAGAAGTTTGTTGATAGAATTAAAGGTAAATTACAAAAAATATTTCCTATAGTTTTAAATTCGATAATTATACGATAGCCGAATTAAAAATGTTTATAAAACCAACAACAGCTCATGTAACAATAATTAACATTATAAGGAAAAAAAAAACCGCTCAAAAATGCCATCTTGCGTTTGCAAAATTTTACATTTCATTTGTATTCGTCATTATCATTTGTTATTTTACCTTTATTTCATTTGTGATAGAATATTCTATATAATAATACCCCTCCGGCCGTATTCGGCCATGGCGGCCGATCTTTCGATCAGCCAGGTACGCAGGATATATTATAGTGCACAAGTGAGTGCGCAAGCACAGGTGCACTCTCTATTCCCTCACTCTCATAATTCGGTGGGACAGCAATCTGACACGACCGTAGAGAGATCAGGCGCAGGACCAACAGCTTAACGTGCTCGAGATGAAATTTTTCGGTCACCCATCCGATGACTGGCATCTGCGAACGTTGCTTAACTTTAGCAACCGCAAGCCGAGTGCGCTAACCACTGCGCCATCAAGCTCCTCAAATTCTATATACTAATATAATAAAGCTGAAGAGTTTGTTTGTTTGAACGCGCTAATATCAGGAACTACTTCACTCGACCGATTTTGTGCAAACTTCACATAAACCATCTACTAAATAGTCCGAACGAACCCTGGAAATTTGGTTAGGATAGGTGAGCCCATTCTTGAGTTATAAAGTGACAACGAAAAATGCCACTTATTTTTATATATGACACTTAAAAAAGTATTTAAAATATTTGTCATCAGGCATGATAGTGACTTACCCGGGCAAGAAACCTTGCTCGGTTCGCGTGGACCAGCTGGACCGCAGCCCGCCGAGCGCGGAGGACAAGGCCACCGACCTCAGCACCTACTACCCGGAGATAGTGCACTTCGGCATACGACCGCCGCAGCTCAGCTATGCGGGGAATCCTGAGTAAGTTGTATTTTATACTAGCTTTTACCCGGCGGCTTTGCCCGCGTGGAATTAGGTAGGACATCAGTACTTTCGGCGTTATTGACGATTATCAAGATTCAGGTTTTATCCCATGGGAGCTTTTCATTGGAATAAAAAGTCCTTTCACCTAAGCCAGCCCATACCCTGCTTGTATACCAAATTTTATCAAAATCCGTCTTGTATCAGCGTGATCGACGGACAAACATCCAAACGAACAAACTTTCACATTTATAATACAATTAGTATTAGTATGATGTAAACTAGCGGCCCGGTACGTGCTTCGCTACGTGAGGTAAATGAAAAAGAACTAGAAATTGTTACACTTAGTCCATCAGACTGAATTCACTTCGTTCTTATCGACGCCCCGATGGTCTAGTGGTTTAAGTACCGGGCCTTGGTCTCGAGGTCCTGGGTTTGATTCTCGGGTCGGGAAAAATTTGCGTTGATTTTCGGCTTGTGATCACCAATCCGCATGTGGCAAGCGTGGTGATTAAGCCAAAACCCATATTTGTAACGAAAACATGATTTCAAAAGATGGAGGCCTTTGCCCTGCAGTAAGACATTAATAGACTGATACTTTACTTTTACTGTTGTAATGTGTGTCTGTGGTCTATGCTCTATGATATGTTCCTTAAAAAAAATGTCTATTCGTCGCCGGCTCCCACCGAGATACGTTGTTTCATTTCAAATTCCAACATTTACTTTGTTCTTATAGGTACCAGAAAGCCTGGCGCTACTACGTGAAGTACCGTCACCTGATAGCGAACATGGCGAAGCCGTCGTTCAAGGAGCGGCAGAAGCTGGCCGCCAAGGAGGCCAAGCTGCAGGAGATGCGCACGCAGAGCAAGATGAAGCGTGACGTCACCGTCGCCATCTCCTCGCAGGGCTTCCACACGACGGGGCTCATGTGCGATGTGGTGCAGGTGCGTGGAGTAACTAGAGGGCCCCAGTACAAACACATCGACTCTTATGTCAAAGCAGTAAAGATCTTTATGCCACACATTAATGGTTCTCATGACTGTACACAGGCCATTGCGTACAGTCATGAGCACCAACATGTATGATGAGCCATGCTTTGCAATGCACAACTGTAGGCCACAATCACTTGGTGATCACACAGTGGCGCATGCGGCATGTCTCATTGCTGCCTGGCAAACCACTTGCGATGGACGTGGAACTAATTACGGCTGCCGCTATTTATTTATGTACTGTTTAGAAGTTTTACAGAAATGTGTAACTTCGCAAAGTTATAAAAGGATGGCCCCTGTAAACAATAACGATGGCCGTTAGCGGGCCAGCATTGGCTATTGTGTACTGGATCCTTAAAAAGTACCACCCCATTTCTTACCGTGGGTGTCGTAAGAAGCGACTAAGGGGTCTTCGAGGGGGATGGGCAGCAGCGTTCCCTTGCTTTTTGTTATCCACGTAAACTCCGATTATCAATCCGCCCTTACACCGTGGGGACTTTGGTCATAACCCTGCATGTAGGAGAATAACGTCCAGCTGTGGAGTGTAATAGGCTGATCACGTGATGATTTTCAAAACAGATATCCGTTCTTTATGTATCTCATTTAAATAAACTTCGATTCTCGATACCTATTTAAAATATTAATACTAATATGATATGTTTGTTTATGTAGCACGCAATGCTGATCCCAGTTCTCGTCCGTCATCTCCGCTTCCACAAATCCCTGGGAGCTCTAGAGCGTCGCATCGGGCACAGCTTCCGTCAACGCGCGCTCCTACAGACGGCTCTCACGCACCCCTCGTACCGCGAGAACTTCGGCACCAACCCCGACCACGCGAGGAACACGCTCACCAACTGCGGGATCAGGCAGCCCGAGTACGGGGACAGGCGGATACACTATACCAGGAAGAAAGGTTGGTGACTACTGGCACGACGTAGCCATTGTGTGTTTGTCGCGTAAGATACTCCTTCAGACACCGAGCACCGACTATGAAGCCGGAGGAAACACGCCGATTAAAAAAGGTTGGTGACTTGGGAAACTCCACACTAGGAAAAAAGGTTGGTGACTACTGTCATGACGTAAGCATTAGTATGCCGAGTGTCGCATTTGCCACAGCTTCCGTCAACGCACCCTACTACAGACGGCTCTCACGCACCCCTCGTACCGCGAGAACTTCGGCACCAACCCCGACCACGCGAGGAACACGCTCACCAACTGCGGGATCAGGCAGCCCGAGTACGGGGACAGGAGGATACACTACACCAGGAAGAAAGGTTGGTGACAACTGGCACGACGTAGCCATTGTGTGTTTGTCGCGTACGACAATCTTTCAGACAACGAGCACCGAGTATGAGGACCGGAGGATACAAAACACTTAGTAAAAAAGGTTGGTGACTTGGGAAACTCCACATTCGGGAAAAAGATTGGTGACTACTGTAATGATGTATACATTGCATAAGCCACAGCCTCCGTTAACGAGACATCGAGCAGCTAGTACGGTGATAGGATAATACACTACACCAGGTTCTTGACTTGAAATATGAAATGCTTTGACAGTTAGCAGAACATTTCATTGTACGCCAGTTGGCACTGCACTATTCAGTTTTATTTGACAGATTTTTAACAACTTGTTAAAAAAGAAGGTTCGACTCGTTTGGAAGTCGTCTCGTAGTTTCATATTTTAGTATCTTATTACACTATTCCTTCATCCCTTCTCCTGCAAATAAAATTAAAACTATTTTTATTCTATTCCAGGCATCGTAACCCTCATAAACATAATGTCACGTTTCGGAAAGCGAAGTGAAACCGAATCCGAGATCAAGCACAACGAGCGGCTTGAGTTCCTAGGTGACGCTGTGGTGGAGTTCCTCTCGTCGATACATCTGTTCCGAATGTTCCCTGGCTTGGCTGAAGGAGGCCTGGCAACTTATAGAGCGGCGATTGTACAGAATCAGCATCTGGCGCAGTTGGCTAAGGTTTGTGGAATAATTAAATTTGAGTAATACTTCTGCCCTAAAGTCACGTAATCTATCCGTCAAACTGGCTTCTTGGTTAAGTACATTTCAGAAATAATATGGCACTGAAATGAATGGCACCTGTAAAATATTATTTCCTACCTGAGTCGTATTCTTCATTATGTGATGGCTGACACAAGGGTTATACTTGTGAACAGGTGCCGCCTTTGGGGACTGGTCGGCTGGGACTCAATCCGTTTATATAAACATATTTTCTTAATTTTATATTTGAAAAAAAAAGATAACTATTACCTACCTAGTACAAGTATGTAGACTTATTTTACCGACAAATATTAATTATTAATGTAAATAAGTGGCAATTGAAAAGAGCAACTATCGAGTTTCTTGCCGCTTCTCCTCGGTAGATGATTGCATTCCAAAGTCGGTGGTCGAGTCAATATGTAGTTTTTATAATTTTGCCTGTTGGTCGAGTGGCTAGAGACCCTGGCTACAAAACCAAAGGTCGCGGGTTCGAATCCCGCTAGGGGCAAAGGTTTGTGTGATGAACATCGGTATTTGTACTCGAGTCATGGATATTTATAAAAGTATTTAAGTATGTCTATCCGTTTCCTAGCATCCATGGTACAAGCTTCGAGCTTAGTTTGGGGCTAGGCAGTTGATGTGTTAGTCCAATGAATTTATTAATTTAATATGTATGTAGTTTTTATAAATGTATTAATGACAATTCATAAGTGCTTTCCTGAGGCCAAACATTATTTTGATTTCGTTTTACTATACTATGTTACATGATCTAATGATACTGCACGTGTCCCGCAGAACATCTCGCTGGAGCAGTACATGCTGTACGCGCACGGGTCGGACCTGTGCCGCGAGGTGGTGATGCGCCACGCCATGGCAAACTGCTTCGAGGCGCTCATGGGCGCGCTCTTCCTCGACGCCGGGCTGGAGGTGCGTGTCTTTGCGATGTTTATAGTGTTTAGGCGCAAATTGATAAACAAATGTGCAATTAAAAAACCCCACGCAAGACCAGTCTTATAGAAATACGGTATTTGACTGACAGGTCAAATCACCTACTTTTTTTAAATGTCAAAAACGTAACCTTGTAGGAAAAAATGTATGAAATATTGAATTGTGACGTCACATTTCTGTAGTGTCAAATCAATACCCTTTTAATTTCAATTAGCTATAATAATTTGTTAAAAGCTCAATAGTAGCTGTGGAATAAAAAATTTTGCTTAATTTTTCATTTCTTCTTATATGTTAGAATGTCATAATTTATTTCGTATGCAGTCAAATACTCAATTTCTGATTTGTCCTGGGGCAATTAAAAAATATATAACTCTCGCAAGACCAATATGATTAAATGAGGGTTTTCTCAAATGAAACATCCGCTAGATAGCAGTAGTTAAGCGTAGAGTCTAACTGGCATGTGATTGGTGAATTTTGAAGTGACATTGACAGATATATCAAAATTCACCAATGACATGGCATTTAGACTTCACGCCTACGCATTGCTATCTAGCGGATTGTTCAATCGCAAACACCCTCAAATGATTCAGTAAGAGTTGTATAAGGAATAATTAGCAAAATTATCCATATTCTGACTTACTGTAATTTTGTTACTATGTCTCAGGTTGCAGATAGAGTTTTTTCGCTTGCGCTGTTTTACAACGAACCCGATCTACTAGACGTTTGGGTTAAGGAACGTGCTCATCCGCTTCAAGAGCAAGAACCGTTGGGAGATAGAAAATATATCAAGGACTTTGAATTTCTACAGAGGTTGACCGAATTTGAAGATTCGATTGGTAAGTTTTATTTCGATTTATTAATTTGTCTTTCATACAATTTCAATTATAATTATATTTTATTTATTGACAACTAGCGGCCGCCCGCGACGTCTGTGTATGTTCTTTCGGTTGAGGCGTTTAAGCGGGAATGCTTTACAGACAGACAGAGTTACTTTAGCATTTACTTATAATATAAGTAGGGATTAGTAGACAAACGAAAGTCCTGAGCTATTTGCAGTTACATGAGCATGCCTGCATGCATGCATAACGTGCTTTTCAGACGACGGTGCGGGCCGGTCTTTTTTTCCGCACGCGGTAAGGCCCGCGGCGCGGTCTTTTTGTGAGTGTGCCCACTGCCTCCAAAGCGCCTTAACGGCATGCGTATTGACTCGAAAATGATAACACATATTTCCAATTGCAACCTGTTTCAGTTCACTGCCGGGCGTAAAACTCCCCCTGTGTTTTATACTGGTTTTCTGGTGATTCCTTTAAATTAAACCTAGGTATATGGATAGGCTATTAAAAAGAATTTTCCTCAAATCTTCTGAAATTTAACTGTATTTTTATCTTATTCCCAGGCGTCCAGTTCAAGCATATCCGTCTGTTAGCACGTGCGTTCACCGACCGGTCCGTAGGCTTCACGCACCTCACGCTGGGCTCCAACCAGCGGCTGGAGTTCCTCGGCGACACCGTGCTGCAGCTGGTGGTCTCCGACCGGCTGTACAGGCACTTCCCTGACCACCACGAGGGGCACTTGTCGGTGAGTCATGCATGTGGTCACGGACCGGTCCGTAGGCTTCACGCACCTCACGCTGGGCTCCAACCAGCGGCTGGAGTTCCTCGGCGACACCGTGCTGCAGCTGGTGGTCTCCGACCGGCTGTACAGGCACTTCCCTGACCACCACGAGGGGCACTTGTCGGTGAGTCATGCATGTGGTCACGGACCGGTCCGTAGGCTTCACGCACCTCACGCTGGGCTCCAACCAGCGGCTGGAGTTCCTCGGCGACACCGTGCTGCAGCTGGTGGTCTCCGACCGGCTGTACAGGCACTTCCCTGACCACCACGAGGGGCACTTGTCGGTGAGTCATGCATGTGGTCACGGACCGGTCCGTAGGCTTCACGCACCTCACGCTGGGCTCCAACCAGCGGCTGGAGTTCCTCGGCGACACCGTGCTGCAGCTGGTGGTCTCCGACCGGCTGTACAGGCACTTCCCTGACCACCACGAGGGGCACTTGTCGGTGAGTCATGCATGTGGTCACGGACCGGTCCGTAGGCTTCACGCACCTCACGCTGGGCTCCAACCAGCGGCTGGAGTTCCTCGGCGACACCGTGCTGCAGCTGGTGGTCTCCGACCGGCTGTACAGGCACTTCCCTGACCACCACGAGGGGCACTTGTCGGTGAGTCATGCATGTGGTCACGGACCGGTCCGTAGGCTTCACGCACCTCACGCTGGGCTCCAACCAGCGGCTGGAGTTCCTCGGCGACACCGTGCTGCAGCTGGTGGTCTCCGACCGGCTGTACAGGCACTTCCCTGACCACCACGAGGGGCACTTGTCGGTGAGTCATGCATGTGGTCACGGACCGGTCCGTAGGCTTCACGCACCTCACGCTGGGCTCCAACCAGCGGCTGGAGTTCCTCGGCGACACCGTGCTGCAGCTGGTGGTCTCCGACCGGCTGTACAGGCACTTCCCTGACCACCACGAGGGGCACTTGTCGGTGAGTCATGCATGTGGTCACGGACCGGTCCGTCGGCTTCACGCACCTCACGCTGGGCTCCAACCAGCGGCTGGAGTTCCTCGGCGACACCGTGCTGCAGCTGGTGGTCTCCGACCGGCTGTACAGGCACTTCCCTGACCACCACGAGGGGCACTTGTCGGTGAGTCATGCATGTGGTCACGGACCGGTCCGTCGGCTTCACGCACCTCACGCTGGGCTCCAACCAGCGGCTGGAGTTCCTCGGCGACACCGTGCTGCAGCTGGTGGTCTCCGACCGGCTGTACAGGCACTTCCCTGACCACCACGAGGGGCACTTGTCGGTGAGTCATGCATGTGGTCACGGACCGGTCCGTAGGCTTCACGCACCTCACGCTGGGCTCCAACCAGCGGCTGGAGTTCCTCGGCGACACCGTGCTGCAGCTGGTGGTCTCCGACCGGCTGTACAGGCACTTCCCTGACCACCACGAGGGGCACTTGTCGGTGAGTCATGCATGTGGTCACGGACCGGTCGGTCGGCTTCACGCACCTCACGCTGGGCTCCAACCAGCGGCTGGAGTTCCTCGGCGACACCGTGCTGCAGCTGGTGGTCTCCGACCGGCTGTACAGGCACTTCCCTGACCACCACGAGGGGCACTTGTCGGTGAGTCAACAAATAAAAAAGTATCCCACACATATTCATAGGCTGATACTTTCTGAGGTAAAGGCCTCCATATTTTGAAATCTTCATTACTAAGATGGGTTTTAGCTTAATCACCACGTTTAAAAGTATCAAATGCAGATTGGTGATCATAAACCCGGGCTGTGTTCGGAAAAACCGACACAAATTTTCCCGAGCCAGGAATCGAACCCAGGACCGCGATTCACGGCTCGATATCAAATAAAGAAAATAACCAATACCGTACTATCGTCCATGATGGGAATGAATAACGATAAGTGCCTTCAACGTAAGCCTATTACCACTTTACTTAACTTTAAAGAATTCATCTCGGACGCCTGGCGCCGAAGCTCGTAGAAATCTTTTTTTTTATTTAAACTTCTCTTATCTATAATTTTATTTTCTCTCTCTAGCTGCTACGGTCATCTCTAGTAAACAATCGCACGCAGTCGATGGTATGCGATGACCTTAACATGTCTTCCTACGCCATATACAATAATCCAAAGGCCAAACCGACTACGAAGAAACACAAGGCAGATCTGCTTGAAGCGTTCTTGGGCGCGCTCTATATAGACAAGGTAAAAGTTATTCTAATTGTAATGTCATTGATTGCCTGGCAATACTTAAATGATAGTTGTACCAATTTCGTTACTTCCCAAAGTTATGAACTAACAAAAAATAAAAATGAACGCTATGGTCAGGAAAAGCTAATTTCGATAATGCCAGATACGAGCTTGATAGGCTATCTGATAGATAGCTCCAAATGACTTCCGGACAGTCAAGAACTTAGATATAAATCCTTTAGATCCGGTATTTTACTGACAGGTCACATCACTCACTTTTATTAAAAGTCAAAAACGTAACATTGTAGGGAAAACTGTATAAAATACTAGGCTATGACGTCACAAGCTAGTATTGCCAAATCAATACTTTTTTAGTTTCGATTGATAATTTGTTAAAACCGCAACTGCAACTGTGGCATTATGATTTTTGTTTTGTTTGTATTAAATTTAAGAGTTACATCTTCTTCCTAGCGTTCATCCCGTTTCTGTGCGGGGTCCGCTTTGACCATGATCCAGAATTTGGCGAGTCTGGTTATTAAAGTGAAGAGACTGCCATCAGAACTTCGTAACCCTTAGAGGGGAACCATACAGATTGGATCATGTTACATAATTTATTAAAAATGCAGTCAATTACCCAATTGGACTATCGTAAAATATACTCCCCATGAAATTGATCCTTATTTCATTGTCACAGAACTTGGAGTATTGCCAGGCGTTCTGCAACGCGTGCCTGTTCCCGCGGCTGCAGGAGTTCATCATGAACCAGGACTGGAACGACCCCAAGTCCAAGCTGCAGCAGTGCTGCCTTACCCTGCGATCTATGGAGGGAGGGGAGCCCGACATACCGTTGTACAAGTACGTACGATATCATGTGACAGCTTACAAGCCTCTGTTATCTATACTTCTATAATAAAGTTGAAGAGTTTGGTTGTTTGTTTGAACGCGTTATTCTCAGGAACTACTGTTTGAATTGAAAATAATATTTTTTTGTTAGATAGTCCACCACTGTGGGCTCTCGCCTCCCCCCAAGCAAGCAAGCCTGTGTGGCTGCTGATCCGGCGATCAAGCGCTACACCGCATGGTCCTTTCTGCTTATAATGTTTAAGAGTCTTTTGAAAGCAAACGAGGAGCATTGAAACGTTGCGAGGCTGCACAGAATCACATTATTTTTGCGGTGTCGCTCTCATTTTCTTTCAAACATACTAAATGTGCATACGTGTAAGCCGCTGCTGACCGTTTATTATTAGGTTAGTTTGTTTTTTTCAATAATTGGGGTAATGAGTAGGACTTATTAGGCAATGACCGAGCAATGAAAAGAGCAACTGACCGAGTTTCTTGCTGGTATCTTCTCGGTAGAAACATCAATCCGAACCAGTGGTTGAGTCACATTAAATATGTATATGTATATCAGCATATTGTATATACAACATATATATATATATGTGTTAAGATGTATTAAATTATATTATTTTAATTAGTTTTGACGATTCAAAAGTGCTTGTTTGTATGCCTATTTGAATAAAGATATTTTTGATTTGATTTGATTTGAATGAAAAAGAGCATATTTTACAGAATCTAGTGTTTGATTATCGCTACGATATTTGGTCGTGTCCGCAGGGTGATCGAGTGCCTGGGCCCGACGAACACGCGCGTGTACACGGTGGGCGTGTACTTCCGCGGCGCGCGACTCGCGGCGGCGCGCGGGCACTCCATCCAGGAGGCCGAGATGAACGCAGCAGAGGAGGCGCTCAACACCGCGCACGGTACGACCTTACTATATAAGGTGTAACAAAATATACTGCAAATATTTTAAGGGCGAATTCTTTAGTGGAAATGTAATAAATTTGTCTAGTAAATTTTTTTTGTTAATATGCTAGTTTCCGTGGAAATCAACAAAATAAATTGAGTGAATAATTGGGAAAAGTACAAAATTTGTCGTATGCAAAACAGCTGGTCGTGTCTTATCAGTGTAATACAATTACTACACTTGTCCAGCCCCAAAAGCAAAGTGATGGAGAGGGGGTGAAGCTTACAGGACGAAAAGAGCAAATTGGCCAATGCGGAAAATGCAAAATTTTGAAGGTATTAATTTTGACTTTTTAATATCTGATATTGATTACATTGCCACTAAAGAATTCGCCCTTAAAATATTTGCAGTATATTTTGTTACACCCTATATACTACTAGTTATAGAGAGGCAAACGAACGAGAGGGTCACTTGATGGTAAGTGATCACCGCTGCAAGAGCATATAAACAACCGCACGAGGGTCGCAGATGCGTCGCCTTTGACGACCCGCTTGGTGTAGTCGTCGAGGGATTGACTATTAGACATGTCTGTCCTAGTCTGTATGTTAAGGATATTTGTAATACCACTGATGATTCTGATTTCTGATATCTGTAGGTCTGTAACACGAGTGCTTGAGATTCCTAACATGGAGTCCCATCAATGTAGACGATGTTGTGAAATATGGATATGGAAGACCCCGTACCTTCCCCGACTGAGCTCGGGCGACCTTACACACCGGCAGAAACATAGCGCAACAGTTACGAGGTGCTCTTTCACTGTGGTCTTCTGTAAGGTGGAGATACTTCCCCAGACGAGCGGCTCATTCTAGTGAAGTACACTAAGCTCCACCTCTCTTAAAAATCTCATCATAGTTATCATCAGCCTGCCACAGTCTACTACTGGACTTGGGCCTCTTCGGTGACTCGCATCTGTTTTCTGTCAGTCTCCTTGCGCACACCATCTGGCCCGAGGGCGTCCTGCACTACGCTCTCTGAGACACCTATCAATTTATATTATTTATTCGGTTCCTATTTTTAAAATCGATTAGCTTCAATTTATAAGAGCATAACAATTTTGATTATTCGACTATTGGAGGTGGCTAAGGTATAACACTCTTCATTGTTTACAGAATTATTCCCCCAGCTGGACCACCAGAAGCGCGTGATCGCGAAGAGCATGCGAAAGAAGAAATCAAAGAAGGACGGCAAAGACAGCCCTTCGCAATCCGAGCGCGAATTATCACTGAAACGCAGTCGACTCGACGACAAGGTGCCTAAAGCGTACCGCCTGGACAAACAACCTGACAGTTCAGATGAGAGTGACGCGCCAGCCCAATCAGATGACGAAGCGAGAAGCAACCCCGATGACAATGATAAGTCAGATGACAATGACAAGTCGGATGACAACGATGATTCCGGCCTCGACAGTGATACAGAGTCTATCTGCCCGGACAAACATGGCGATGTGCAAGTGAGCAGTCTTCTGACCGATATGGAGAGGCTGAAGGAAGACTTGATAAGACGGAACGAGTACGATAAGCTGAAGGAGAAGTGCAGGAAGTCCGACTCGGATGATGACTGAGCGTGCATTTATTAGTTTGGAAAATTTCCAGTCATATCCGCTAGATGGCGTTAGTGGTAGGTTAACATTTTCATAAAACGCTTGACAGATATTTGCCGTGTAACAGAAGCGTGTTAGTTAGCCTAAGATTAATGAAAACTATAGATGCTAACTATGTCACGTTTTAGTGTCTCCACCAAAACGTCAAAAAATCTCCTAACCTGGTACCTAAGTTTCACAAACTACGCTATTGACGTCATCCCACTTGACAATTTAGGCGGCGAGATTACGTGTGTGAGCCATCTTGCTCTATCACACGTGATTCATAATAAGGAGAAAAGGATAGCATATCTGTCAAATTATTCGCTGCATCTATTGATATTCATAAATCTGAAATGTTAGCGCTGCTGTATTTAATGCAAAGGGAACTCGTAACAACTGTTTTCTCCAATTAGACCTTCCATCTAGCGGATATAGTTCGGAAACGCTGTTGTAGATCAATATTGACGTAAGAACAAGTGATCAGTTAGTTCTAAGGTCAAAATGTTTATTGTTTTATTTTAAATATGGGAACTAGTCTTTAAAATGTACTTTCATAGAAGCTGGTCTTTTAGTTAAGTTGAATTGTTTTCATGAGAAGCTTTCGATAGATAAATCAAATCAATCACTGGTCAGGCCCATATATCGAATTCCACGTAATCTCTAAAACTTAATAATTATATTTTTTAACATAAGAATCAATCCCTTTTTGTACAATGAAACTTTTTTCAAACAAATTATGTAAGCTTCTTTCATTAAATAGCTGACAAATCAACATAATTGGGACGAATTAATGACAAGCACACATCTAGTAAAAATCAATTTAACTTTCTATGGTTTTGTTGCATAAGAAATCGCCTTCACAAATCCTGTGTTTATGATCAGTCTGTTTTGAAATCAAATGTTATCATTTCGAAAAAGGATCAGATCATTAACCCTTTCCACGCCACGAGTTTTCGTCAAAAACGTTCACCACACGCCACCGCAATATAACTGGTTGATTAACTAGTGCTGACAATGTTGAGTATCGATATTATTAATTTGTAACAAATAAATCATTTGAAAAAAATATTTATAGTTAGTTTTTAAGTTTCTTGGGTTTTATTTTATTACTAGCGGCCGCCCGCGACTCCGTCCGTAGTTTTTACGTGAAAGAGTAACAAACATCCATAAATCCATTCTGTAGTTTTTACGTGAAAGAGTAACAAACATCCATAAATACAAACTTTGGCCTTTATAATAGTAGTTATGATTTTAGTTACATGAAATAAAAATATCAATAATGACCGGTAAGTTTTTCTAATGTAAATACATCTACGTATTCCAATAATCCTCTAAAAAAAAAGAAAATTACAAACACTTTATTGTGTCAAACCATGGTTGCACCATTAGATTGGGACGCTTTATAGTACATATTATATTTTTTTATAACTTACCTGTTGATTATGTAAGAACACTTCAAATTCAACATCATCAGTTCCTTCTAAAATCCTAATCAACTCCTCTGCAGTGGTCATATTTCAATAAACATTAATTTATTAACGTAATAAATCTACACAGCAACGCAAAGCATAACACAGTAAATAACATAATTTTGCAGGGTACTTCCATAATTTATCGATATCTCCAACCCTCATTGTACAACACTAAATAAGTAGTTCTAGAAACATCTATCGCCTCTGACGTCACTTCCGTGTCTGATATATCAGACGTTGGCGTACGAGACTCATGCATGATCGTGTCGCTATAGTGTTGTGACATACTATGCAATTTACTGGATTTGATCATGAAACCCAGTATCAATCAAATCCACCAAATCAAATTTTGATGCAAAACATGAATCGAAAATAGAGCGTTTATCAATGTAAACGCTTTATTTTCGATTGCATTATTATCGAGTGGATTATACAGGTTTTTGTTTTGGGCATATTTTTGTTACGATTGATGTTACGAAATCTTGCCAAGTTTTACATTGGTTAAACTTGGTAAGATTTCGTAACACACAAAAAATATGCCCAAAACAAAAACATGTATAATTTTTACATTTTTGAATGTTTCTATTTTGAGGTACCAGATTTCTGGTTTTGGTAGGAACATTGAAATGGAACATCACTAATGGAACGCCAATGTCTGATATATCAGACGTTGGCGCAGAGGGTCCAAGTAAAAATAAAATAGTATGAGTCGATTCAACACGGTTTTGTTTTTAATTATTTATCATTAAAATAACATTATAATACTTTATGAAATTGATATTTTTGATTAACTAAAGTATAAACAGTCTGAAAATTGTATGCATATGTCGTCACGTAATATAACGATAAGAAAAAATAGAGTTAAATTGGTTAGATATTTATGTCTGATATATAAGACGTTGGCGGCGAGGGCACGAAAGTTAAATGTCTGATATATCAGACGTTGGCGTGGTAAGGGTTAACCTTAAGATCAAAACTAGGGTTACGCAAATGTGATACTCCATGAATATATTTGGTAAAATATTTTTCCTGTTTTATTTCTACCACGGTTATTGAAGTCTTAACCATAACTGTTTCCATTGTTTTAACGAAAATCGGAATCTGTAGTCTTCCTCTGATTTCGGAATCAGTAAAATTTATTTATTTCTTTAAACTTTCGTTTAGACTATTCTAAAAATTCGGGGCGTGGCATTCGTATTCGTAACAAAAAGAAGAGTACCGCTCTCTACTCGAGTGTGAAGGAAACCGCAGAAATTGAGCATGATTGAATATGTTCACATTCCCACCCACGGTAGGGAAAAAACAAATGAAATAAAAGAAGGTTGTAATAGAATAGTATGTAATCAGCACATGAGTCCGCAGCAAAGGTCGGCTATGAGCGGCCCGCTGAGACGGCCGGCGCGCAGGGTCAGCCACTGCTTCTGGTTGGGCACGTACATCTCCGCAGCCATCGACGGACACCAGTCGACTAACCAATCGATCGATTGCTGATCGATGGCACCGGTCGACGTTGATCGATTGGCGAAACAGCTCGATCGACGTCGACTATTCCATTCTACCATCGATCGATGGCGTCGATCGACGATCGATTGATTGGTGTGGTAGCACCCTAAAGTATATCGCCGCATTGAATAGGTTCACATTCCTATGGGAGGAAAAAACAAATGAAATAAAAGAAGGTTGTATTAGAATATCGTATGTAATAGATCAGCACATGAGTCCGCAGCAAAGGTCGGCTATGAGCGGCCCGCTGAGGCGGCCGGCGCGCAGCGTCAGCCACTGCTTCTGGTTGGGCACGTACATCTCCGCAGGCATCAGCTGCTCCGGCGAGTCGCTCTCTGAAACTGAAACACATCATTAGAGATCAGAATGATACACCTCACTCCACTGTTGGATATGGGAACGTAGGTTTTGAAGGGTCGAGTTGATCCATATTGTTTTTCATTTTAACATTATCGACAAAATACATCGATATTAAATCCAGCCTTAACGCAGTGGGAACCAATACAAAACAGGAGTTACCCCTGGGGAATCCAGTAGGTAAACGAGCATCGCTCTCCACATTGTGGTAGGTGAGGAGCTGTCGTAACGTAATGCTGTGGGGCGTCTTGGTGGGGCAAAGTTGAATAATAATTTATTTTAAGGTCTACGTTCTGTACATTTTAAAGTCAAAAAGTCATGATTAGAAAGAAGTCGCAAGCAGTATCTTTTATTCTCGTAAAGGATACAAACTAATGGTAAAGCACATGCAAAATGGATAGGTTACCACTTTGGTACCGCATCCATTGTCATGGCAATCAGGGCTCTACTTTCGCTTACCGTCAGACGGAGTGGAGCAAATATACCGAAGCACTATTAAAACAAGAACTCCTTATACCTTATTTCTTCTTAATTTGTCACGCATTCCAACAGAAGCGTACAGCTGTTAAATTGGTCTGTGCAATATGTACATATAAGGCTTATTAAAAGTGTACTTCATAGGTCGTACCATCTTTGCGAACTTGCTGGGCAGACTGCATGGTGGAATCCTGCATTGAGATCAAGTCACCCGGCGCATGTAGTAACAGTCGGCCGACGCCTTCGCATCTTCTGTAAGAGTGCAAAATAAACCATAATTAGACTTGCCGAAAAAGTTTTCCCACGTGAAGTTGATCCTTATGGCCTTGACTTTAGCACGTGTTTACGTTGCATTCGCGACACGCGGGTGCGGGCATGAGCGCGGTAGCTACACGTTGGGCGCCAGGCGTTTACGCGACTGTCAAGCTGAATAAACTTACCTTACTTACTTAGTGGTCGTTTGAACTTGCCTGCGGGTAGAGTCGCAATAGCGTTTCCTATGTGAACACTTTGATAGTATGCCATGTTTGATATTGCGCGTCCGAGCCGGCGTCCACAAATGTGACCAAAAGTACTTGGGATCGAAACTAATGAAAATATTAAGCATTTCATGTCTGTCCAAGAGTTTATATTCGTGGCATTCCTTAAATCAACATAATACTTCCAAACGTTATCACGATGAAAAACCATTTTAGAAAAAGTTAGAAAAGTTTACCTTAACACTTCATTTTGCAGCATCTGTTTTCTTGCCGAAGCGGATAAGGGCTTGCATTCGTTCAGCCAATTTCGCACTTCATTGAAGTCTGCGAGCAGTTGCGCTGCTGCATCTTTACTAAAATGATATCGAACTATTAAAATACTAAATATAATACACGCTTGCCCAAATAATAATAAAATAAAAAGGTATACCAGTATGATATAATCTGTCAAATCTGTGGCATTACTAATTAGTTACGTACCTAAACCTAACTTTGGCTACGTATATGTGATGTAGCCACGATTCACACATTATTCTTAGCACCATATTCAAGGTCATTATGTCATCAGTCGCTTTAATAACTGGCAGTAACATCTTATCTGAAAACAGAAAATATATCAATCAGTGTCTTATTTAATTTTAAGTTGCATTTTAGAAATTCAGATGTCACTTTCCAATACTCTTAAGACCTTTAACCCACTGTGGGTCGGTAACGATTGTTTATTATTTAAACTTTATTACATATTAAGGTCAGATGAGTATGTGGTGCGCTCAGGCGTGCCTCAGGGATCTCATCTCGGTCCTATTCTTTTTTTGGTGTTTATTAATGACATTACAAATAGCATAAAACACAGTCACTACTCTATTTTTGCTGATGATCTAAAACTAGTTAATTCTATTAAAGATCATAACAATTCTTTACTGTTGCAAAAAGACCTGGATGCTGTTCATGAATGGTGTATTAGAAACAAAATGAAACTTAATCCTCGTAAATGTTCATACATAAAATTTTCAAAAAATAAATCAACTTTTGATTCTGGTTACACGATTAATAGTGATAGACTGTGTGAATCTTCATCCATTTGCGATCTCGGAGTTATTGTAGATAGCAAACTTAGTTTTGTTGAACATATCAATAGTATAGTGACATATTCCTGGAAAATGTTGGGGTTTGTTAAACGTACATGCAAGGATTTTAAAAATGCCCAGACTCTTATTACTATTTATAACGCTTTAATTCGTAGCCGTTTGGAATATGCTTCAGCGATATGGAACCCTTCTTATAGAATTCATATTCACAGAATTGAACGCATACAAAAAAACTTCACCCGTTTCATCACATACAGAGTTCATAACTGTCCACACACCGATTACAACTCTAGACTTTCTCACCTTAAACTGGCTTCACTTGAAGATCGTCGTAAACTTTTGGATTTAATGACATTACATAAAATTCTCCACGGAAAACTTACTTCACCCAGTGCGTTGCAAAAAGTGGGCCTCACGATCCCTTACAACATACCAAGACATCCTATAACGAATATTTTTAATATTCCACGTACTAGAACCAATCTGGGAAAGTTTTCCGCATTACATAGATGTATGAGGACTTATAACAACCTAAACAATCAGGACATCGACATTCTAAGTGACCCAGAAAATGTATTTAAAAGAAAATGTAAACATTTGATTGCTTTGTCTGGCTCTTAAATAAATGAGTGTTATTTTTGATTTTGTTATGAATGTCTACTCTTAGTTTGTGAATTCCTGTTTTTATTTTTGTTGTCATTGAATATTGTTGTATATGCCTGTAATGGCATATCTATTGTCCTTAGCCTTTAATATTATTTTAATGGAAATGTAAATTGAAATTGTCGATGGTGTGTCTTAATAAATAAATAAATAAATAAATATTTGATGATCGTAAACATTTTTTTTGGCTTCGCACGGTTTGTGCATTTAGCCAGATCGTAATGATAAACTCCGTGAGTGTAGGTACTAACATGACAGAATGTGAAGATGAGCGTGCCTGTCAATTCCTTAGTTTTATATTACGTTTCCAACTTGTGTTTTGTGTGCTTGCGCCCGCGCTTTCGTGTTTATGAGTACGTGGCCGAACCATTGGGGGCGTTTGGCAGAAAAAAGCGCTAGGAAGCGCTAACGATTAAATAAGCAAAATGGCGGACTGTGTCAGCGCAACTGAAGCACAGACTGAAGTTAGCAAACATGTCCTGGCCGAAAACTGTACAGTTTGTTTGACACAATCCGCCATTTTGCTTATTTAATCGTTAGCGCTTCCTAGCGCTTTTTTTGCCAAACGCCCCAATTGAGGTATTACTACTACGTATAGAGGTGACATCACGAACAATAATTTTCTTACCCGCATTGCGGTCCATGGACTACAAAGTTGCCGCCCATTATTCTTTTTTTGACCCTTTTTTTTAATCAAAAATGCAGTGTTGTGTTTTAAAAACTTGTACAATCATTAAAAAACGAAAAATATAGATGATATTAAATAGATAAAAAGACAAAAATATCACTGAATTTTCCGCCCCCTTCCTCCAATTTGACACAAAATTTTTGTTCGCGATGTCCACTCTATACGTAGTGAGTAATACGGATACCTCAATGGTGCGAACCTACGTGCGTGTGCGTACGTGCGTGTGGGCGTGTGGGCATGCGTGTGTGCGTGTATAAGTGCTTGAGTACGTGCGTGAGTGATTCGTGCCTGTTCTGTGTGTGATGTGTGCCCGTGTGTGATCTGTGCCTGTCTGTGTGGCATATGCCAGCTTATGGTTGAGTATATGCCGTACTCAGGAAGTCATGAACGTAGAGCGAGAAGGCGGGGTCGGTGGACCTCGCGACGCGGCGCCAGGCGGCGGGCGGCGGGAACACCATGGTCAGGTGCGCCTTGTGTGATGAACATCGGCACTCGAGTCACGGATGTTTTTAAAAGTATTTAAGTATGACTTTCTGTTCCCTAGCATCCATAGTACAAGCTTCGAGCTTAGTTTTGGACTATATTTTATAGTTTTGTGTGCTTGCGCCCTCGCTTCCGTATGTGTGAGTGTGAGCACGTTCGTGTGTGTGCGTGCGTGATTGCTTGCGTACGTGCGTGTGTAATTCGTGACTGTCTTTGTGTGACGAATTCCCCTTTTATGGTTGTCGTACTCAGGAAGTCGTGTACGTAGAGCGAGAAGGCGGGATCTGAGGGCCTCGCGACGCGGTGGGAAAACCATGGTGAGGTGCGCCTTGTGTGATAAACATCGGCACTTGTACTCGAGTCACGAATGTTTTTATAAGTATTTAAGTATGACTATCTGTTCCCTAGCACCCATAGTACAAGCTTCGAGCTTAGTTTATACATAAATAAAAATAAAAAATGCCTTGGACTTACACACCAATTACCTAACCCCAAACTAAGCTCGAAACTTGTACTATTTATTTATTTATTTATTTATTTATTTATTTATTTACAACAAATAGTTGGCTTACAGTATGACACCAAAACGCTAACTATCTTAAATAATTTGACAAAAATACTCTTAAATATAACACAATACAACACATACTGTCGTTAAAAATGTCGACATGCTGAACCTCGTGTGTAAACCGATTCAGAAGTGTCAGGGCTCTGCTGGTGGGGGCGTTGGATGCATGGACTGTTCGCGCGCCAGAACATGAGAACAGCTGATGCCGCCGCCGCGTCCCAGTGCGTATATAATTATTAGGAACAAATATGCCCATAGCCGCCAGTGCCGTCGGGTTGTTAACTTTACTTCGTAATATTTGGCAATAGTGAATTACTAGAAGTAATTTACGCCTGAACTGCAGTGTATCTGCTCCAATCATTCCAGTCACGAACAGTGAGGGGAAAAGGTACGGGTAGTACCCATACATACGTTTATACACATATCTAGCAAATTTACGTTGGATTCTTTCAATTATCAAAATGTAATTTGCCACGCTCGGGTCCCATATGGTTGCACCAAATTCCAACTTACTGCGAACAAACGCGTTGTACAGCATAATTGCAATGCCAACATTTTGGAATTGTGAGGCAGTTCTCATTATAAAGCCTAGCAACTTACTAGCACTCTTACAAATGGAAGTGATGTGCTCATGAAAATCAAGCCGGTTATCAAGAATCACACCTAGATCACGAATTGACTTTACTCTGGCTAACGGAGAAGCATTCAAGGAATATTGAAACGTCAAGGGTTTTTTTGACCTAGAAAAAGACACTACTTTGCACTTCAAAACGTTAAGAGATAGCCTATTTAGATGGCTCCATTCTTCTATAAAGTCTATATCATGCTGCAGGTCAATACAGTCATCAAGGGTTTTTACAGGGCAGTATAGTTTTAGATCGTCTGCAAACATCAAACACTGGGACCGTCTGAGAACGTCTGGGAGGTCATTTATCATGATTAAGAACAGAGTGGGACCCAATGTACTACCCTGGCTCACTCCAGACCTTGTAAAGAATTCATCAGAAAGATGCATCTTTAGCTGAACATATTGGCGCCTGTCTCTTAAATAATGGGCAAAAAATCCCAACAGCTTACGAGAAGCTCCCAGATTTGAAAGCTTCACTAGAAGAACATCATTGTCCACCAGGTCGAATGCGCGTCTAAAATCCAGAAATACGGCATCAACCTGACCTCCGGACTCCATATTTAAGGCAACTGAGTCAACAAAATTTATCAGATTCGTATTTGTCGAGCGACTTACTCGGAAACCATGTTGTGAATCATGATATCTGTGTTCTATTTGGCTCGTGATAAAATAATTTATAATGGACTCAAATATTTTTGCGAACACGGACAGAACAGCAATGGGTCTGTGGGACGTCACATCGTTTGATGTCGAATCCTTGGGTACAGGAACAACTCTGGACAGCTTCCACCGAGAGGGATAAAAAGACATGCTCAGACTATGGAAGCTAGGGAACGGATAGACATACTTAAATACTTTTATAAACATCCATGACTCGAGTACAAATGCCGATGTTCATCACACAAACATAACATTTGCCCCTAGCGGGATTCGAACCCACGACCCTTGGTTTTGTAGCCAGGGTCTCTAGCCACTAGAGACCAACGGGCCCATCAAAGTCCGTTTTGGGCTATATTTTATAGTTTTGTGTGCTTGCGCCCTCGCTTCCGTATGTGTGAGTGTGAGCACGTTCGTGTGTGTGCGTGCGTGAGTGCTTGCGTACGTGCGTGTGTAATTCGTGACTGTCTTTGTGTGACGAATTCCCCTTTTACGGTTGTCGTACTCAGGAAGTCGTGTACGTAGAGCGAGAAGGCGGGATCTGTGGGCCTCGCGACGCGACGCCATGCGGCGGGCGGCGGGAACACCATGGTGAGGTGCGCCAGGCTCGTGGTCGCGCACACGCTGCTCATCACTGACACTATCTCCTCTGTCGCTTCCTGGGGACACCGTAGAATACTTAGTTGTCATCGGAAATTGAACTTTACTCCCTTGAAATACTATCAGGCACCAGAGTCGGTACGTGTGGATTGAGTGGTCTAAGATAAGAAAAAGGTGTTTCTTATGCAATTTTTATGAGAAATATCCTGCCACGTTTAAAGTTGATTCAACAAGATTTAGTGGTACTTTGTTGAACATTTAATGCTTAGGTAATCCTCCAAAAGGCATTACAGATTTTTAAAAAATCGGTAATTTGTAAATTTGTATGTGATTACCTTGTCCGGAAATACAATCTCTAAAGGTTATGTGGTAAATTTTATAGCTTGAAGAAAGTACAATTTAAAATAGCTTTTAATTTTTTCAGCTATGAACCATGCGAATTCAAACAGCAGGCCCAATAAGTGTGACAAAGTTAAGTAGCTTCTCTCAACTTGGGAACGGGATAATATGAAAAAGCAAGAGATAAATACCTTCAACTTTTGTATGTTGACTCTTACTTCCGACACCAGCTTTTCTCTCATTTTAGCGCACACATTTTCATGAACACCTATTTTACCTGCAAGAAGAATGTTAATTGTTATGACCATTTGGCGTGCCCTTTGTTTTTAGGGTTCCGTAGCCAAATGGCAAAAACGGAACCCTTATAGTTTCGTCATGTCTGTCTGTCTGTCCTGGTTCGTTCTCCGCCGTTTCTGAACCGATTGCCACGAAAATTGGTGGAGATATGTATAGCGATAATTCAAGAATTGGTTTTTAAAATAATCGAAAAATAATCATTTTTTACCCCCCCTCCCATACAGCGAAAAGTTAATTCTAAAAAAAAAATTCGACTTAACCCATCGTGTAGGGTATCGTTAAACAGGTATTTTTAAATACAATAAAACTCGCCTCGAAACCATGTGGATCAAACACCCCAGTCTCGAGATATATTAATACAAAGTTAAAATTAGAGCGTCCCCCCCCCCCTTAACTTTTGAAATACTATTACAATAATTCTGAAAAAAATGTCCTGTATACCTCCAAGTAAGTACTTTCAACGAAAACTATAGCGAACCCTGTATCATACATAGTTATTTTTATACAACTCGACCAACTTATGACGTGCAGTTGCCCTTACTAAATGTTGTCTTAAGCGGTCGGGCTATCTTTTAGCTACGGAACCCTTTCATGGGCGTGTCTGTCACGCTCTTGGCCGGTTTTTTTTTGGTGATACAAATACCAACAAACAAAGACATATAAATAACAAAGTCAAGTAACAGACATATTATGTGACTGTGTCATTTATAGGTATGTGACACAGTCATGTATAAATGACGAGAAAATCAATGAACCAATTTTACATCTTAGATATTTCTCAACATACCAGCCTCAATAGTAGCAGTATGGTCTGCAAAGCGCAGGTTGAGCAGTTGTTCAGTGCAAGCCCGCATGTCATTGTGCGAGACTCGGAAGAAGTCGTCCATCTCCCACTGGTTCGCGAGCCGGCGCGTCTCCGCCAGGCACCAGAGACGGTACGTGTGGATTGAGTGGTCTAAGATAAGAGAATGAATTTCTTTTGCAATTTTAATTTTGGCTCCATTGAGGTACTATGATGAATAGACAGTTTCTTTAAAAATCAACATTTTCTAGCTATTTTGCCCTATAGACACAACACAATACATATTTTTAAGAGCCATATAGAACTTAAAATAATACCCTTCTGGCTGTTTTTCGACCATGGCGGCCGATCTTACGATCAGCCAAGTACGCAGGATAAAAGTGAACAAGTGAGTGCGCAAGCACAGGTGTATACTCCCCAATCCCTCATTCTCATAATTCGGTTCCCACCGCAATCTAACACTACCGTAGAGAGATAAGGCGCAGGACCTACGTTACGCTTACCGTGCCTTGCGAAGCACGAAGGAGTTCGTGAATAAAAAATGTCGGTCACCCATTCGATGACTGGCCTCTGCGAAAGTTGCTTAACTTAGCAATGGCACACCGAGCGCTCTAACCACTGCGCCATCGAGCTCCTAGGGAGGCCGTTACTTTTTTTTTATCAACTTGGCTCTACAGACGCAGAACATATTATTTTTTAAGAACAAAATATAAGTCATCTATCTACTTACCTAGTCTATGCAATATTGGTATCTGTTCCACTATCGGCAGGTCTTCGATCGGCGCTCCGAGGATGTAGTCCCACGTGACCTCGCATTGGTTGTTCAACGTCACTAGTTCCTGCAGCAT
Organism: Nomophila noctuella; assembly: GCA_958496325.1. NCBI lineage: Eukaryota > Metazoa > Arthropoda > Insecta > Lepidoptera > Crambidae > Nomophila > Nomophila noctuella. Next base: position 6,796,094 of record OY292496.1, on the reverse strand, counting down.
CAGGGCAAAGCTGGCTCCAGAGACTGTGCACTGGAATTAAGGTTAGACATTACACCACCATAAATAATTAACATCACTTTGAACCTTATTCCATTGCAATACAGTCGAAACTCAGTTCAGTTGGGGAGAGTATAGGCCGCCAGCTTGTTTGCCGCCTATGCCATGCCACGTGTGTGTGTGTGTGTGTGTGTAGGTAAGTATGTACAAATGAGTGCTAGGATAATGCATAAATCCATTTGAAGACTTACCTCCGTAATATACAGTGACAATTCTGGGTGAATTTTCAACGAAGTCGGATTTAAATTAGTTGTCAGGGTGGCCCTAAAATCACAGTACAATTATGTAGAAATAAGTAAAAAGAAAATAATTATAGATACGGCAAGCAGTAGCAACAAGCAAAAACAACGCACAACTTTCATGTTATAAATTAAATTATATAATGATGACCGTACCCAAAATGTCGATCCCAAGATGTAGTAGTTACATGACAGCCTAATGCATCAGCCAGTATCCTCAATGCTGATAGTATCAATTCTGGAGTATCTAAAATCAAATATTTAGTAATTTTACCTACTTCTTTTACATTCATTCCAAAAGTAGCATAAATTGTATTGATGAAAGCTAAACTCACTGTTAACATTGAATGTTCCAAATAGCCATTCCCGGAGATTTTGACTCGTGTTAGGTGATCTGTAGGAAACAAAAAAAAGTTTCACCTTGAGCCTGCTAGCTACTGTCCGTCAAAGTAAAAAAAAATATTACAATATTTTTTTATTTAGGTACCTTATAGCTAAAGGGAAAGACGACCACCATAGGAGTATGTGCTCAAGACAACTTCCAACGTCACCCCACAGGATATTTTGATAGTACTCTGTCACTTTGTGTGCTGCCTTTTTACTTGCTTGTATCCGACCTGATTAAAACAAAATAATTTAATGCACCAGTAAGAAAAAAAAAACAATTTATAAATTATTGGTGCCATATTACCTGATTTCAATTTCCTCACTCCATTTGGCCCTAGTAATGTAGCCGACCTATTTGCTACGGTATCCAATAAAATTTCTATGTACATTTCCTCGCTTTGTAGAATTCCATTTACGTTTTCTGAAAAATAAGATAATTATTATATCTATGATTTGTGTAGGGTAGTACCTACCTAATATATATATAAACCTACCTATGTTATATAAAGTGGTTATAAGATCTACCTCATGCCCCATCCCATTTAAATATAATGAGTAAAGTTTTATATGTCAAAGTGAGTAAAGTTTGTATGTTATGTTATATCTAACAGTGTGAAGCAGAGAAGGGATGAATTAAAGGCTGGACCTTTATGTTAACGTCCGGCACTTTGGCACAACTCTGAAAGAAGTGGAAGGAGAGTAGGGAGGCCTTTTCCCTGCAGTGGGACAGTCGGTAGGTATAGGCTACTTATAATAATAACAATGTTAGTAAACATTGTGTTCTCTAGAGGGCGTACGAAAAAATTATGTCACATAGGTATTTCTAGTGTAAATTTAATCTATAGACAAACGCACCTTCACTATTAAACATATTTTCCAGTACACGCTCGTTCGTAAGAAGCGACGTATAATTCACGTCACAATCGGATAGCTGGGCGTTCAGTATATCGCTCAGTTTCTTGTTCTGTTTGTTCTTCAGCTCGACCAGGCTCTGTGCTTGCTTCATCTTGGCTTTCTTGTTCTCGATGAAAGCTTCCCGCCGCTTCTCAACTGTCATGTCACGGGAAATCGTCGAGGTAGGTGGTGTTATGTGTTTTGTTAGGGTGCTGAAAGATTTGTTTGGATTAGAACTTGGCAACTAAATTCTTTGGACCAATTCACCAATTTCCTAGGCCCAAACGGCCCAAACTTAGCTCGAAGCTTGTTCTATGAAAGCTAGGGAACGGATATATGTACATACTTAAATACTTTTGCATTTAACTCAAGTAAAAATGCCAATATTCATCACACAAATATTTCCCTAGCGTGATTGGAACCCGCGACCCTTGGTTTTGTAGCCAGAGTACCTATCTGAACACTAGTGCAAAGGAAGGGCCCGTCCCTTGCACTTAAATCTTAATGGATTTTAGAAGAACGTAATTTAAAAAAAAAAAGTTACCGTGGTCAGAAGACCTGGGGTTGTAAGATGGTCATCACTACATAGTATAAAACAAAGTCGCTTTTTCTGTCATGTTGTCCCTATGAACGCTTAAATCTTTAAAACTACGCAACGGATTTTGATGCGTTTTTTTTTTAATAGATAGAGTAACTCATGAGGAAGGTTTTTATGTATAAATAGTGGACAAGTACCACGGGCGAAGCCGGGGCGGGCCGCTAGTTTCGGAATAAAACTTTGTCAGCCACGCGCACGCACAAATGGTTTTGCCGTCACTCATAACGCCCCTTTCCGTGATCAAGGCCGTAATCAATTACAAGTTATTTGTTAAAAATGGTGTAAGTAATCATACTCGTACTTACTGATAAATTTCTAAACTTTCGGCAGTGCTTGAGCTAGATTCGTTGTCTGAGTTATCTTCCGGCTTATAGACTTTCACCAAACAATTAATCAGACGATGGCAGTTAATTTCTACGCGGCTTTTGGACAGATTCTGAAACATGGAATATCTAGGTAGTTCAAATATTTTATATGGCGAAGAAATGAACAGTAAGTTTATAGGAAGGAAAGTTTATTAGAATTTAGCTACTTACTTGGACAATTTTTGTTAAAGTTATATTCTTTGTCTCGCTGATCGTGTTCGGGTAGGTGTTGCTGCAAACGTTGAACTTTGCAGAAAACGCCTTCGAACTCAATCCAATCAATTGGTTGTATATTGACACCAAGCTGAAATTTTCACCCAAAACTATTTGCTGATGATACAAATTTAACCATGAAGTAGGTATGACATATTTTGTTAGAGACAGCTATAAATATAAGTAGTTATAATAAATACGCATTTTTTAATCATCATCAACGACAGCCAGGCCAAGTCCACTACTGGATTTAGTAAATACACAGGCGAAACATACTATCCGATCTCCCCCAGGAATGCCCCCTATCGCACAGGAAGAGATGGTGTACCTATCTAGGTGTATCTTACATAGGTATTCACAGTTCACAGCACAAGATTTTCTCTAAGTTATTTATTTCGTGAACACTGTCAAACTTACCTTAAAGATGACTCGATCATTTTCCTCGAGTCCTCCCTATGGAGACACGTGCTCAGTATAGTGGTGATCAGCCCGCACACAGCTTGCAGCAGAATGAACCTGCAGCCACACAGCTGGTCGAAGATGTGGTCAGTCTTGCTCTGAATCAAGCCCTCGTCCTTCTTTAAGCGAGCTAGCTTTGGATTTAGTTTATAAAACGATTTCACTACTTTCGATAAATATTCTATTATTTGATCTAATACCTGGAATAAAATTATAACATTATGTTGGTCAGTTGATTTACTCGTCTCTACAAAAACGTTTAAAGTGCTAGCTTGTCTGGTAACTTCATAGAATATTTTGAGCCCTTACCTTTATACTTATTTGAATTTGAAACATAGTAATATTATGTTCGTTTAGTTACCTGTATATTAACCAACTCCATAATGTAGCTGCGATTTGATAAAGAATGACTAGTATTCTTTCCCAGAGAGCCTTTCCATTTATTGTCCAAGTCCAGAATAACTTTGGTAACGGCGTAGCAGACGGCTTGCATTTCCCTGCCGTGGCTAAATGCATCTTCTTCCTCACTAGATTCTTCGCTTATCCACTTTTTACCACCCACTTTGGTCGAGCTCATTTTAATAGTTTAATCCCTAAATATCTTCTCCACTTTCGAAGGAACTTTAAACATTGAAGCTCTATCATTAAAACCAATTTAGGAACATTTTAAACACAACGAGCATCTCGAATTAATAACATATGAAATGGATTATTTTAATGTTTTCTTCACCCTGCAATATCTATCTAATAAATTGAGAGTTTTATTTAGCCAAGACAAATGCAATTTTAATTTAGAGTATTTTCTAATTGCTACCTAACAAAATAAATGTAAATAAAAACTGATTGAACAGCGTGAAGTTGTGTTAACTTGCAGGGCTCATTGTGTCGACTGGCCCGCAGTTTGCATAAACAAAATCAATGTGAAGCGACGTCGGTGCCAGCCGACCAGGCCTCCACAGTAACTGCTGTAGGACAACTTTACTGCAGTTAAACTTTTTTACCACTGTTCAAACTCGGCCTTCAATTTACGAGGGGCATAATAGTTCCTAATTTACGAACGTGTTTCAAGGTGGTGATTTCCATCATACAAGCTTAGATAGAGATTTAGCACTTTCTTTGTAGTTACGACCATGGAACATGAAAACCGTTATGTTTGAATTTGTTTCATCATAACTCATCAAATTAGTACCTACTGGTTACTCTTTTAATGTGATTATATTATAATTCTCATAAAAATAAAAATTATCTCCAAAATGCGCTGCGCTGGTTCCAGAATATATCATTTCGTTTTATTCTAAAGTAATTTTCATAAAGATCGGTTGGGGAAAACGAAACCGAAAACTTGTACCCTTTCTTTTGGATAAAATAACGATAAAAATAAAGCAGATTGGTTGACATGATAGCAAGCTGTCTAGCCGCAAAGCCGAAGTAATATTTAGAGGGCCGATTATGCGATAGAGGGAATACATGATTCCGCATTTGCATACAATCGATTATTCGAGAAGATAACACGAGTAGATAAATTTTCATAAGTGAGGTCAAGGTTAATCGTTACAGTAAATCGTCGACCAATAACTTTGTATTTGCATATTAAATGCAAAAAGTTATTGCGTAAAAGTGGATGACATATTGCAAGATTTAACTTCAATATTTGAGTAGATAGGTACGTTTATTGCAAAGCCATAATAAAATGTACATAAGTACAAAATATGTTAAAATATGTGTAAGACACAATTATAGACCCTGTTGTGATTCTATCGAAAATTATAGGACTTCCATGTTACAAATGATAATTTCTTCGTGATAACGTAAATAACTAAAAAAAAACATATAACAATAGTTAATACGTAAATGTACTCTTTCAGGATAGATAGTTTCTATAAATAGTTCATTGGGGAACATAGATGAATCTAATCCTATTAAATAAAACGATTAGTTTGTCACAAAAATTTAAATAAGTACACCAATGAGAATTTAAAGCTACCAGCACCGGGGGTATTTGACTGGTGGGGCTGTTTTGAAGAACCTGCATCTTAAGGCTGCTAGCCCACGTTCAACAATCGGTGACCGTTTTTGTAGGAGCAAAATAAACTTGCCGCCATGGCAATAGAGCAACGCACACGACTTCAAAAAGTAGGTCAATATTAATCGTCGGAAAAATCTGACCAACTATCGGTCTTACAAAAAGTATCTCGTGGCCTAGCAGCCTAATACCAAACCGTTGGAACATACATAAATCAAAATAGCAGTTATGAAAGAAATAATGAAACAACAGTTTTATGTACAGTTGATTTTTATTTCGTTTAAACAATATGATAAATTAAAATAATCACTTTATTTTAATTGCAAAACATTCAGCTGTCACTCGATTAATTCACAGAGGCGATAGTAAGAGAATATCACAGTAAAGATAAATACATAAAGTATGTATTTTCTTAGAAGATACTTGAATACTGTTAGGTGATTCAAGTGTTATGTGAACAGATTTCAATTTGTAACATGCTTTATAGACAGCCTTTGCCAAATTAAAACTGTTTTTTTTTACCCATTTTGCCTCAACAAATTCAAATGAACATAAGAGATTAAAGAAAGTTTAATGAAAAAAATAATAATTTACCATGATTTTTTACAAAAGTTGAGTCAGTATATTCATATGACGAGTGACGCGTACACAGTTTGCGGGTGTCGCGTCGTCACGAAACTATGACGGATTGTATCTTTTATATCACTACCGCACCTTTACTGCGAGCCGTCACGAAACAACCAAGGCTCGAGTCTTATTTCGATGAATAATTATTTTATATATCAATGACGGGACCTTGATACAGAACTGTAGGTTTTTTTCACCAGTTGCTAAGACCTATGCAAGCTAAGCAATGGTAAACAAAATCGGAGAAAAGACATTGTAGTCGAAAATACAAATTCAAATTATGTTCAAAATATTAGCAATTTTACTGTAAACCAAAGAGCTTTCTAAAAATATACTGAAATTGTCGGCATAAAACCAAATAATAAATAAAAAGTAATGTCACTTAATATAGTGATATTTGATATAAGGTTGCACAAGTACCTACATAAATGTAGGTAGGTTAGAGGCATTTGTACAGAAGCTTCTCATAAAAAAGATAGAAACATATTGCTTCAAGGTATCAGGTATAAGTGATGCCCCAGATTGTCACTGAAACCATATCATTTAAAGTTTGTTGTGAAATATGGAGCTTTATGTTGGATAGACACGCAATTTCATAACAAATAGAAGCCAATAGTAGATAGACGCAGCTATGATTCGTTGATAAAAATCACAATATGCAGTTTTGAAAAATAGTGAAATACGAAAGTTAAAATAAACTAAGTTATCGAAGATTATTAGTTGTCTACTTTTTTGTACATGATTATGTTATCGTTTTGGCAAAACAGGTGCAACATAATGATTATCGCATATATGCTACGGACTGTATGTGCAAACGACAATTTCAAATCACAAATACATTAACATAGCGCAAAGGCATAAAAATCAAGTTGATTTGTAAAAAAGTTGAGTTAATTCCCAGACCATTGTAAGAACAGTGAACCATATACAATACATTTCTTTCAAATATTGACAGTATCACATGATACCAAATCATCTAAGAACTATTGCACAATAACAATATCCGAACGTTTTATGACGCGATTCCGACAAATTTTGCTTAGCACATTAGTTCAACCGACTACTTTCTAGTACCTCACAAGAAACGCATTAAGCAATTCATAGAAAATCTAAAACGTTCAAACACACCAACGATTAAGAAAATTTCGAGCAACATTTAAAAGGCCACTTTTCGCCCCTACATACATTGCATTAGTACTCTATAATCAATCTTGTAATAATGTATTGTCAACATCAAACATTTACATTCACTAGGAGTAAATACATGAGAAAGGCAAACGTTAATGTACATATGAATCTACGAGCTGTGAACGCTTGAAACTAGAATAAAATAGCGCTCTTTTTTACATCGAAAAATAATGAAGCTGAAACTATATTTTCATACCTAAAAAATTTTATGTAAAGTGATTTAAAAAAAAATGTCATTGAGGGCGAGGCAAGACAAAATATGTTAATCTTATAATTTATTTTAAAATATTACAACCAGTTAGTACACGAGTGCTCAAAAGAAAAAGTAAGATTCAATAGTGTAACGTTTAACCGTTTGTAAAAGATGGACCGATTTTATATTGTATTAAAATCTCATTCCTAACGCCGCGCCGTCATCACTTCTCTTCTCTCAGGCATGAAATAATCTTTATTAATTCAATAACAGACACTTTGAACAATTAAGAAGAACATCAATACCAAATATTAACCGTCCATTTTAAATTATTATTAAAGCGAAGTTTAAAGCGATATGTTTCCGATAAAACGTTTACATACACGGACCGTATACTACTCCTACTACATAAACACACCCATGCGATTGCTTTTCATTGATATGACCTACTTACTAACCAACTAGCCCTTACTAAACCAAAGCTAATACCCCAATGTAATAAAAAGAGAAATGAAATAGATTGATGTGAAAAATTGCTTACCATGATCATCGACCACGAGTAAGTCATCATTATCTTAGCGCCTCTCCCGGTTGCATCCTCAGCCATTGCCTCGGAGCCCAGGGTACACTATACTTAGTCCTGAATTGGCAAGCCTGGTTTTTAAAATGGAGCGACTGTCGTCTGACTTCCGTAACCCTTAAAAGTGGAACAAGACCTATTAGATCATGGTCGGGACCAACGGCTTAAAGTGGCTTCCGAAGCACGGAATCATCATTCTTACCGGAGAATCCGGTGATATAAGCCTGCAATGTCCTAACCAAACTGAGAAAACCAACGCAAAGTGAAAGTGTACCCCGCGGTATTCGAACCCACGACCTCCGTGGTTTTTAGAGCGGCGCTCTTATCAAACCACTACACCACGGAGGCAGTTCCGGGTACCAAGAGTAATAAATGTTTCGGTAAAGCTTAAAAATAACAATAGCACCTATGTCAAAATTACCTAAAACAAAAACTTCTAGATAAACTGGGACAATAATAACAAACATTGTAACAATCCATTTTGATTAAAATTAGTTCAATTAATTTAGCGGCAATACTTCATCCCTGTAACTGAATACCTTTTGTGTATTTAAAAAAATATTAACTTCAAGTCAAATCGACTTTCAAAACAATAATACATTACGTAATAGCCTTTTAAACATCGCAACAAACAACTGCACAGTATTTAATGTTAACAAACTACCCTAATTCTCGTTACTTTAAAAATAAATCATTTACCGATTAAAAATCTTCTACAACTACACACGGAACATAGCTTAGTGCTAATATCAAACTTAACAATTTGTTTAATATTGCTCCGTTACATAAGAAGCCCGATTATTTACAATTAGAGTCGAAACACACTAGGACGAAAATACGCGATCGAAGTTCGGCGAGGCTAGGCCTGCACAGCAATGCATGTTTTATACGATATACGCAATGATATTTCGGAAAATGGACAACTGGTACCACTTTCAAACTTCCTATGCGGTTATCCTGGTATGGGCATGTGAAGAGAAGGGAGGAAATAAATGAAACGAGCGATGAATATGAAGGTGAACGGTGTGTTCGAGCATTGATGGATGGTTTGTGTAAAGGTTGTCGTGAGTGAAAAAAAGTGTGGATGATACCGTGACAAATCATAGGCATGTATGGAAGAAGTCAACGTATTACCCAGATAAACTGGAAGTGGGAACAGGGCAGGCGAATAATTATATGCAACGTTATTTCGGCATGGTGTGACGGCGGTTATTTAAAACTAGCGACCGCCCGCGTGGAATTAAGTTTATACACACTTAGTGTTATATTATAGCTTAAAGCATCCTCGGCAAAAGGACTATCCAACGCAAAAATATTATTTATTTCGATCCAGTAATTTCTGAGCTTAGCGCGTTCAAACAGCTTTTTTATATTATATTAGTATAGATGCATTGCAGTGCAAGAAATCACGCTGAAATTCAGTGACGTATTTTCGCCCTAGTGCGTAGACTTACACGAGACGATTAACTAACGAGTGAACACACAACATTTGTCTGCATCGACACGCGAGTCAGTCGGGCATGTCTATGCTCGTAACAGGCACTACCGGTTTCAAAGATTCGTTCTTCTTCTGGTTCTTGAGGGACTTCTTGGTTTCCTTGCCCTTCCGTGGGTCGTCGTCTCGGTAGGGCTCCGGGGCGGGCGCGGCGTCCCCGGGTACACTCGCGCGCCCGCTGTTGTTGTACGCGATGTTGGCGTACTCCTGCAGCAGGGGGAACACCGACAGCAGGAACTGACAGAAGTCCTTTCTGATACCGAACCACCCTAGAATATACGACAAAGTTATTAATTTTCATGAAGGTTTAAATGCAAGGAGGTTTCAACGGAGAATTTAATTTCAGGACCTAAACCTATTGAAAGCCTAGTACACTCTTTAACCATATACACAAAATTCCATAGTGTGCCTGACAGCAGTTTATATTGGAAATTCAATAATAATAAATTTTACAGATATTTACAATTATTTATTTATTTTATGGCGAAAATGGTTTTCGAACAAAAAAAAATATTTGATTTATTATAACATACAAAAATTAATAATGTAAATCGTCGCTATCCAAAGTTTATCATTCCAAAATGAAACTCGCTAAATTATTTTTTGTATATTTCATTTTACGCATTTTTACATGATAATTCCAAGAATTATTTTACCTTTATCTATAACTTTGAAAAATGATTATAATAAAAGAAAAATTTATCTGATCTCAGGTGGGTCAGGTGGGCAGGTGGCAATTCGGGCAGGCTGTATATATCGCTAAATGATACTCACATTTATTCCCGCCTTTGGAGCTGAACGACATAATGATCAGCGTGGCGTAGCTGACGAACAGAGGGCTCACGACCACCGTGTACGACAACGCCAGGCCATCGTCCAGCTTGTTCGTCAACAGCACCTGACGAAGCAAATTCAAACTTATTCGTATGCTATAAAGTCCATTATGTGATTTAAGAGGGATAAGAATGTCAACTGGTGGTGGAAAATTTAGATAGAGAACATGGGAAAAGAGATAGCTACTATGTTACATAACACCGGGTTACAGCATATGTGTTGCATGAGATTTTATACATGAATCTGAATGGTTTTTCCTCGCTAATTACAAAAATGAATGCCGTTTTTATGTAACAGCTCTAGTTTTTGAGTTACGAAGTGACATACTTTTGCATGGAAAATGCACATAGGTTGATCTTCAAAAAAATATAAAAATGTCTATTCTGTTTTTTTTTTTATTTGCTGGATCGAGATGTATTATGAGTACTATTTTAAATGCTCCAATAACAATCAGGCCTCATATGCTCATTCCAGTACCCCTAATACCTCTCCTACATACTGCGAAAGACCTGGTGTAAGCACTCTCACTTTTCCATGCTTAGGTCACCGGGATTTTCAGGGAAAGAGTGTAAATGACTGTGAAGGCAGTGAAATTGTATACCCATGTTGCATCCAAGCTGCTGGAAGTGCACCATCAACTGTTCGACGTGCTGAATGTGGCCGTCAGACTTCCTATTGCCCAAGAAATTTCTTACTGTCCAAACCCACTCTTTCCATGCACTTTTCTCGACAGCTGGCATATGGTTGATATTTTTTTTTATCATCTATCTACTTCCTAATTTGCAGGCCATCAAAAATACCATAACATTTGATATCAATCAATTGATATATCAGTCAAAACCACTGTCACTACCACTGCCGTCATTTTCGGATTGTCCGCTGAGCACTGGTATGGATTTTCCGAAGATGTAAATGGTTGCAGTGGTGTTGATGTGTCACTAATACTCAAGACTGGTCTTATGATAGATTTTAAGATTGAATATATCCACATAGATGAATTTTAGTGGTCTGTTCCTATAATTTTCGTTGCACAGAAATAACAGTCGTTATGGCGGTTGGATGAGAACACCCCAAATCATAGGTAGCTTTGTACCTAAATGTGGATATTTTTTTGTTTGCCTACAATTGCAAAGATTCAACCCAACTATAACATACTAAACTTGGTACCCAAGATTTTGCGTTTGATGGCGACGAAAACCCAAAGTAGTCAAAATATGCCATTTTCACAGAGACCACATATAAAAAACTAAATTATTGGACCATACATACTCCAAAAACAACACAAAAACAATCTAGATTATTCAAACATGTCCGTCTAGAAGAAATTATAATGAAATTAATAAAGAAACTAGTTAAGTTACTGCGCTATTGAAAGGAACTATCGAATACTTATGCAACTCAAGGGGGTACCTGTATCTCACTAACTAGAGCTGCTACAAAAAATCTGAAGATGGTAGATTTGAAATCAGCGCACCCAAATTAGTAAACAACAGTAGAAAAATTTCATGCAACAAAAAAAAAGTTTGATTTTGTAACCCTGTGAATAATAGAATAAATAGATATGTAACATGAAAGGTGTTGCACTTAGATTTTTTCTTCTTAGAATTATTATGAAAGAATGTATTTTTTCTAGAATGAGAATAAAAACCCAAATAACAAAATTTCGATTCGCAAACGTAGCCAAAGATTTACAGAATAAAATTCAAAATTGCGTAGCCAAGTACCTTACATAGATTTCTTTCCCATTATATTGATCGTAAAATCAACAAAGAAAATCGTGCTCCCAGAGATTACAGAGCATGTATACTTACGAGATATTTTAAAAGTACACGAATATTACGACTTTTTATAAACAAGACTTTCGATGTACTTTCGATAAAATAGTGAAAGGACTTTTTACGTAACAAGCAGTTGCCATGGCGTTGTTTAGGCGCGCTTAATGTTTTTGAAAAGCGAAGTTTAGATATTTGGGGTTAGTCTACTAGGTTTTTTCTTGTGCGAATCTAGTAATGTTTCTTTAGTATAATCAACCTTTAGAAATAGTTGTAGGACTTAAACTGTGCTGACGTAAAAATACTACAATGATACTTCAAAGGCAGTCTGGATCTGCTGCTTAATAAACCAAAAGATTTATTTGCGTTGCCGACGATCGTTCTGATTGGAGAGCCTTAGGAGTGGCCTATGTCCAACAGGGGACTGGGATAGGTTGAAGATGATGATTACTTTTTTTTGTGGCAGGGACCAAAACAACAAGCTTGATGAAACTCACCTGGAATACTAGTATTGGCACAACAGTGAACGTGTACGCCAGGGCGGAGTTGAAGCTCGTCCGTCTCTGCTGTATGTTGATCTCCGGCGTGCGGAGCAGTATTCCTGCGAATATTATGCTGTACAGCACCCCTGCAAGACAATGGTCCCATTAATCTTGTCATGAGCTTACTCACAAACAGTCACAAACAGTTGATTCAAAACCGAAATGTGATGAAAATTTGATAAAACTTTTCAGCAAAACTGAAAAGAAAATTTAAAAAAACATTTCAACTGAAATGTGAAGAATATTTGAAAAAACTTTTCAACTGAAATGAGACAAAAATTGGAAACTAAAAAGTAAGATACAGAGTGAGGAAGTAACGTTTTACTGGCCTAGTAAAAGAAAATCTTTTGATCAGCCAAATTTAATTTATAAACAAGTTTTATTAAACTGCAACACAGTGAGTGCGAAAGCAGAAAAAATAAACTAATTCTGTGAAACATATGTAAAATTATTTTTATTTGCAACTTATCTGTTCCAGAATGGGTTTCTTTCCGGTAACAAAAGCCTTAAAACACACTTCATAGTTTGTGAAATTAAACTGTTAGTGGTAAGTATTAATACTAAAAACACATCAGGGTATATCCTCCATGAAACACAAAAAAATCTTTATTTTTTGTCAGTAACAAAGTTACTAACAGAAATTTTGTGAGATTAATATTTGATTAACACTTTCAAAATCAGTATACCAAATGTTATTAAACTCCATAATATTATTTGTATGCTACTTAATTTTACTACACTCTAGATTCGTAAGAGAGCAAGTGTCATGAACTAAATACAAAGTCTGAACCCAATCATATGAAAAAATTAACAAATCTTAAGTATTTTAAACAAATGTATACTAATGTCTTTCTATCAACATAAAAGTAGTAGGGATAAGGTAGTAATAATAAAATAATATGTAAATTATAAATTGTAAGTGCTATTTCTACATTTTACTACACACTTATTATTAGTAAAATGTTAAAAAGCAATACATACACTCACCTACAAGGCTGAGACACATAAGTATCCACAAAGGCACAAACACCACTTCCCAGGACCAGTTGATGAAGTCATCCAGTTTCAGCGCCAGGAATATGAACTGGAGAATATTCACGGCACAGAACAATTCCAACTAGAAAATAAATAATTAATTTGTTTTAGTAAAGTTATTATTCAATAAAATTGTGAAACAAACGAGTCAAAAATCCAGTACTACTTGAACATTATTTTAAGTTGTTTGTTTTACAGCCCTGGTAAAAAAATATATGAACAAATGAATGGCAATTATTAATATAAAAACATAATTAATTTTATGTTTTTACACAAAATGTCTTGTTCTCGGAAACAAAGTCTATTTAACAAATAATTCTGCTCGAAAGTACATTTTCTGTAATATAGAGTTTTAAGAAATTACACTGTTTACAAAATTGGTTGACTTTAATACTTTACATAGTTGGTTTAACAAAAAGTAAATTACCTCATAACTACGGTCATGCTTCACTGACCATATACAGATTGCTATTGAAACTATACTAATGAAGATCAACGGTATAAAGACCAGTATCCAAATATGGCGCTTTGTTGTCAACTGGTCACACACAAGTAGTTCAAACATGAGCAGTATCAGGTGTATGGCAAGACTGATCAGCATAGCTTTGTAATGAATGTATGCTTCACCCTCCAACCTGGAATAAAATAGTACATAATTCAGTCTAAAACAAATAAAATAATAAATAGATAAGATTACCTTTATTAACCAAAATTACATAATGTAGTCTGTTAATCTGTTTATAGAGAATGAAAAGAGCAACTATAGAGTTTCTTGTCACTTCTTCTCGATAGATACTGTATTCTAAAGTCAGTGGTAGAATTCAGAATCCATCTGTAGTTTTAAAATATGATTGACGATTCATAAGTGCTTCTCCGAGGCCTACCTGAATATAGAATATTGTTTGTTGGTTTATTCACAAGTTCTTAATGATGATAAATACTTACTCTCTATAACAACTGCTAACAAACAAGTGATAGCCTTGAATCACTTGAATAAGACACACAGTTCCACATCAAAAATCTACATAGTAAATCTGATACATACCTGAAATGGGGATACTGCCACCAAACATAAGTGCCCACCGTAGCGCCCAGAACTACTAGGAACTTCCACACCCATATGGGGGTGAAGACTGCCCAGTAAGACCATGATATTGAGTTATCTAGCTTCAAGGCCAGTAACGCCGTAAATATTAGTAGGCACGTATGGACGACGAATTTACTGCAAGTAATCATCATTCGTTTATTTATATAGCAGCTTGATATCAATAAAATCGAACTATAATCAAGAATGTACATTCAAATATAACATACCTAGGATTAAAATCCTGAAAGAGTGTTTGCAAATTCATTGCCATGCACATTCGACCTACTTATATATTTTACCATTTCACTTCAATAACAACTGGTTTTTATTTGGATCAAAACAGCTGTACTATAAAATATCACAACCGAAGCGATACATTCATTTTTACGATAAATTATATGTGTTTTCTAATTATATATTAATATAGTCAAGGTTTTGTTGATTCAGTGATTTCAAAACATAACAATACGCGTATATGAATATTTTTAATAAAATCCACTATACACAGGGCAAAATTCACATAATTTTACTTGTAATAGCAAAGGACAAACAAATTGACATGACAATTTGTCGACAATCGACATTGACTATTGTCTGTCATAATTTATTTTACCGTTTTGTGGTCATAATGAAGCTAGGGTAGGGATGTCTACAATTCACCCCTTTTTAAGAAAGTGGGAAAACTTGATAGGTTCCTCCAAAGATCTAAAATCTTTGGGTTCCTCACACATCTTTGTTTCATCAACGCAAATAATGTCGAAGATTATAATTATGAAATCCAAGGACTTATAAATTATTGGATTTCTTTTCTTTCATTCTCTACGCAAAAATTGGCTGTATAGACTAATGCAAAAGTATAAAAAAAAGCAATTGTCAACGTCATAATTTTCGCTTTCGCAAATTTGATATTTTCTGGTTGCAGTTTTGGGAACAGAGATTTAACTAGAAAATCCATGATAATTTATGATTTTACTGTTTCCCTGATCACGTTTTATTTCTATTGAAGTAATAAGTTACTATAATGGCGTCTCCATCTCCAAAATCACCCGAACAGAATGAAAAAAGCAAGCAGTATGACCGGCAACTTCGACTATGGGGTGATCACGGGCAATTAGCCCTTGAAAATGGACACATTTGCCTGATAAACGCTACAGCTCTGGGTACTGAAATAATAAAGTCAATAGTACTTCCAGGCGTCGGATCTATTACTATAGTTGATGAATACACTGTGCGAGATGAAGATATTGGTAGCAATTTTTTCTTAGAAAATTCAAGCAAAGGTTTGAACCGAGGATCTGAAGCACTGAGATTATTACTTGAATTAAACTCTGCTGTACAAGGTCACGCTGTTCAGGAACCCCCAGATCAGATACTACAGGAAAACCCTGACTTTTTCAAATCATTTAGTGTGGTGATTGCCACAGCACTCAGTGAAAAAACTATTCAAGATTTATCACAACATTTGTGGGATATTAATGTTCCTTTGATTTTGTGTCGATCAGTTGGATTTTTAGGATCATTTAGAAATCAAATTAAAGAACATGCTGTAGTAGAAACTCATCCTGATAATGAACAGACAGATTTGCGTTTGGATGTTCCATTTCAGTCTCTTGCAGACTATTTAGATGCATTTGATATTGAAGCAGTAGATCTCAAAGATCATGGACATATACCATGGATTGTTATTTTGTACAAAGCTGTTCAGAAGTGGCAGGTTTCCAACCCGAAGAGCTGGCCTATGAGTAGAAAAGAAAAAAATGAAATAAAAAATTTGATTCAAGATTTCATTAGAAAAGATGAAAATGGAATACCAATAAATGAAGAGAACTTTGAAGAGGCCTTAAAAGCTGTCAATACAGCTCTTGTACCAACATTTTTGCCAGTCAAGATTCAGGAGCTTATATACAGTAGTTCTGCTACAAACCTTAACAAAGACAGTCCCCCTTTTTGGATTATGTGCTCTGCCTTAAGAGGGTTTGTTGAGGCTGAAGGTAAAGGAAAACTTCCTGTAAGAGGTGTGTTGCCAGACATGACTGCATCCACAGAACACTTCATCAAACTACAGAATATTTATAGAACTCAAGCTGCAATGGATGCTGAAATTGTTAATAGAAAGGTGCAGCAGATTGTGGCTCAACTCCACTGTGACAGTATCAGTGAAGCAGATGTCAAGTTGTTCTGCAGACATGCTCATGACCTATGTCTTATCAAAGGATCTAATATAGCAAGTGAATATCAATTGGGTGGTTCAGTTGCATCATACATTGCAAGATATCTTGAAGAGCCTGATGTTATGATGGTACATTATATTTTACTGAGGGCTGCAGAAATATTTCGATCTGAGCATTGCAGAGACCCTGGTGACTGGGAACCAGAAGGTGACATTGCTAAGTTAAAAACATGTGTCACTAAGCTTCTTAGTGACATATCCTGCTCTCCGTTTCCAAAAGATGATCATATTCATGAGATGTGTCGCTATGGAGGAGCTGAAATACACAGTGTATCAGCCTTCCTAGGAGGATGCGTAGCACATGAAGCCATTAAAATTGTTACAAAACAGTATAAACCAGTGAACAACACATTTATTTATGATGGTTCCTCAACTAACACTGCAACATTTACATTTTGATTCTGTCTGAGATAATTAAACTGTGACACAATGAAATCTGTTTTATTTATATAAGATATCACTCGGGAGTGGTTTAGTGAGTCAAATAATACAAGTTTTTAGAAGATGTTTTTGAACACTATTTACTATCAATTCACTCAAAATTTTCCAGAATTCACAATACAAATCAGTATTAAGAATTGATAAACTTCAGTCAGTAAATTCATATATCTGTGACAAAAACTACAAGTGAAGGGTGAAAATGTAAATAAACACTGACTACAATTTAATTCTTCAAAGTTGTGTATTTTGCATGGATATCAACCATTTATATACTATCGTATTAAAGATATAAAAGTAATTAAGGAAAAATATTTTGTTTAACAATTTTCAACACATAAATTACATAAAATAAACATCACATGACTAAAATAATTGAAACAAACTATACATTTGGCTATAATTCTCATGGCAATAGAAGGTTACCAGATAACAACAGTAGGGATCACTTTAAATATGTAAAATATGCATGAGACTGTTGAGCCTCCACAAGTTAATAACACAACATTGAGAATTTCCCATTAGTTACCTACATATTTCACCTTAACCATAACTTCAATCGCAACGCATCTACACCATTTAAGTAATATCGAAATAAGCGCTTGTCTCGTACAAAGCCCAAATTTTCATATAACTTGAGAGCAGGTTTATTTGTGATTTCTGTTTCTAATACCACTTCATCTGCATTGTCATTGATCATGGCCTGAAAACAAAGAATTATATTTAAAACATGTTTTGATTTGCATGAAATAATGATAGTTTTAAATACCCATTTAAAAGTTAAAATACCTGTATTGCTTTCCGGACTAGCCGAGACCCGATCTTTCTCTTCCTGTACTTTTCGTCCACTGCCAACATAGCAATATAACCTCTCTTGACAACATTGCGATGCATATCTAACTTACAAACAATGGCACCTATGCAAGTCCCTTCGTGAGTTGCTAAGAAGCAAAGCTTAGGCCAATTGTGTATAAAGTATCTATATGTATAGATAGAGTATGGTTCAGATAAATCTTTTTGTATAAGTCGCATAATTTCTGGCATTTGTAGCTCTGATTCATATGATATAATTTCTATGTCATCTCTTACAGCTTGTTCTGGCTTATCACTGTTCTCAGTATTTTCAACAGGGTTTTCAAAGGGGCACCTGGTCAAATGTGGCGGGGAGTCAGTCTCCTTTTCATGCTCACTGGCAACTTCTTTACACTGTACACTATTTACATCGTTTGAAACGTCACTTACTATTTCAGATTGAGCTTCAGTTTCACTTGAAATGTTAGAGATTTCGTCCTTCAAGTGATCACTTGTCCCATTGGTTAGGTTACTATTATTAAAATTATTAATATGCAGAGTGCTTGCCAAAACTTCGTTTAACTTCTCTTGATCCAATATGCTTAAATCATCAGTCGTTTCAGATGGATCTTTGGCCTTTTTGCTTTTATTTTTCGCATTCGAATTCATCTGAGTGCATTTAATGCTTTGTACATTTCCATCCGCTACTTGATGCATATTGGTGTAGTACTAACTAATTTATTTACACATCCACACGATTATAAGCTCATATAAAATACAGAAAAGCTTTTACGATGATACATACATTCTTTCCTTGTCAAAATTGCAGAAGAGTATCACCGACATCTTGCCAATAGTGTTACTTTGCTATCGAAAAGTCGATGCGAATATAGTAAATGTGATTGTGAGTTCTTAAGCTAAGATAGAAATAGAGGGGGTAAAAAAATGGTTACAAATGAAGATAATAAAATACTTCTTGAAATTAGAAATTTTCGACAGAATAATGCTCCACAATCACATTGGAAAAAAATGCGGGTGAGTTACCACTTGGAAAAATTGACATTTAACTTGACTTTGACGACTAGTGTGAAGTTGTCTGTTTTTCAATTATCTTTGAATGATTGTCTATGATTTTCGTTTTTAAAGACTATTAGCCATGGCACATCAATTTATACAATTTGTATAAATGATTGTACCAACATAAACATACTTATATTTAAATAATATGTAAACTTTAGTTGATTTTTACCAATTTAACATATTTTGAAATAATAAAAATTAAGGGGTATTTTACTGATAGTATTTACTCATTAGTGGAATTAAAGTTAAAATAACACTCAAGGTTTTTCGATGAAGAAATCTATTAATTTCAAAAGACTATAAATTAAAATTAGCATAATGAACAGTATTAATTTTTCTGTGAAATTAGCTAACCGAGAAATGTGTACAGACTTTTATTTATGGGAATATATTGATGGACCTGTATAACTTGTTGAACACTTGTAAAACAACGAAAATGCTATAATCTTGTTTGGGCTAGGTATTCGTGGTTATTGTCAAAAAAACGTTGTTAACAGCTGCATGATTAAATAAAATGGAATGGTGATATATATTTATATGAATCAAATCAAATAATTATGTTAATTGCAAAAAACAATAGACATATGTTTTCTTAAGTATTATGTTATCCTCATTTAATTTTTGAGTTTTGAGTTTGATTGATACAAAAGTGGGGTCACTTAGAAGCGCTTGTTTAAGTGTAATAAGTAGGTAATTACATCTATAGGTAGGTGATTAGGTATATGCTGACGTCACATCAGAGGGAACATGATGGCGCGGGCTGCTGAAAGCGCGCGCGTGTCGTCGCAACTCAAAGGTAGCTCGCTCGCTTCAAAGACGTACCTACTCGATCGACTCCCGACTCGAGTCGAGTAAAGTCGAGTTCAGTACCCGGTTGACAGCCGGTGAGGCGGCGGTGTGACGTGCGTTTGGGTAAAATACGCGCACGCCGCCTCTGCGCGATTTTCTACCCATTGTAAATATACTTAATAATATTTTTTGCATACAAATGCAAGTATTATTTTAATGATCGTTACGTGTGTTTTTTAATCTACTAAATATATACCTGCATATGTTATTAAAAGCGGAACTTAAAAAACCCAAACATTTGATACGATATTTACTGATGATTACACACAGGACGTGTCTTTGATAAATGAAATTAAATAGAAGCTGTAGTTAGAAGCAGTAAATAAAACATTTTTAATAACTATGAACTTGAGTATTAATAATTCCTAAATGTAAGTGCGAATAGTGACTATCAGTAATTGGATGAACATGTGTTGATTCACTGTGACATAGTTTATTATAGATTTTCAGATTCAGCGATATGTAAGAAAATCTATATTAGTGAGTGAATAAAAAGTCTACAATGGCGGATCGTGAACGTCCTGCGAAAACCCCGATTAGGGTGGGTTTTTATGACATCGAAAGGACCATTGGCAAAGGAAATTTTGCCGTTGTTAAGTTAGCACGACATCGAATAACGAAGACTGAGGTAAGGGAGCTAAAATCTATGAAAAGATGTGTAGCTAGAAGTACCTATTTCCTAGATTTTGGTATTTTAGATTTGCTTTGTTTTGTTTGATTTTGCTGTTTTGTTTCTTGCTTCGTTCCTAAACGTTTACTTGAGGTAGAATGATTATTTAATAATCTCAGCATGGACCGTTTTTAACAGAAAATGCTTTCAAAATCAAAATAATCTTTATTCGTCAAGAAAAATTTTTAAAAACAACATACCTACCTAGATATTGACTCTACCACCGACTTCGGAATGCAGTCATCTACCGAGAAGAAGCGACAAGAAACTCGATAGTTACTCTTTTCGAAAATAATATTGTTGCTTGTTAATGATAAATTGAAGAGCAGGTTACAATAAAGTTCAATAGCCCTTGGCTTTAAAAAACAACTGATAAAATGTGTTCTCATGTTCTTCAAACTTTTAAGACTCAGGATAAAAAAATAGGTAAAAACGGTAGGAAAATTCAAGTAAACATTGTTATTTTCATAATAAAAAGCAGTGCAAAATAATTCACTGGAACTTAATTATTTAGACAAGTCCCTTAAAAATACGGTTTGAACCAAGTGAGGGTGAGGTTTCAAGAATCAACAGTCAAAACAAATTTTAAGTAAGCAATAATGAAGAATAGGTAATTCGAAAAACCATAACAACCTACCTAGGTTATGTTTGTCCATAGTTGTTTTTGTCGACATAAAACTCTACCTACCTAGGTACTTAAAGTTGTCAGAACGTGCAATCCATGCGTTCGGGCTCTACATACGAGACTAAGCGAGAAATTTATTAAGGTACCTACTAATGTTTGGTGGTACTTTTGATGGTGAAATAAAACTAACAGGAACAATCCCTTTATCAAAGAAGAGAAATAACCAGGCTGGTTAATTCAGGATCATAGTCTTGGCGTCAAGAGACAATGGCAAGTATGAAACCGTGAGAGGCGCTAGGATGATGATGACCTAAGTCCTAAATCAAAGAATGTAATTCTCACATCATTAATTGATCAGTTATCTTGAGTAAACGATTTAACCGAAAGATGAGGCATTAAGGACGTTTTCAAGACATCACGATGTATGTGTGTGTATTTAACAAACTATGATTTCTTTTCAAAATACCTAACTATAACTATTGCTATCCATTTAATTTAAATCCCAATATCTTCTCATTTTGGACGTGCTTTCTCGACCGTATTATGTATTTTGTATGCATTTGTTAAGTGCAGCAGGTGTTCCATTACAACATTCCATAGAATGGGGTCATTCAAGATAACGACATCCGACAAATTCGAATTTAAATACCATAACCTGCTTGCATACTCTGAAGATGCATCTCGGACTGACCATTTTTATAATTTAATATAAAGATTAAATCAAAAAGTATTTAACTAATAAAAACATACGTTCATTTCTGTGCTAAGGTTCATTAAAATCAATCAGTCGGGCAAATTGTCCACAGTGATGTCATCTTCTTTTATGTTATTTCGTACCTATATACCCTGCAGCAATTTGTTATTTCTGTGCTCATTCGGATAAAATAATTGTCGATTACTAGATTGAAAATCGACAATTATTTCTTGAGAATTGCGAAGTCCGAAATGCCGCTGCAAAGGTCATTTTTCTATTTGTACTACTACTGTGCGTTACGTGGCTGATGTATCGGCAAATGAGTAAGTATGACCTACTTTAAAGGCATCTCAACGATAGCATTAAAATAAAAATTGGCAATTTTTTTCTTGCAAATTCAACAACACAAAATTTGTGACACGTATTACCTATTTATTTAGACCCTTCACGTTTTTCAAAGTCCAGCTCATCAAAATCAGCTTCAAATTCCCCAGCGCAAAATGCAGTGTGCTTATAATGTTCTTAGCACGGTAGCAAAAAGTTGGTTTACTTTGCCACTAATGATCTTAGATCTTACTTGACTATTGTTTAGTTTTGATGACGAAAAAACATTATGCAATTATATTTCTCAGTAGCGTTGCACTATGTCAATGTAAATAAAGCAACTGACTGACTGAGTTTTAAAATGCATAATTGTCACGACAGTCAATTTTGTATACGAGTACTATACTACTACTACTTACTGTTATTTTACAGCAACGAAGTGGGTCATTGGCCGAATACTGGCGTCGTCGTAATGACTCACTGCGTGCGTTTGTGTGGACGACTTTCTAACACCTGAATGCAGCTATTACTGTTTTTATCAGCTTCTTATTAAATAGTTCTGTGGAAAATTTGATGTTTATTTCGGAAATCGTGTAGTGGTGATGACTCATAACAGAAAGTATACGAGGACGCTACATTGAATGAATGCACCAAAATAACACAACGAACGCCCTCGGCCTTCGCTGCTGTCTTATTGTGTGCGTCTTTGATGTGTCGATGGAATGTGCGCTTAGTGCGTACAGGCATCAGAGAAAATACCAAGTACAGATAGCAATCATGTTCTGGGGTAAACAAATTTGAACTAATTTCCACATGATATGAACGTGATGATATAAATATATACCAAAAAAAAAAAACTATTTGTAAGCACACCTAGATAATAGTTTTTTTTGTGACTCCTTAAGAATGCTTTTCAAAATTCTTAATACGTAGATCAACCGTATCAAACATTCGCTTCATCAAAACAAATTTAAGTGCACCACTTTGTACTGCGAAATTGACCACACAAAATCACATTGATAGGTACAAACAAGCATTGTCCTTTTAGGCGGAGTGTGTTTCCATGAAATTTTCCGTCGCTGTCAAGGTGAGGGTCACTACGTATTGGCGTATTGATACTCTTAATGGATTTATTTGACTTAATCAACATAAAAAGTTTTTTTATCCTTCTTCTACGTCTTTTTCATATCATACAGCTTAAACTGGTTATCACTGTTTGTTCATAGCTTGTACTATGGAAAACCTAAATATTACAAACACTATTCATACTTTTTTGCCGCTAATTGTACATAAAAGATAATACGAGACGAAACTGGCGATTACTGGTGACGTAGGTAGTCGACTCCTGAACCAATACACCAAATCAGTCGTATGTGAACAAAACAATAACTGTATTGATAAAATAGCGTTGTTTTGGTAAGCAGGCACGTGTGGATAAAGGTAGAAGATTTAGAGATTCTGCACTCTTCGCTGGATGTTTTCATTAAAGTTATTTGGAGCCTGTTTTTAAGAAGAAGCTAGCAGACTGTTAGTGCATGATCGCGTATGAATCTGGCAAATATTAGCCAGGAAATCATTCCGCATGGCACGCGCTCTGTACTGGGCCCCGCTTGAAAAATGTACGCTTGACGCAAATGCGTTATCTATTTTGGAGCTCTGCGTCAGTGGCTCGCTGTTATCTGAGTTTTGCAGTCTGGCGGTCACCCTCAGTGCCATCTCTGATTTTACGGTGACTTTCACCATATCGGACGTCTTTTCATGTTTAATTCTAGGCTAAGTCGGTAATGTCTATGTCTATCGTAATATCATCTCTCAGTATACTTATTTGACGCGATATAAATCAAATATTTTAATAGCACTGTCATAATAGGAGACAGTGATACAATTTACTCACGAACTACCTATTGTTTGATAAGAAAAATCTCTTGATGACGCTCATGCAAGATGTGACGTCAATCGTTCATTTAAAACTTGAATGGTTATCATCGTGACAATGTGGAATTGATAACAGCGCGACAGACGACTTTTTATGAGCCTCAAGAATTGTCTATGTTCTGTACCTATAAATATGTTATTTACGTTAAAAATACCGTATGTATCATGATATATTTCAAACCAAGTAAACAATGTGCAAAAAAAGGTGTTTATTTTAGAGATAGAGCGATAGCTATTTCATAAAAATGTAAGTGTGGGTTATGTTATAATTGTTAAGTCCTCCTTTGATTGTTTTAAAAAAAGACTTACCTTTTTTGTTGAGCAGAGTCTAGCAGCATGTTTACTTACCATGTTAGCATAGCATCATTTGCGAAAGAAATGTATACGTAAATACAGAATCAGCGTAGCAGGAATACCCAACCTTCAAAAACTAATAAAGTAGAGCCACCTGTTCTTAGATTACTACTTTTATTCCGAATGTAGTCAAAGGTAGTAAAACCACAGGCTGTTGCTAAATCTTATATATTGTAACCGTAACGATGTATTCTGCTTTTAAAGTTGTCTGGAGTGCTCTGTACGTGAAATGATGGCAGGGGGTACTAGAATGGAGGGCACTACGTTCGCGACGCAGCGTAGCTAGGTACCTTCTTTCGTAGAGTTTTTCAGGGCGGTCGGTGGAGGATCCATCGATAACTGCCTAGTACAGATCCGTGCATATTATAGATGTGTTTTTAAATGAAATTAAATCAAATCATGTTCCCAAACATCATGTGTAGTTAGAATTAGGCATGAAATGCGTTAAATAATCTTGACTGAATCGTAAAATTGCATCAATTTTGAGGTATTGAATACGAATTACAAAAGATTTAACACATGTTGATTTTATAAACAATTCAGATTCAGTAATTTATAATAATACGTGACATCAATCTTATAACATTACTGTTCGTACAGTGTGTTATTGAGTAACACTCGTACGCCTGGTTTAGTAAAGGAACCACTGAAGCCCATTAATATTAAATCGACTGCTATTACGTCAACTGAATTGACGCAAAAAAAAGATAGCTTAAGAGTTTTTTAAGTTCATTGAATTGGGTTTTCTTTCTACTTAAGATAAGCAAATGTTTTTCCTCTACACAGACACTGCTTAAGGTCTTCAACCACTGCTTACATGCCTATTGAATCACATTAAGCCAAGGCTTTTTCTTTCATAACCCCTTTCCCCTTTCTATAGTCACTTAAGAGTCTCAATGCTGCTATTAGTATTATTAGTATTGCGACAAATGACGAATTTACGGCGTTTTATGGGTCCTGTAATCTCGAATGGTGCAACACACGCAAGCCCTGTGATTAGGCACAGCGACAGGGAAGGAGTGATGGAGGAAAAGCTAGCATTATATCTATCTTTTTTACACCTACTCCTGTCTCGCTTTACCACGTATATTGATCGTCGTCTAGACTTGTTGATCGTGGCGAGAGGGTGAACCGTGTCTCTGAATTCAGCTGTTGGATTGGACACCTATTTGTGGCTTATGAAATGATTAATGGGTTATTTGAATAAAATAAACCATGATTCCCATATGATTCGTGTATTTTTATTAGAAGAAAATGCTTGTTACTAAGTTCAAGCCTATGCACTTGCTAAGTTCAAGTTTATCTTTGAGAAGAAACATATAATCGTAAACAAGAACTCAGCTTAGAGCTGGTGATAGATTTTATCATAATTAACTTTCTAATTCTTATTGTCAACATGCTCTTCTAACATTAACATCAGCGAAATCACCCTTAACTCTTTACATTCTGGATGCAGTAAAAAGGACTTCAATGATGGGACATATCGTACATAAGTTTTATTTAAAATTAATCAATGACCTGCAGAAGATTGGTGTTCCTTAATACTGTTGACTTTTAATGGTTTGAAACTAACAAAAGTGATTTTAAATAATTACCTATTAGCTACCACGTTTTTCAAGGTCCACTTGTAAAAAATGTAGAGAAAGTCATCTGGATGTTTTTCGTCAAATCCACTGTCACGGTTATTTACACTGGTACTTTTAAAGATAACATTTAATTTACATATTAAACAATTAAAGCCTGGCTAAATAAATAGACATTGGTATGCTAGTATAATCTAGGTACATAACTTAATTCATGAAAACGAACTTAATTACCAAATAAATTTGGGATATTCATAAAGGATTTAAGAACTTTGTTTTTTTTTAATAATAAAGGAGAAAGAATTTATATTTAAATCCTATAAATACATTAGATCGCGATAGTCCGATCAGCTTTTACGTCAGCCACTTCTAAAAAAGGACTATTTACGTCATAACTGTACTTCTTGTTTAGTTGTTTATGTACTTGTTTTGATAAGTAGGTAGGTAACTGATTTCGTATTCGATGTTATTCGATAACGAACTCGTAAGTAGGTGACATGTTCTTTAATGTTTTTCACGGTTTATCATTGAATTTGTTTAAGTCTGGGATTTCCCAATGTACTTTTTATAATCCGATAACAATACAATTAATTAAATGTAAGACTGTAGGTGTAATGTACCCAAATGATTTTAAATAAAAAAAACAATATCGTATATTTTCATTGAACACAGTTTTAGTAAAACATATCATACTGGGCCGACAATTTAAATCGTGTTTCTTCTGTCCAATGAAGATGAAAAAAAAACAAAATCACTTGAGGATAATGAATATTTTACAAGTATATCCGCTTTCGCGTATCGCTCACGGCCTCTTGGTACCTAGCTTAAAATCGTCCGCGGTTCAATAGCATTAGGTTATTGACCGACTGACAAATAAGCGCAGGGGTCGTATGAGAACGTAGATTTATTATGCGTTCACAGTTACTTTACCTCGGACAGTTCACTTTCTGGTGGTCAATATTGGGTCATTCATATTTACCATAATACACGTTGTATTGTTGCTTGGCTGCTAGAGAAAATGAGAGCTTTGTGATTAAATATTATTTATCTTAAACTTACAAGATGTATTTAAAATGATTATTTAAATTTTAGGTTAAGTCAGAGGTAATATAACTGTGAACGTAGATTTACGTGCCGTGTGACCGACAGACGCGACGCGGAAAACCACTTTGAATAAGGGGTTTTCCTTCTATTCACAAGGTACAGGGTACTTTTAGTACGATGCATTCGTGCCGATGGTTGACGCTCTCTGCTTTTATTGAATTTGGGTCGTCGAAATAGGGTTTGGTAGCTGGCGCTTTTTGTTATATCGTAAAAACTCCTCAAATATACATAGTATTCGTTTAAAAGGGTTCCGTAGCCAATAGGCAAAAAACGGAACCCTTATAGATTCTTCCTATCGCCTGTATTTCACAGCAACTTTTTCCGAAACTATAAGAAATAATACTGTTTAAACTTTGTAGGTAAGTAGATGTATTCTTTGAACCACATTAAGATTCACGAAACAAAAAAAATAATGTTTTGTGATCACCATAGTTAGAAGTTAGATCTGAAACTAATAAAAATGTTCTCTTTAAACCTGTATTTGTCGGGATAACGAGGAGTTCGATGGCGCTGTAGTTAGCGCGCTCGGCCTGCGGTTGCTAAATTTAAGCAACAATCGCAGAAGCTAGTCTTTGGATGGGCTACCGAACATTTACATCACGAGCTCCTCCGTTGGTTCTGCGCCTGATCTCTCTACGGTCGTGTTAGATTGCTGTCCCACCGAATTCTGAGAGTGAGGGAATAGGGAGTGCATCTGTGCTTGCGCTCTCACTTGTGCACTATAATATAATTATCCTGCGTACCTGGCTAAACGTAAGATCGGCCGCCATGGCCGAATACGGCCGGAAGGGTATCACTTGTCGGGTATCTATTTATGATGAGTTTACATTTTTTTTACCTAAATTGAATAGTTTGTGTGACACACACTTCCAAAGTGTTTTTAAACACTGCGCAGTTCAGGTAACCTATGTTGCGAGTTATTAGGTAATACTTCTGAATAAATGGCATTGAAATTATTTTTTAAGTAACATCTGACCCTAGTAAAAAGCAAGAAGATTTGAAGAAACTTTCTGTAAGTGTACAACGCATAAGATCACACAATTTCACTAACCGACTGACTCTGTAACTTGCTTGAGATAAAACAGTTTATTTTTTTACAAAACAATTGCCGATCAATGCTAATCTAATAAGCTCAATGAGATACTCGAATGCGTCGGAAAGTAAATACACAATGGGCTCTCTTACTGCAAGTACTATGACGCACGTCTGAGAATTATAGTTGCCTAGAGAGCTGATAAATGGTGTAATAAAAGCAAAAACACA
This sequence comes from Nomophila noctuella, assembly GCA_958496325.1. Taxonomy (NCBI): domain Eukaryota; kingdom Metazoa; phylum Arthropoda; class Insecta; order Lepidoptera; family Crambidae; genus Nomophila; species Nomophila noctuella. The sequence continues at coordinate 6,767,565 of OY292496.1, read as the reverse complement.
GTTCTACTGCCTCAGAGATTTCTCAGCCCACGTTTATGCGGTAAATAATGGGTAGATAGACTTTAAAGAAGGTGCATCTTAAATAACACTTTTAAGTAGGCACCTCTGTTCTCTATAGAGTAGGCAATATAATTCTTGCCGTTGATGTTCAAAATGTTAAAGTGAAAAAGATAGGGCAATGTTTCTACTACTAAGCTAAGTTTATCTTTTATGACTGTGCATATTTTTTTTTATATTTAAGGCAATTCACTACGTTGTTCTGGTAGCAAAATGTACGTCATTTTGGAACACATCGCCTTTTAGATGAGCCGTTAAGCGATACGGCCGTCAAATGCGTCCTCTTTATTATCATAAGAACTGTTTGTTTGGTCATCTCTGGACGTTGACGGCACGTTATGTTTACTTATCTTGTGATAACAATTTTGAGTTTATTTTGCAAGTGATGGGAGGGGGTCTTGAGCTCTCGAGCCGATGACGTAAAGATACGTGCGTAATGCTACTATCGCAACAATGAGGTCAATGTCGGTTGGACTGACCGGTAGTTCAGTACATATTGCTGCAATTACACTGTTAGGTATATATCTGTATCCTGTTTTCCTATCATCTTTTAAATTTGTACTTATTTCGCAAGCATTTTTACATATTGTTGAAGTGCTATTAGGTATTCTTAAGTTGTTAAAAATTGTCTTCAGTAAATGTATACTTAATAGGTACCTCAATTTACAGACGTAAGTACATACTCAACGGAGGGCATTGTAAAGCCTCAGGGATATATTTAAGTTTTCGGCAGAAACTTTTTGTACATACATAGGTACCGAGGTTAATACGTAATGAAACTTAAAAGGTCAACAGCAGTTACTACGAAAGTAAATAATGTATTCAATATAAAGTTTATTTATAGACGCTTCTTACGGAGAAGGTGGTTGGCAGTTCGAGTTGCGTATTTTCTCACGTGTATCTAGTCACGTTCCGTTACAAGTGGGCCTGCAGAATTTCCCTCTTTCAATCCACTCGCCTTTCTTCCTTAGGATCTCCGATAGCGCGGGAAGACGACTGACGGTCGGGCCAATCACGTCAATTGGCTCAATCGTTCAGAAATGACGCTCGCTTGACGTCATAACCTTTTTGTCTGTCTGGAAACTAACGGTATTGTTCCGTTAGAGCATTTAGCAATGTAGGTACAACATATACCTAAAACACATTAATCTTGCCGTGGGAAAGATTTCAATGACATACATTTTTACTTCTTATTAAACATTGGCCAAGTAACAATAGTGGTGTTTTCAATTGGTTTCTTTAAAATTCCCATAAAATGTGATCGACTTAGTTAGGTCGTTAAATCTGATGCTATTTGATATACATACTATCTTAAAATACCATTGTCTGTTGTTTTAAAGAAACCCTATTTGACATTGATCTTTGATTGTTACAGGTAGCAATTAAGATAATAGATAAATCACAATTAGACGCCAGCAATCTTCAGAAGGTGTACAGAGAAGTGGACATCATGAAGCGGTTGGACCATCCTCATATTATTAAGCTTTATCAGGTGAGTTGAGAGTTTCTTTACTGTTATTATTGTTCTAAGTATATTAATACTAGAGGTAATTCTATCACGTAGGTTTATTTTTATCGTGATTCTCAAGATAAAAAGTAATCCTTGTGTTTCTTGCGAGTTCAAACAAAAGATCGCAGTTCTTAAATTAAAATGTATGTAGGTAATACAACGCTAAAAAAATGTTATGAACATCAGCTAAAATTCTTTATATCAAATATGGCTTTCATAAGAGTAAGAGAGTACAGACGTATCTTTATTCTCGTAATGCACTTAAGTAGGTACCTACCTAAACACTGTCCTAAAAGTATACTTTGTAGTTTTGTAGAGTTCCACCATTGTTTTTTTCTTTTATGGAATTTCTTTTATTAACATTTTCAATGACAAAGGAGGCTTGCTCACGATATCTGTTGTATTGTGTGATTTTGCTATGTACCTACATGAAAGTTCAGAATATCTTGTACAAAATATGACTAGCAATTCCATTTAAACCCACAATATTATTGAAAGTGGATTACTTAATCTCGTCTATTTGTATTCATAGACTTTCAAGGATGGTTTGGAGTATTTTCCGGTCTGTTTCTAATCTACTATTTAGCTTATATTTCATTCCACGTAGATCTCAAAGTCTACGATCCCATTTTACGGCAAAGTCTGTAATTAGATAAAGTCTCAAAAGGTATCGCCGAGTTCCAGCCAAGAAGCTTCAGAAAGTTTTGATGAAGTTAGAACGAGTAGGCGCTGTCTACTCTCGTCCCATATTTATATCTTAATTTCTTAATAACTACTCTAGTTTAATTCTAAGCACCGCACCGATGTCTTTGCGATTTGTTTTACCATCGTTTACGTTACGAGAATCATTAGCACCTTAATTATGAGTAGGTACTTAACTCGAGTGCAAATTCAATTAAATCATCATTTATTCCAATTTGAAATTATTTCAAGCTCTTAAGAATTTAATATATTAAAGTAATTTGATTTTTATCTAGATAGGAATGTACGATAGGATTAGTAGCTACTTCTTGCCCCACGCTCCTATTTGTCTGTTTTAATAGAGCGTGTATAATGTTAAAGGCAATATAACAGTTCTTGCTTGTGTCCATGTCTTTAATCGCTTAAGGCAGGAGTGGTTTAAGGAACGATGTCATAAAAAGAGAAAATGCGATGACCGTTAGCGGCGGAACAAATTACATACATACGAGTATACTAGTGGTGACAGTAGATTTACACTGGATACGGCTCATAAGTACGCGTGACTCGCTCCAAATGCGATCCTAATGTCAATGTGTTCAATCTAGCAATGGCAACTTGTGACTAGCAATCCATGTGATTGGTCAGGTTTACCGTTGAAAAGATTTATAGCACATATTCTATTTAACGTATTCACGAACACCTATGGAGCCCGTAACTTTTTCTAAGCCCTATTGAATAGGTATTAAGTCACTTTGACAGTTTATCAGTAGGTAAGATTGAGGATAAAAGGGTAAACTACCTTACTTGGATTCTGTTTTTTTTAATGTAGCTCTGTTCGGTAATAGTAAACTTACTTTATAAATGCCGTTTTCATTTATTAAAGTTGACTATATCGTGTCGAATTAAGAAAAATACAGTAATATTAGATAGCAACTACTAACCTCGCGTAAAGGATATGTTCAATTCGTATTTTTAGACTCTGCAATGTCTGCTTTTTACCTACGGATTTAAGCTTGCTTTGACGTCATACATTCGCATATGAAAATGGTTTTGCGTAGACGAATACCTACACTATACCTTCTTGCTAATTATGATGTATGTACGTACTGTCCTTAGCGTAAGAACCCATGTGTGAAAAGAGTTTTTACGTAACATCGTCATTCGTCAATTATAAATGGCGTGTTGCTATCTAATAGTAAACCGGATTATAGCGAAAAATTATTACGTTATTTATCCATGTATTTGGAGTGAATCGCGTTGGGGTCTCGTAATATACACTAGTTAAACACGTTTCTTTAATTTATTGCAATACTTAAAAGCCAGGTAGCCTACTGTTAGGTAACAATGCATTTTACATTCATTAACTTCTTAAACATAAACTGTATATCAGTTATTATATATATATATATCGAATATACTATATAATAACTGATGGGTGGTACACTGCTAGTTATTAGTAAGCAATGAAAAGTGGGATATAAATTGATTGATCATGTTATTTTATTAGTTCAGACATCTGTTCCTTTCTTGTAGAAACATCGACTGATAGTGCTTAATGAATTAGAATACAATTAGGCATTACTCTTAACGATTATGTTCTCTTTCTATTGCTTTAATTACTTTTCAATTAAATGAAGATAGCGGAGTGTATAAGTGTGTTATGCTTTGCACCTACTATATTTATACTTAGTAATGTTCTAATTATAACATCTATGTGGCTATCTGTCTATTAAAGTACATTGTACAAGAGTAGGTAGGTTCCTGGCTACTTACTAGATTTGCTCATAATTTATGTGGAATTCATTCAACAAGTAATTAGGTACCTGATTGTAAATGAATGTTTTTTTTCTTATTTCAATGCGAAACTGTGTAGATTTATAATATTCCGATGTGATTATTTATTTCCATATAGCCCAGTCAAATTAGGTGAAAAAAGGGGTCAATCTCGGAATGAAAGATAATAAGCTGGAAATTGGTATATAGCTTTGTTTTGTCGTTCTAAATGTTGTATCAAAAGTCACAAATGATACCGTGTCCGCGTCTTAAGATATTGAGGGTCAAAGGTCAAAAAAAATGTTTTTTTGTGAATATCTCGCTTTCTATTGCTCCTATGAGGTTAGCACCTATGGTCAAATTGTAGAGCATAAAATTTGCAACAAATTAAGTGCTACACATTTTTTTATAAAGTCAACCGTTTTTGAGATAGAGAGCGAAGAACACCGAGCGCTCAGGCATCAGATGACTGACTGGCACAGTGATCTATCAACGCACAGCCCAAACCACTGGACGGATCAGCCTAAAATTTGCCATACTGGTAGATGTCATGGCTTAGGCATACACTAAGAAAGGATTTTGATCAATTCTAATCCCAAAGGGATAAAATAGGGGATGAAAGTTTGTATGGAACTTTGTCAATTGCAAACCGATCGGGCTGGGACTTTGCGTGCATAGTGCTACTATGACGTAGGCATCCCCTAAAAAACGATTTTAATAAATTCCACCCTAGGGGGATAAAAATTGGGGATGAAAGTTAGTACCTATATATCTCTTAGATTTCAACTGATAGAATTGAAATTAAATGAAAAGTACTGAATAGATTTTGATGAAACTTCATAATAATGTAGCTTATACATCATTAAAACACACAGGTTACTATTTTTAAAGATATTGTGTGCGGAAACTGAGATCCACGCGGACGAAGTCGTGGGCGGCCGCTAGTTACAGTAGTACAGTATGCCTGAGTGCTGCGTACTCACTACACTCTATCTCAAAAACGGTTGACTTTATAAAAAAATGTTTAGGACATTATTTGTTGCAAATTTTATGCTCTACAATTTGACCATAGGTGCTAACCTCATTGGAGCAATAGAAACGGAGATAATCGCAAAAAAACGATTTTCGTGACCTTTGACCTTGAATAACTTACGACGCGGACACGAGATAATATGTGACTTTTGAGACAACTTTAAGAATGCCAAAATGATGCTGTATACGAGTTTTCAGCTTATTATCTCAAATTCCGAGGTGAAAACCTAATTTGACTGGGCTAATACGATGATATTCAATTTGGCTTTTATGTATTAAGTATGTGTTAGCCATCAAGATTTGTTATTCAGACTCATTTCTCGATTTAAACGATCATTTTCCTTATTGTTCACCTTGAAAAACTATTACCTATTGTTTTTTTTACTTTGTAGGTATATCTCCAAGAAAAAAGTTTAGTAATCTGTTAAAACTTTAGTCAAAATGGTATAGGCACCGTGCGTAGCGATGACTCTGCCATCTTGTGACTCATATTCGAACTGACCAACCTAAATGTCAATCTCAATGTCGGTAATTCTACTGTCAAACCACGGAAAACACCGTGCCTTATTCTGCCATCTAGTGACTCGAATTCGAACTGACCAAGGTAAATGTCAAATTTTACTGTCAAACCACAGAAAAAAATCGGGATTTTAGCGCCCTCTATAGTTTCTGCACGGTGCCTATAGAATAGCACTATACTCTTTATTTCATAAATCTTTTTGCTTAACGGATCTCTTTTGTGGAAAACATGACATAAAACCATCGGTAAAACCCGAATCTATAAGGTGTAACAAAATATACTGCAAATATTTTAAGGGCGAATTGTTTAGTGGAAAAGTAATAAATTTGTCTAGTAAATTTTTTTGTTAATACGCTAGTTTCCGAGAAAATCAACAAAATAAATTGAGTGAATAATTGGGAAAAGTACAAAATTTGTCATATGCAAGACAGCTGGTCGTGTCTTATCAGTGTAATACAATTACTACACTTGTCCTGCCCCAAAAGCAAAGTGGTGAAGAGGGGGCGAAGCTTACAGGACGAAAAGAGCAAGTTGGCCAATGATGCAGAAAATGCAAAATTTTGAAGGCATTAATTTTGACTTTTTAATATCTGATATTGATTACTTTGCCACTAAAGAATTCGCCCTTAAAATATTTGCAGTATATTTTGTTACACCCTATATACTAATATTATAAAGAGGAAAGGTTTGATTTTTTGTTTGTTTGTATGAATTGAATAGGCTCCGAAACTACTTGGCAGATTTGAAAAATTCTTTCACTGTTGGAAAGCTACATTCACCCAGAGTAACATAGGCTATATTTTATCCCGGTACGGGAAGTAGTTCCCCCGGGACGCGGGTGAAACCGCGTGACGGGCCGCTAGTGTTAAATAAAACCTAGAGGAAATTCGGTTGCTTAGGCACCTTAAGGTTATGGATCAAAATCATTTTAGTGGAAAAACATTGATAGTTTTTTGATAAAACACTAATGTTTGTATTCTTTCCGAAGTATGCTTTGAGAGCAATATAAAATAGTGCTCACAATCTAAGAGTTATATAAGAATAAATTTGACGTCTCGCTACTCTCTTCTTCTCATCGCTCTTGTCGGTGAAGAGATGTCCATCTTTGGACTCCGCCAGGACCTTATCTATATTGATAGTCCACCTATGCTATGAGGAACATTGGGCTTAATATAACAATAGATTTGTTCGCATCGCGTCACAGCCACAGCGACTCACCTCATACTGCACGTGAGCCTAACCGTGACAACACAATCATTATAGCCTTTCGATATTAACGGTTCCACGTCGCAACAAATGACATTGTATGTTATGGAGTAAGTGGCTGCACTTACAATGGAACTGTATTCGAAAGTAGACAGTAAAGCATACGACTGAATGGAGTAACCCTTTTTTTAAAGACAGTTATGAATGGCTTCTCAGGTCTACATTGTCTTATAAGGGTGGTAATTGATCAAAATGCACGAAGTATTAATCGTTGCCATTTCTCATGCAGATTCCATCACGCACGATCTCATGAGCACAGGCAATATATCGGTAGCCAGATTACTCGCAGTCTGTGACAATAAATTTTGTTGCGTGCGGCTCGAATCTTATTTGAACATCATTATTTTGTAGCCACTTTGTAGCCACTGTGATCTCTAGTCAATTGGAAATAGAAACAAATCCTAACAATCGATACCAGTGTATCAGTAATAAACTCCACGGATGGTAAGCAATCTTAAATAGGTCACAACAATTCCGTCTGAACAATGACTCTTGCATAATGTTTCGTAACACGTGCCGATGTATGAATGGGCTTCCTACTATTATAAGCTCAATGGCCCAGTGGAAGGCACCGCGTGTACAAATAGTACTTGTCATCAATATTTTTGGCTTGTTTACAATCTGCGGCTGTGAACTTTGCCACTTATAGAAACAAAGAAATCAAGAAAGTGGCTTAAAAACTTGAAACAAAGGGAAACCTCAAACAAAAAGAAAGGTCTTTATATATACAAAACGGCTACTTTTGCTCTTTATATAACCAATCATTTTATTCATGATTCTCTTATTCAAATAGAATCATTAATTTATTACGAAGGTACATGTTAAATTAACAATAACAGATCACACAAAATAGACATTACTATAGTGTTGTGTCCTCGTCCTGTTTGCAAGAAAGGATTTCCGATTGCAGAACAATATAGCCCATATCCGTCGTTTGTTGATACTTAAATAACGTCTCTACTTTGTGTACACTACAATTATATCGAAACTCTAAGTCCTTCTTTGCAAGCGGTTGTTAGTTGTTAAATTGATTAGTTATGGTTTGAATTGAATTACATTGGATTGGTTTTCTGTGCATTGTTAGTTCAAGTATTTATTAGACTGTTTGTATTTGTAGTTTCCTTTCGCCAACAAGAACTGAGGTTTACTTAGCCCTCCGTTTGAAAAGACTTTTGCTTGATGCTACTGGGTATAACAGCTGTTACCTTTTAATAGACTAATAATTATCTATTAGAACTATTTAGGCTGCGGAAATCTCTTATAAAAGGAAAAACCAAATACTCGACTCTAGATATAGGTACCTTATAAAAATAATATTTTTAGAATTGCAAAAATACCATAACTTCGTTCTTTCTTATCATACATGTAATCTAATATTGAGATGTTATTAACCCATTAACAACTCAACGGTTTAATTTACTTGATTTAATAGTTGTTGAACACTTTTTTATATTAGCAAACACCTCTCATCTTTGCTTCCCAGTTGATATATTTCTCAAACAAGTTTGCCTTCTGTTTCGCGTGTGGACAGTGGCATCAGACTAGTGACTCATAAAATATTTGTGGATATTTTTAGTGGCGTTTACATTTTTACTGCGGCCGTGAATGGTTCACGGGCATGGTCTAAACAAACATTTTATAGAACACATTTCGGTACACATGCACTAACGTCTTAAAAGAAATTAAAAAGAAAATTGTAGGTGATTGCTTTATCTAGCAGAATTGGAAAATCATTTAGTTCAATTTTGATATTAAATTGGAAAACTTGCGAACAATAATCTAAGAAAATAAATATAATACACTATGGCTAACCCTTTATTACTGGGAAGTTGCGTATGAAACACATTCAATTACTTATCGCCAATAATGCGTCCGTGAATAAATAATTATGACGATATAACTTTTTAACCTTTTTCCGATATCAGTACCTACTGGGTATTTTCCCAGAGTTTCTTTTTTGTTAATGCTATACTAAACCTTTAAATTTGAAACGCGTTAATACACAATAGGTACCGTTTTTCGTTGTTATGCCATGTCATTAACAATAACATTATCACGACACGAGGAGCTTATTTAGCGCCAATAACAGTCATTTTCGAGATAAATATTTAACACAACAATATAAAAAAAAACACTACGCTAATACACTACGTACCTCTTTAATTATACATTATTTATAATTTAACCAATTATTGAATTGATAAACTTTTGTTATAATAATTAAACATTAATTATGTATGTGTTGTTATGTAAAATCTTCGACCGATTATTGCAAGTACCTACATAAATGTATCCGGTGATATTGTTGAATAATTCATGGTATAGTAATTCCGTCTGATACTGTTTTTCCTGAACGTTAAACGGAATGACATCATCGTGTTTCAGAACAGTATTACAAAAATGTCTACATAAAAAGACGTTGATCGAGACGCAAAATACTCAGTTTTTTCTTCCATACACATTAAGACGTCAGCTTTCACCTTCTAATGTAGGAAGGAAGTCAGTCCACGCTTCATTTCTTTAATAGTAATGGTAGTTAACGCAAGCGATGCGGTGTCTGGGTGGTGAAGTTGATAGCCGTGGCAGTCCATCAAGGCATTGGGTGGAAACCGCGGGGCTTAGAAGGTATATCTATGGGGACTTTATTCCCTGAAGAAGTGTCCTCTTCTTGTGCCAGAAGTCACACAAAGACTCTATCCATATCCATCCTATAGGAGAGAGTAATGATGCTTCGTATTCTATAGATAGACTGATAGACTGATATGCAATGAGAGGGACAGAAGAAACATTTAAAGCATTACACGGAAGCACAAAATTGAATTTTGCGACGGAAGTTAATCAAATTAGGTTTATTTATTTTGGAAATATTCTATCGGCATTTGTTGAGGAGGCCATTAATTTTAAAGTCAACAAAGTTATTTATATCGAAGTCAACTTCGGCCTGGTTTGGGAAACTTGATAAAATTTATAATTAAGTGCCCAAATTAGTGACTTCCGCTTAAGCACAAAGGTTTTAATATTGTAATAGAGGATGACGTAGAACTGACTTCCTAAAACATTTATAAGCAAGGGAGTTTCCGGTATTTAATTTAAATTGAAAGGTAATTAAAATTAAGATATTGCATTTAAATACAGGAAAAATGTTTAAAATACAGCCTTAAAATGCGAAGGAAGCAGCGGTAAATCAAAGTCAATCCATTCATTATCTGTGCCCTCCAGTTCTCCACTCTTGTTAATCTAGTCAATTACAGCTAAAAGCTCTGCTGAGCCACGCCTTGGTTCTGTCTAGCTGGCTATCGTATCCACTAATGGCATTTGGTCAGCTTCAAGAAATAATGGAATAGCTTGGCTTGGACTGCAGTTATTGAGGTGATCGCTGAAAACTAAAAGTGGTCACTTTAACTAGTGATAAAACGAATACATATGTGACAAAACCACAAATTGTTTCAAATCTTGAAGTGAAACATAAATAGGGTTTTTTGTAGATCATTGAGTTTTCCATTTCAATAGGTAAAATCCATATATCACTTTAGTTTAGTTTTCAAATGGGTCTGGAGTTTATATAATACTCGATTCGTGCAAGGTCAATATTGCGATAAACTAATCCTAAAACACATAAAAAGGCGTTGGCATGTTTCCGTATATTTCTGCTGCTACGTAATAAATGCGACTCTACTCATAACATTATTACTTTATTTTATATTAGAGCTTTATTTTACTTATTTAGAGTAATAAAGGCCGTTATGTATTTATTTCTTTGACAAATTCTTCACACTTTTCCAATCATTGAACCGATTTTCACACTGTAATAAAATATAATATGTAATAGGAAATAAATATTCTATAGATACGCTGCGCAGAAGGCGGAAAATGCAGATTTATTGGTAGGAATCAACGGGTTAGTGAAATATTGAAGAGCGTAGGTATTCCCAATTCAATTGGATTAAAATCACATACATATGTACCTATTTTCTATCCTTATCAGAATTGATAGTCTTTATAATAGTGGATTTAACGCCTTCTAAAAATATTATTTTTAACTATGTAGCCGTTAACTCGGTTGTTGAAAGTGGGCCCCTACTAATTTATATAAGTTTTAACATTCAATTCAGGCTCGTTATATCAATTTTCACTACGGGTGTATGTACATATCTACATATGTCATATTACGTGCAGATACAGTGCATCTCTAATGAATCTCTGACTACGAATATGTCTGGACTGTAAGGACACAGTGACCTAATCCAATTTGTAAAACTCCATTTCCGCGATTGGTTTACCGAGGAATTTAATTCTAAGCCTTTTGCACTTTGACCTTTGCCAAGTTTGAAGTGGATATCAACAGAGATATACAAAAACAGATTTTGCAATATTTGTACCTTTTATGTTTTGTTATTCTGAGTTGACATCGAAAAACAGCAAAGTTTGAGATATTGCCGGGTCTTTAGGCGTTTCGCACCGCAAGAGATTCGAACCGCGGTGCGAATCGCCCAAGAGCCCCTTTTGAATGGGTCGGTTCGAACCACGGTTCGAACCGCGGTGTGAATCGCTCAAGGTTTCTTTTGAAAGGGGTTGGTTCGAACCACGGTACAATGCTCCTGTAAGTCCGATTTATACACGCATAAAATAGATTTGATAAAAGTGATTTGTGCAAGTACAGAGCAGAAGAAAAGTGGATTGTTAAAAAAAGATAATAATAAAAAAAAACAAATTTAACAGTTTTAAATTTAAACATGGCATAGGAGTATAAGAATACTAAAAACAAGGTAATCATGGAAATTCACAAAAAAAAATCAACAGTGATATAAAAACTTGTAAACTAAACTCTTAATTTTTCTAATCAATAGCCGACAGTTGTATCATTTAAAAAACAATAGGTTATGGTTTAAAATCACAGTTGATCGATATTTTCAACTTAAAACTATGTTTATATCATCAGAAGCAAGTGCAAGGGTGCTTCTGATTGGAATCTTTTGTTTCCAGTTAGTCTATTGTGTACTCAACCGGTAATTCCACTTTGAAGAAAGGGTCACAATTTTCCTTGATATTTTTGGAATGTATATTTAAGAGATGTTCACGTGGTAATAAAATTATTTTGATTGGTCTGTTTTTTTGTGCTCGGCTGTACTTTATGAGATGTGTGATTAAAATTCAATAAATCTGTCAGAATTCTCCCATTTAAAAGATAACTGCTTTAGTCATAGCGGTTCGAATCGACCCATTCAAAAATGATTATGGGCTATTCGCACCGTGGTGCGAAAAGACACATTCAAAAGAGGCTCTTGGGCGATTCACACCGCGGTTCGAACCGCTTGCGGTGCGAAACGCCTAAAGACCCATATTGCCGACGGCATTATCTTATTTATTTTCACAAGTTTTACAGATGAATTCTAAATGAGATTTCGTTTAAAGATTCCAATCGTCTCTACATTAATATATTTTGGGAATGACATTTGATAATAAGGGTCACTTTGACTACATGAGGTAACTTAACCGAAGCCTTTTACTATTACTTTTGGTTGGTTAGCTTTGATCAAAACTTTGGCTAGTTTTTACGGCTAGGAAAGTTCATTGTACCTACCTACTTTATCTGATGCAACATAAAATGTTAAATCATCCGGATTTAGAGCACTAGGTCATTGCCATATGAATTAGGTAAACAGAAACAATAGTGCACCCACTCGCATATGTATTTGTTAATCTTTATTCTATTGTTACGATTGTGAAGTACGAATTTTAATATATTCACACAGAACAATTAAATTTTATTTATTTATTTATTTATTTAATTTATTTATTTATTACACGAAAAACATGTTTATATTATATACTTATATCTAATGACTCTGCACTATGCTTAGTGCATTTTGCAAATTTTGCTAAATTTGCTTGTATCGCAGTATCCAATACACTCCGTATACAATATTAACGTAAACATGTCAATATATACCTTACAAACTAAAATATATAAAAGAATAAAACAGATTTTGTTAGTAAATACAACTAATTGAGATATGAAATGTCATGTTTCCATATTCAATACGTTTTGCAAGGTACATACTTAGATCTTATTTTAGTTATTTAGTAGGCGTGAAAAGACTTCTTTTTAGAGGAGAAATAATAATGGATGGATATCGATATAAAGAAGAATACATTTAAAGCAAGGACCTAAATCTATTTCGTATGTGCAACTCATATTTTTCTTGCTTCTATTTGTTCTAATTGTATTCTTTTTCTTTTAGGTCATGGAGACGAAAAACATGATCTACATAGTTTCTGAGTACGCTAGTAAAGGAGAGATTTTCGGTAAGAATGTTTTTACATTATTATCTATTCTTGATTTTGTATTTCAAAGAGAAAAGCGAGTTTTTATTTGCTATCCCAATTTTTTTCCATTAAGTATAACATTCGTAAAAAATAATAATTTTATAGCGTGATATGATTTGAAAACGATAATTCTTCTTTCTTTAATGAATAAAATGGCATTATCGTTTTCCTCAATAAATATTTATAGGTGAAAGACGCACATTTAGGAAGTAATAAAATTAAGTGGATCTTTATTAAAGAAAAAACTTTCATAAAAAAATATCTGATGTTTTTCACGATGAATCTCAATTTTACTGCGGCTTGAACATGATTAATTAATCACGTGTCGGTGTATGTAAAATCAATGTATCATAAACGTACATATAGGTAGACGACGTTGCGTACCTCTTGTCATATTTATAGGCGTTAATGTACGAATGGGGCACGAAAAACCTTTATTTATCGATATTTTAACTCGGTCCGATAAGTAACAAGTAGTCAAATAGGTACCTACGTCATTGCTGGTATTGGTCGTTGTTTAATGTATTATGAGATACTATTTAATAAGTAGGTATGCTGCGTAATTTTATGAGTATGTTTTCTCAAAGAAGTAAGACTTAAAAAACAGTTAAGTTTCGACTTAAATTGTTTTTTCTTATATTGTATTTTCTTATATTGTATGTATTTGGGAAAAAAGTAATTATCTGGCACTAGTATTATGCTCGCTTTTTACGTTAATTTAATTCTAGGTATTAGTTAACTTACTAAAGGGCAGTAGGTAGGTACTACGCATGACGACATTGCGTCCATAAATCTCCTTAAACCCCGTACAAGCGCATTATTGTAACCTCGAAATCGATTAAGGCCGCTCGTAAGTTCGTGGCCGCCCGGTCCATGACGTCAGTAGGGTGCCATGACGTCACTGGCCAGGCCGTCAGCGGGGCCTGGGGAGGCACACGGGGGAGGGGGAAGCAATTTCGCGCACAGCTGACTACACTCGTCCCAAAAAGCCGACCGATCTTTCCATGAATATAAACGTTTCGGCGTTACCCCGAGATGACTCTACTTTTACATATTTTATCTCCACATATTGTGTTTTCAATCATGCAGATGAAGTTCGATTTGGGGAAGTCTTGGGCATAGCTAAGTGGCTGATCCGGAGCACAAACATTCTCTGTATAACAAAGCATTTTCAAATCACCTAGTCCCCAAGTGATCGCTCCAGATCGGTAAACCAATCTTCCTTCCACAATATTAAATTGTTTAAAGATTAAGTTTCGTAAACCTTTACCAAAGTTGTGGTTGTGGTTGTTAATGCTAGCGTTAAATTACTGAACTATATTAAAAACAAGAACGCAACTTCGAACATAAGAATTCCTTGCTCCAAAAATATGTACCTATTCTAAGTGGAAAACTTCGCAAGTCTATTTTATGCTCCGCTAAATAAGATTGAACTCCTAAATGAGTAAGATGTGTACTTGTATTATGTCGATTCTAACTTTTTACTGCTTACAATGAATGTAACCTGAAAAAAAATCAAAAATTTAAAATCCATACCTATCCTTTGTTTGTACTCTCCTTATCTACCAAAAGTGGCACCATCCATATGCCCGCATAATTAGCATTAATAAATTCGACACACCAATTTGAGGTACCTATCCAGGTGTAAAAACTGCAGTTTTTTCCAAACCAGTATAAATTAATTTTGGAGCACATGGTTTTAAAGTTGTGTTTTTTTTCAATTAGATTGGCAGAGAAGTATGCAAATGCAAAATGTAACATGTTTTGAATGAGCGGATGAGCGTCAGCTCTTCACCTGCACATTGCATATGGCAGGTGATGTCATTCGGCCTTAATATTAGTAAATAAAACGAATACCACAGTTTGCATCTGTTCGTGGTTTCTATACAAAACTACGTAGGTATACTAAATCATAGAGTAAAGTAAATATACCATACTAACTATAACATTATTTTTGCCGATTAATTTGAACGTTTGCACGAAGGAGTTTTAAACGTTATTTCATTTTCTCTATGTTATGGCCGCCCTGCGTTTCGTTGAACCTCGTACATAAAGAATGTAAATGATTTTCGTTATTTAATAAATTCATAACAAGGAGGGAAGAATTGGTATTTAAATTCATAACTGATTACATCAGGGTTCGGGTAGGCTGAATCGTTTTTCCCCTGCATGTTTATTATCGAATGGAGCTTTTATTTTACATTTTCTCTTCTGTTGTGATTTTTATGACCACTTTGACATCTTAATTAAATTAAACGCTTCGTTTACATATCAGACAATACAGTTACTTATTAACTAACATTTTTGAAACCATATAAGAATTTCTATATAAGCACTCCCGAAAAGCTAGGAGTAAAGCGGCCCTCGTTTCCGAGTCCCCATATTGTGTATGCCTTGGGCGTAGACTAGTCTCGTCTTGTAACAAACGACCCTCGCTCCAGGGAATACTTTTCGAATGTATCAAATGTACCTACTTTACTCGTAGATTTCTCAATCATAGCCCGAGTTGGTTTGAATGGGATTGAAACCAGCCGCACAATGTTATCACAAGGCCTTTTTGCTAATTTTGAAGCCTTAAAATTTACACTACATGATAGAATGAACATTATTGAACATGTAGATAGGAAAGAACAAAGGCAAACGCGAATGCTGCTTAATATCTTTTCTCGCTCTTGCTACAAAATATGTTCAATACCTTGATTTTTCTGCGCTGCATTCATAATTCTCTTGCGGAAGTATTTATTTTTAAATATCGACCTTCCTTTTTTTAAATAACGGCTAATTTATGTGCAGATTACATCGCTCGGTACGGCCGCATGGCAGAGCAGGCCGCCCGGCGCAAGTTCTGGCAGATCCTGTCCGCTGTGGAGTACTGCCACGAGAGGCGGATCGTCCACAGAGACCTCAAGGTTCGTCATAACTTGTACTCAAGGGAAACTAGAACATTTTGCTAAATTAAGACATGTGACCACGATTATTTCCTTTTACCGTGTTCGCATGTGAGCTAAATGTCGTACTAAATTTTATTTATACCCCCGAATTCCGCTGGATGGTTCCGTTGGGCATTTATCATCTATATTGTAAATCTCTTTGTAAATACAAATATAATACCTATTTCAGGCGTGTGAATAACTTCGCTATCAAATTGGCTTAACCTACTTAGATATTATAATGGATGAAATATGTTCGTATTGTCATTTCCACAATCGTTCTCATTATGAACGCAGAACAATAGTCAAATTAAAGCCGACAATTATTTTTCGTATACAAAACACATTACAGCCTTTGTTGATTGTTTGGATGTGGCGGGACCGTTGGTAACTTTTAATGATTTATCATAAAACAATCTAAAATAACAAGTTGAAAGACCTCAGTTGTAATGACTGTGAAAGTTGTGAATTGCGGCAAAATTGCAATATACGAGAAATACAATTCACTTCTAATGAAAGGCTTTGTCCGTAGGAATAGTTTTGTCTTGAATTACCAGGATAGGATTTTGCGGTCCGTGGAAACGGCTTACTCCGCAAATACTCCAAGCATAATGTTCCCTTTATAACCCTACAAATGTAAACAAAATTCCCAGACTGGATTAATTTACCGTACCTTCACCGCTCGGAACAATCCCACTGCCAAGTTTCTTAATCCTATTTATATCTGATAAACATTAATTGATCCTCCGTTTGGAAGTCATCGACTTTATGACGTGCTGTTGCGAAGTGTATTCGACGCAAACATGATATTATGTATAATATCACACTTATAATAATCAGTGTATAAATCTAGATAAATCTTCTAGCGTAAATATCAGTAGAAGATTATCAAGAATATCTAAAGAACTCTCTGTAGATCTTTGTTAAATTAGTTGAATTCCTTGAAGCACTTTTCGCAAAAAGAATATGCAAAGTACTTTGGTTTAGACTGTAGTTCAATAAAGTAACAAAATTATTTCTACTATTGTATGCCTTTATCTGTGCAGGCGGAGAACTTATTACTCGACGCCAACATGAACATCAAGATTGCGGATTTCGGATTCAGCAATTACTACGCAACGGGTGAACTTCTCGCCACGTGGTGTGGGTCTCCGCCCTACGCTGCTCCCGAAGTCTTCGAGGGCAAGCGGTATACGGGCCCTGAAATCGACATATGGGTACGTAGGTACTACATTTGTAGAACTCGTGAATTTTTTACACAATACATCTTTCTTATAGTCATATACCTCATTACACATGATACCTGATAAGTAATAATTGATAGTAAGCCTCAAAAATACTTGTTCTAATTGGATTATACATATGCGGCGCGGATTCTTCCTTCCTTTACACACTCCCTTGCCGATCTCAAATACACTGTAGGTATGATTCACCATAAAGAAGCTCTTAATTGACCATAAATGATCAATTTAACCTTTATCGATCTCCACTTTATTTATACTTGTAGTTCGTTTATTAAACCAGTTGTATCTAATTTTGTTTTACTATTTATAGCCTTTAATGACGTGATTAAGATGTTTTGCATTAACATAAATCATGTTCTACTGCTACGATGGGTGCAATTTATTCAAAACCTGTAATGATTGACTAAAAACCTGTTTGTTCGTACAAATGAGCGTGGGTAAACTTGCGTTTCGTTTCATCTCTTCCTGTCAATCATCGCGGTGCATGTGTAGGAGAGGTGCACTCAAATAGTTCTCTTTTGATGTTGCACACTAGTCAGCCTCGCCCCGGTTTGTTCTTCCGCAAGGTTGACTAATAATGCGAGTTAAGACGATTGCGCTCGTCCTGAGATGAGTTGACGATGGGTTTTGCTAAACTGTCTAGACCTGCGCAGGTAAAATCGATAGCTTTACCCAAAATGCATCCTAGACCCCATTAACATCTATCTGTGTGTTCCGATATACACAGTTTGATATAGAGACGTCGGCAAGGCAATCAAGGCATACGTACTTACGTATTATGCCAGTTAAAATGAAGCAACATTCCTACTGTTGAAAATTCTTTCAATAAAATTCACAATATCCGGCTTGCATCTTATCTACTGAGTTTCGCGAAATTTTATTACCTTCCCTTCGTCTAGACGCTTCGTGCTTTATTTCCTAGGGATAGTTAGTTTGAAGATCAATTTTATGTTTTTACTTGTATGTTTTTTGTACATTCAATACAGAAATATTGAGTATTGCTCTTATCGTAATTTGCTGTACGCATTTTATACGATTACAGCCCGATGAGAGAGAGAATGAGAGATCGTAAACTTCAATCTGTAACAGAATCGAGAAATAAAACTCAATGGGCATCATATTTTGCCATATATGATAACAGGAGCCTCGATATGTATTTGATATCTTGTTTGATTTTAAAACATGATTTAGGCTAATAAATGTAGTCATAACATTTGACTCTTCCGCCTACAATCGTGCATTTCGATTCAGACAATCAGCAATAGCCATTTGTGAATAGGAAGTGAACAGTTTACAGTCCGGAAGACTTTACATAGTATTTATATTTACATTTATGAGCTAGATTGATTTAGTGGCAATTCCTGTATGTGTACGTTTGTTGCAGAGCCTTGGTGTGGTGTTATACGTCCTTGTATGCGGCGCCCTGCCATTCGACGGGTCTACTCTTCAGTCGTTGCGCGATCGAGTGCTATCGGGCAGGTTTAGGATACCTTACTTTATGAGCGAAGGTGAGTGCCTATACACTTAATAGCGTTGTAAAACGTCCGAGTAGATGTTCATCTCATTAGTTGAGATGTTGCTGATGGCTGCCTGGCGCAGTGGTTTGAGAGTGCGCAACGCAGATGAATTTATTTATGACAGTATGAAGACGCACAACTAAATAACATTTCTCATGAGATATTTTGACCCATGAACTCCCACGGTACCATGATACGAGTTGATTTGAATTTTATAACCATGCATAAACTCCATATTACATTTTCTTGATTTGTGGGGTCAGCTGATGATGTTGTATCTATTACTAATATAATTACAAAGCTAAAGAGTTTTTTTTGTTTGTGACTCGTCATTATTATTTATAAAAAATATTTAAAGGTAATTCGATTGCTAAGACATTTATAGTTTTTCTCGTGATATACGATTAAACACTAAGAAGCAGACTTGAACAATTAAAACAGTTCTTCATACTTTAGTTCGATCGCTGATTGATTGTTTTCCAAACATAGTGATTTACCCGATGCTATCATTGGTTGATTTAATAACTAGATTTCACTTATGGAGGTCTTTGCCCTGCAATGACACTTCAGTTATGCACTAAATCAATATTCACGTTTATCGCGGACATTTAATGAGGCAATATGGTAATTTACGCGGCAAATGAATACTGAATTATGATTCGATTTACATCAATTAATGTGGTGTTACTAAGTCTAGTCATATTGTAGTCACGGATATCGTTAGAAATTTAATGAACGATGTCCGGGTATTTTAAAGGTTGTGTTTCAACCGATCACGCGCGCCGGAGCGATTGACGTCAAGCAATTTGTATGAAAGACTTTTCTTACTGCTGGAAAGAGATTAAAAGAGGGTCGGCGAGCATAACTTTGCCCATTTTCCTCCTAATTAAGATTCGTTGAAGATTGCCCGATAGCCTCGCGCCTCGTCTCATAAAAATATTCATGTGTGATATCAAACAAGTTTATTCCATCGAGAGTTTCGTTCGCGACTTGCTAAAGAAAAAATGGCTAATGTATTTTTCATGAAAATAATTCTAGTTTCATAAATAAGACGGTCCGAGCTCATGAAAGTTAAATAAAGTATGGCCAAGTTATTCTAGTTATATGCCGTGCCCGCCTAACCCGTTCTGATAAAACTATTTTGTGTCCAATATTTTGTGCCTAGTAGTATTGACAAATATGGTACGAGTAGGTATTACGTCAATTTTAAACTTGAACACAGCTTAATTTATACAAAATATCATTATTTCATATAACTGCTAAGGAATGCAATGAATAAAATGTATGTATTAATAACTGATTGAACTACTTATTAAATAATTTTCTGTATTTATTGGTTATTTATATATATGCAGATTGAGCATTATTGGACTTTGTTATCGTGATAATTTTGTTTTCAATAAACGGATAACGTCAATTACTAGATGGAATGACGTTTTTAGACTGTTTAAATATAACTGTTGCAACTATTACAACATTAGTGAATCATTTATCTTTAAGTAGATACAAGTGCCAGACATTTCTTTCAAATTGTGACAAACACGTAAATTACGTAAATTCTAACTATAGACATATTCGAGATATAGAACATCTTAATTTCAATGAATTCAGATAAGTTTATGAAATAAATCAGATCATTTTATAGCGTGAAAAAATTTTGCTTTTCGTAATAAAATTCGAGGCAACTTTTACGCTCCATTTTAATGTCAACAAGCTGGAAATTCTGGAAAACACTTTTGTGGCTCTGAATAAACATCGAGAGTGGTGGTGTCTTTGAGCCGAGTGCTGGGACTCGGGAACTGTGTTAACAGTCCCACGCGGAGAAAAACAGGGTTGCCAGTTTTAAAAAACATTTTATCGTTATGGTGAATACTAAAAGAAAAAATACTATTACTAAGATTCTTTTAAATCTTCAACAAGGCTTGCAATGCCTTCCCTTTGGTTACATTGAGGTAACTCTTTGAATCAAAAATCTGTAATTGACTTAATAACTTTGACAATAAGACAAATATGTGGAATAGATTGAGAAGCGTATATTCATTACGTTGACGACACTAAACATGCAAAAACATAATAGTACGTATAATCCACATACTAGCACACAACTGTAAACCCAAGGAGATCTAATAAACCGTCTAGAAACGTTTGCGTCACTAATTAACAAGTCGGCTTTGTTGTGTCCACATTCGAGGATACGCAAGTACATGTGAAAGACGAATAAAAATATTAAACAAACATTGTCTCTCCTCGACAAATATTTAAGATTTTAACCACATTCCAAATAAGGCGGCGTTAATAGGATTTTTTTAAGTGATGCAGGTTTTAATCTTTTTAAAGAGAGTGTACGTAAAATGGATTTGTTTTCTAAATTAGTTGTACTGCGATCAAGTTGGTTATTATGAGTGTTATTGTTAAGCGACTTAATAAAAAAATGTTTTATGAACAACTCTACAATTGCTGGCTTGTTACAAAAAGTATTTAGGTACTTCAAGAGTACCATATAAATTAATGTGCTGCTGCCCGTATAGGTAATGTACTATGAAAGCTTCAAAATACTCGAAGCTCGTGGTAACCCTACATTAGGCGACTACACGCCTCAAACATTTCCCTAAAGAAGGACTCGTGGGTACTCAAGTAAAGACAACAAATATCTTAGCTCGTCCCACTTCCCTTAGTTAGTGCATGACGTTCAAAACGCAAAGCCATTTGCATGTCCATATTTGTCTACGACTGAATGTTCCTTGTACCAATTTGAACAAATAAAAGGACTAAATATATCGTGACTGAAATAAGTGTGCAATAGTGTGCATGTATGACTAAAAACCCTTGCCAGAATGTGCATCAGTCAACGATTATATTGACCTGACGTTACACTGGAACAAAGAGCTCATTGAACTTAATTTGGTCATTACTCACTTTATCCTTATTTGCCCATTATTTTGTTGGTTAGAATGCCAACAGTTTCGGAAATCAATTAGATTTTTCGACTTATCACTTGATCAGAATGAAAATTAAACACGGAGTGTTCTGTTCTGTGCTTCGTGCGCTTACTTTCGTAATCATTTTAATTTATGCATTGTCTTCTTAACCAAGATTCCGCACCAATATTGGGTATGCGTGATAAATAAAACAAGTAAATAGTTGTGGCTCTGTAGTGGAATGTTCAAGTGAAACTCAACTTGGGTCAATCATCATATTTTAGATTTAACTTCTTGACTAACATCAGCAGAACCACTTTTTAATGAAGTCCGACAGATGTAGGCATTTTCAATGAGATAACGTTAATCTATAATAGTTAACTTTAAGTGCCATACATACTTAATGGTGCACCTACGCTGCTTCATAATTGAATATGTAGATATTATGGTTCACATGATACGTAGGTTACTTACATTATCCATAGGTTTTAGGTAGGCAGCTATGATTCGATTAGTTGATTTGCCTTACCTTTTGTAACATAGAGTATTAGTATGAGTATACTAATACTCTACATTTATTATGATGCTCTATGGGTTAAGGGAATCCCCGTCAAAACGTGACATAGATCGGAAATAATAAGTATATGCTTCGCGACGGCTTGTTAATTAGATGTTCAGTGATCTTTGAATTCAAGGTGTACAGATCATACATAACATACATTAACGGAAGACAAAATAGTACATGTTTTCTTTGTTGTTTTGGCTTTATTACTTAAAGATGTCAATGTAGTAGGTACTGAGATATCTTTTGCTTCTAGCTAGGTACGTCTTAGATTAAAAAGCAGTGAAAACTTTATTACTATATTTTCATAGAAATTAGTACGTGGACATGAAAGATAAAAAAATAATGAAATCGATAAGCGGGCAGTCGCTTGCGTCATCGGCATGTTCAATCAGGCGTCTCGCGGTCGGACACCGCGCAGCTATCACGCCGGCGAAACAACTAGACAACTACAGACTACTTGCCATTATTTTATGTCCCTGGAGATACAGACTACATCCCCGCATCATAATATACAACCTCCTTCTGAACGATACTCATGTAATATACGAGAAACGCAGCTGTAATGTGGTGTGCCAGCCGCAGAGTTACCTAAACTGTGTAACCGCGGGAAATTACGTACTCTCTCGGGTTCGGTTACAGCGATACGTCGATAAATGATGCTATGTTATGGACGTGAGTCCATAACAGTGAGTTTTGTCGTTAGGGAGTGATCCCTAACGACCACCTATGATAAATATATAGGTATAAATACATGTGTTTGATACGTAAGATTTCACGTTCGACATTTAATAACGTTGATGTGTTGTGGAGAAAATATTCTAAAATGTCTTATTAAACAAAAGTACAGACGCCGTGATGGGAGGTTTTAAAACCATCTAAATGGGAAAATATAGTCACTGAACACTACTGAATCCTGTGGAAGTTTGGTTAAGCACCACTCGCAACTTTCCCGTTTCGGAGAGCACCTTACCACGGAGCACTCTGATTTGGATGTTGGGATTTTAAAAAATTCCTTTGATCTCTAAGTCAGAATGAAAATGGATTTGTTCTTTTCATTCAGGAACATTTTTTCTGCTTAGATTAGATCTTACGAGTATTGAGTAACCTATTAGAAATGCGTAACTATAGGTACTACAACTGGAACTATCAAGTAAATGTTTTATTCAAATGTAAATTGAAAAACATTGGACCTAACTTCTTTTTTGAGTGAAATCAGAAAAGAGGACTTTTGTTAACCTTCTAGTAGGTACCGCGGTACTTAACCAAAATCTAGAAGCGAAACGTGATTTTCAAATATCCTATTGAAGATTACGGTTAATTGTTGTGTCCGGTACACAGTCGATTGCATCTGTTGATTAATATCATTTAAACTTCGGCACACGTGAACTTATATTATAGTACGTATGTCTGTATTGCGTTATCATTATCATAGTGTGTGATACCTTGATGACGTAAATGAAGTTGTGATTAAGAGATTACACTCGATAAAATCTACGATGTGAACATTATCTTAATGTGACCAAATTATTTCATGTAATGCTTAACTGTTTTATTTTCTATTCACATTCTTCAAAACGGTGATCACCAGGATAAGCGTGATAGATTACGTTATCAAGACGGTTTATCTCGATTCAATCGGGATGAGCTTTATCCTATGGATTTATTAACCAGATTCGTCAATTCCTATTCTAATCTTATAATCTTATATTTTTCTGTTCTTAGAGTCATAGCTGATCCAAAACTATTCAGCATTAAAGGCAATATTAACAAGTATTTATAAGTTAATGAATATGTCCTTTATAAAAAGATTAACGAACTTAAATAACACATTGTAAAAGACGCTAAGATCAAATTAATTGACAACATTTAATTTTTTGTAAGGTACTATAATTCAAAAACCATTTCGAGATTTTCGCTAAATTAACACAGAAAAAATGTTTTTAATTTTTTTCATTCAGTAACTAAAAAGATATTTTGAAAAATTTCCAATATCAATGCTCGTCGGATCTACACACAGTCAGTCTTGGTCTCGCTTTTTCCATCGTGAATTAAAAAAAAGAAACACAAGTTTGACACTATTTTTTGTCAAACTGACAGAAAACTGTGCATGTGTGTGTATATTTATCATACAGTGTTGCCGGATTGGCAAAACTCCCGGCCAATCGGGGAAAACCTATGTTTTTAAATATTGCGAAAAAAATATTAAACTCAGTTGATGTACCAGATTGAATTTTAAAGCTTTATGAAATCTCACTAAAATATTATTTACATAAGTTTAAAGTACGAACTGGGTACTTAAGTAGCACTGTAGGTACTTGGACATCATTTTTCATGAATTTACCCTAGAGTCTCCTGGCAACATTTATGAGAACTTCCGTCATCCAAGTTTATTTTTTAAAATAGCAAAGATAAAATGTTCGTTCATCCGATGACATTGACTTACGCTCTTTTAGAATAAGTCGTTTTTAAATAATTTATTTTACAAAAAGGAAAGAAAATAAACGAAAAAGAAAAAATACGTAAGTTTTAGATTTTGAAAATCTTTCTGAATAGTAAATAAAAACAGCACATGAAAAAAATTAAATGTTGTCAATTAGTACGAGTGCAGTTCAGAGAACCTTATAACAGTTGGCCTTTGACTCTCACCAAATATTATCATTTTTAATTGTAAATAATGTATGCAAGTAAACTAAAGTGGAAGCAAGTATCCATTTTAGTTAATTGAATAAACACCTTGATACCGGTGACGGCTGTGCCAGGAATAGTTCGATGACGTCGGCTAATGTATTGCTCGTCGGCATTTCTCACTTTGACGTAAAACCTGTGTGTACTGAATTGTACACGTTAATTGCTTTCAAGTAAGTAATTCTTTTACACTAGCCCCCGTGACGTGTCGTCCGCGTGTATTTCAATTCTTTACACATACATTTTGACAATAAATCTGTACAGTCCTTTTTGTAAAAATTTGTAGATATGTAGGTACCTACGTGATTTATTTAATGTTTACGTAATATCGCTTAACGTTGAATCAGAAATTACTTTAGCACGAGTGTGGTTACAAGTATTATTAGCACTATTAAATATGTCCTAGTCTTTTATTACTACATTTAGTGCGAATTTGTACCTTGATTTACCAGTATGTTTCATTTAGATAACTGCCCTGTACCTAAATAATTTTAAAACTCTAATGAAACCGTTCATGAGGCTAATAATGCAAACCATGTTTATTAGAAATCCGATTAAACATTCATAATGACGTTTTTTTAGTTATAAATATTTTCCAATGATATCGTCAAGCGTTTAAATCGAGACGCAATAAGAGAGTATATCGTGATGATAGTAGGTATGTTTTATTTAACAATAGCGGCCCGTTACGCGGTTTCACCCGCGTCCCGGGGGAACTACTTCCCGTACCGGGATAAAATATAGCCTATGTTACTCTGGGTGAATGTAGCTTTCCAACAGTGAAAGAATTTTTCAAATCTGCCAAGTAGTTTCGGAGCCTATTCAATTCATACAAACAAACAAAAAATCAAACCTTTCCTCTTTATAATATTTGTATAGATAACATAACTTATATAATATTATAGGTATTCAACCAAAGCACGTGTGATACACGTTAAAACGTGAAATAATTTATGATAACACTCGTCGTATAACTCTTTTTAAAAGTGACTTACAACCGATTTGAGCATTGGTGCTATTGTAGCGTAAATTGATTTCATTTGCTTATCTTACTTGTTTTGTTGCTTTTGTTATTCAACATGTCGACGTGAGTTCTTCAGCTCTTATAAAAATCTTGGAATAAGTCCAAGAATAATAATTTACAGGTGAAAAAATACACTAATTCACTATTTTGATTAGTATTTCTTAAAATAACATTAATTTATACTTTGTCTTTATTACCAAGTGAGTAAATTGGTTTTAATGCCTTACATAATTGTCATATGCGCAAAAAAGGAGTATCTGAATTCCTTTCTCACGAACACTTAAGTTAGATGTGTGTGATACAATAGCAATTTATGTAATAATAATAAATTGGAATGTCCATACTTTGAGATTTATTGTTTCTTCTTTGTCATAAATTATAATTTTTATAGCCTTTGTTCTCTACGGTTGCATGTCTCAAGGTGAAAGTGTTGCAGATCCTTTGCAGATGTGTCGTTCTAACACAATCCGTTTGACGCAGTAGTCCACGTGATCAACACACGTGTGATTTGAACGTAAATCCACCTTGTATTACGTTTTGAATTCATAAACATTTCCCTCAAATATTTCCTTATTTGTATTTGCGATTGCGGCTGTGTTGACACTCTACGTCACAGCTAAACGAAAGTGGTGACGTTATTTGAAAGCTTTTGTTAAGACTACTGGGGCTTCCAGGGAAGGATCGGGCGCTAGCCAGGCAAGAGCGCCGGTTCTTGCCTGGCGAGCTGTGGAAACTGTGTGTGTGTGTGTGGTGAGGAAACTGTAGAAGAAGGTGCCTACCTTTTTCCACAGTTTGAAGAAAACCGCATTAGTTAAAAGTGGGTAGTGACAATAGTTTCGAGCCCCACATATGGCTACAAGTCTAGCTAGCCAGCGGATACTTCGTGTAAATGAGTTGCATCAAAAAACAAAAAAGCTGCTGGGGCTAGTACATTTGCCTATTTGACAGTAATGAAAGACAATCACTCCCATTTCTGAGACCAGAACAAGTGTGCCAAACCTTTTAGTTCTCTCGTTAATTATGCGAATGTTATTTTTTCCGACAGCAGAAGGCTCGCTCGACCCAACAACCAGTACTTATTTTATTCAGGAGGTTACGTGTTACTGGTCCCTTGGGCTTGGCCTTATTAGGGTAATATCTGGGTGCCGCGGTAGTTACCACACGCAGCGGTAAACAGTAAAGGATGTAATTGAGTTTTTGTTTATTCAACCAAATTATAAAGGTAATAACACTTTTAATGAATCCTTGCGAGGATGTTATGTAAGCATTCGGCACTATACGCGAAAATAATATTTTATTAAAATAAATTGAGTTGTGTTTAGGACATAAAGACAAGAACAATATTGTTCTACAAATAAAATCATTATTGACGACCTTATTTAAAACCTTTGAGGTAAACCTCGGACTTATTTATCAAAATATTTGTTTAGAAACGGAGGCACTGGTACACACTGATTAAAAAGCATTTGTTGCATTACTGTGTGAACGCAAAGAGGAGAAGTGGTTGTAGTAACTACTATCTCGTTAGTTTTAGAGAGAAGCTCAAAAGACCGCGGTTCGCTGGAGAGCCTTCAAAGGATGAGTGCGGCACGCGAGCCACTAGCTTTCAAGACCGAATACTTGCCAGTAATGTGGAATTCCAGCTAAAATATTTTCAACAAACATTTATTAATGAATAATATTATTTCATAGCCGCACATAATTAACTTCAATTTATAGAACGGAATTTCGTAAGGTAATTGCTTACACGAAATTAATAGTGAAACATTTGCTTTTATTATGTTTTAATGAAAAATAAAGTCCTACTTTATGCGCATCATGTTTTATTTCTAAGTTGCGTAAGATATTTCACTTTTTATTTTACTTTAACAATGGAAACTTACGGTCTGGGATTACCAGCGTCTCATAATGGCATGTAATCAGCCGCACAATTGCTATTAAAATTATGAAGATCTTCTTCAATAATGTCCACTTTGTATTGTTAAAAAGGAAACAAATCCCCTGTAATATCTTCAATTGAGCTCTGAAGACATTCCCTCTGGTCTCATCTCTCCGTTCATTTGAGCTCCATTGAAAACTAGCCCTTATAGACTTATAAGTCGCACGATTTCTTATTATGAACTAGCGGCCGCCAGCGACTCCGTCCGCGTGGGTTACGGTTTCCGTACACAGTGTAACTATAGATAGCTTAATGCCTACCTCGACAAATAGTAAGTAGACTATCCATATTTTGTCAATTCGAACCAGTTTTTACTGAGTTTAACGCGTTGGCGCGCAAACCAATTTGGATCATAAGTTACACGTGTTATTGTGAGTCAACCATAAAAGATAGACATATGCTGTCAAGGGATATTTTTAGGCAATTTTATGTAGAATATTTCCGTCATACATGATTTCTATGTGACTTTAACCATTAAGGCTGCACACGCGACTGAAGCTTAAGAAATGGAGAAAATTCTCCCGTTTTCCCCACATTTCCCTTCACTACGCTGCTCCTGTTGATTGTAGCGTGATGAAAAGTATCCTATAATATGCCCAGGAGTATGAAGAATAATTGTACCAAGTTTCGTCAAAATCCGTCCAGTAGTTTTTGTTTCTATAAGGAACATACAGACAGACAGACAGACAGACAGACAGACAGACAGACAAAAATTTTACTGATTGCATTTTTGGCATCAGTATCGATCACTAATCACCCCCTGATAGTTATTTTGAAAATATATTTAATGTACAGAATTGACCTCTCTACAGATTTATTATAAGTATAGAAGATATAGATGTTTAGTCTTTTTCTATCAGAAGGGAACCCCTGTTCTATCCTCAATTGAGCTCTGAAGACCTTATTGACAGTTACGACATTCCTGCTGGTCTCATCTCTCCGTTCATTTGAGCTGCATTGAAAACTAGCCCTTATAGACCGAGAGCCTCCAAGGATAAAGGGCGGCGCGCGTCTCAAAAGAGCTTCGTCCGGGCGTGCCCTGATTAACAAGAACGTTACGTGCTCGTTGTCTAGTTCAATGTGCTAAAAGCCGTGTTTATTCAACAATAAACATTATTAAATAAATGTTCGTAATTTAGAACGAAATGGAATTTCTCGAGCTTGTGATTACTCGTACAACTGAGTTTATTGTTACATTTTTATTTAATGTGAAACATTTACATTATGTACTTGTGGCTTTTTCTGTGTGAGTCTCTTATTTGATAAGATATGCCTCTACACATGTTCAATGTTCATGTACGAGGGAGGCCGTTCTTGTAAAGACTGGCTGCGTTCTAGGAAATGCCCCAGGTTGTTACGTGTAGTCTACATGTCTGTTGAATGGACAATCCTATCTGTTTTGGCTTATCTATTTGTCAAGGCGGTATAATTTTAGATATGTCAATGTGGATATAATTCAGTGATAAGTAAAGTAGCGCTCTGTTGAAATAATGTGTTTCAGTATTTGCTGTACACAGGGTTTAGGTACATGAAGATCTTAGCAGATGAAATAGGTCATTGAAACTCAAAATTCATATGTATGACGTAAGCTGACGTAATTTGGGCCACATTGAAAGTTTCAACTAGGATAGGGAAAGAATTAGATTATGGGATTGATCTTGGACTAAACTAAGAATGTGTTCTTAAACAGCATTGTCAAAAATTGCTATATTTAATTCAACCTTCAAGATGTTTTATTAATACTTTATTTATTTATACTTTAAACCGTAAAGAAAGAAGATAAAGGTCCATCGATCATCCGACGGATGCAGACACGAATCCAGATAAAAATGTCTATCACAATAACGAGGAATACTGGGAAATCCCATGTTTACTGAGAATTCGTCATGAATAGTGACAGAGGAAGTTCCCTGGCCCGAAGGTATATAATTGCGTTTCAACTGTAGTATCTACAAAATAGCAATTACCAAAGTTTGACCGTCCGGACTTAGTCCCTAAAATTGTCCGTCACTTGTATCGCAGACAACCGGTGCCCTCCGAGCCCTCCGACCACCTTGTCTGTGCCCTTGCCTACTCGCTCCCGTTTCACCTCTGCCCTCCTTTACTCACAATTCATTCACTCCTAAAACTAGTTTGTACATTGAATGTAAACCTTTTACATTAATATTCGACTCACCTCAGAATGTTTGATTTGAAAGAACCTAAGCCTAGATTTTATTGCTCAATTCTTCGTTTTCTAAATGTTGGATTGAGGTTAAAGATGCGGATTTTATTTCTTCTAATTCCTCACTTAATTCTAATAACATAGTCTTACATACTCGTATATTTTTTGACTCCAAATTGTACGCTAAACTTACATAAAGATTTTTAATTTTAATGCTCGTAGTGACATCCATGTTACTCGATTTTTTTTCCACATGCACATATCGTCATTAACAAGGTGTTCTGAATGTTGCTAACTAGATAGAGGAAAGGACGTGCTTGTTTCACTAAATGCTTCAGATTCCAGGGATTAAGGTCACAAGGGAGCCGCTTATCCTAGTGCCACGCTACGCCGCTGCTACTTACGCCGAAAGCAATTTGCGGGCCTCGCTTGTCACCTCGTGTCAGACGCGATAAAACTGTACTAGTAACGAGCTTATATTTATGTATCAACTGCCGCGATTCTATGAATTATTCAGTCCCCTAATAGAAAGTTCGTGTCGTGGAAAATTCGGGAGTGTCTCGGGAACTTTATTGGTATCGGTTTAAGGATCCTCTTTGAATTACAGGAATCCAAACAAGTTTGCGCAAACTCGATTTATCGCTAAGTCCGTCGAAAACCTACTTCCACTTCCTTGGCACTAGAAACTTCTAAGTTAGCCAGTGTATTGAACTGATGCAATAATATGATCAAAATGATAAGAATATTTTGAATGGACTCGTTTTTAATCATGCTTATCACGACAATGACGTGAGATCGTACGATACGAGTAGATATTTTTAAAACAATGTTCGGAGTAAGAATTCGCACATAACTACAATGTTCGTGTGTTCCCCACGGATATCCGCCTGCTTACATGGCCGATAACATGCAACTAATTACTAGATTACAGCTAACAATTAACAGCTTAATCATTACCAGAGACCTCTCTATTCGTAAACGCAACGCATAGGTACTCAGCCTAACATTAAATAATTACATATGTACTTACCTACTTTGTTCTTGAATAAGTATGACAAATGTGGCCAGTTTATTTACAGACTGTGAGTAACGTTGAACTATTACACTATAGTCACGAATTCTATACTTTTGTTCTCGTCTTTTGTTCTTCATATTTTTAAAATAAATACCTACTTATATTCTTTCGTGAAAAATACCTCTACATTTCTACGAACATTTCTCTTGGTGAAATGTCTTTTATAAAGATTGATACTGATCAGTGAATGAAATGAATTCGTTATTCCTGGCAGCTATCATGTTGGCAGGCTTTTTTCATTGTTTAGTTAGTAGATAACATTGTCAATAGAGACGTAAATATTTAAGTAGGTAGGTATATTACACGCAGTCAAAATATGCGTGATGATGATTTACAATCAGTTTAATGTTTTTTTTGCGTGAAGCAATTGAATTGAAACGAAATGAAATTGTTGTGTCCGCACTAATCGCCAAGGTCTAACCAAATATTTGCTCGTATATTATATTAGTAGAATATGGCATAATTATAGTAATTACGCACTAGGTTAAATATTTAACTGCGGTTTTGCTTGTGTAACTAACCTCAATAGCGGCTGCATTTTAGTTGAGTTAATATTTTAACGAGCCGTCGGTATTTATAAGTACTTAAATCTGGTTGGTTAGCTAGGTTAAATTCCAAATTAGGAAAAGCGTGACCCCAGCACATTCGCTCAGGCATAGAAAGGCTTGTTACAACTGCCTTGCTACGTTCAAATTAGGGTTGAAAATAAATGTATTTTGAGAATGGCAAAGAAGTCTTTCGTCTTTATTTACGCACGTATTCCCGCCATACCGTATATAGCGGCCAACGTTATGAAAAATGTATTTTCTTTGAGTGGCGATCTGTCGGGCGGGTTGACGTCACGCATTCTCGCTGCCTCGAATTAGCGTTTCATATTAATGCTAAACTGAGAAAAGTCTCCGCCTTGTCCTTTGTTTGTGGAAATTATTCACGTCAGGAGTTGTGCGTGATGTGCAAGTTTACAAAATGCTCGATATTGCGATACGCCAACGTCATTTCTAACGCTAATACTTACTGTTCATATTATTCTTGCGTAATGAATGATGATTGTAATTCTTATGATTCTTATATCTCTCAATGGAATGGTATTTTCACATGAGCTGGTTAAAAATTAAGTACAAGTTTTTAAGACATGACCGCAACAAATTCTTTGCTAATCGATATGTCTGATATTTTAGGTTTATAAGAAGTATTTCAATTTAACACGAGAAACAGTTGTTTACATATTTGATGTTTCGTTTCGATAATGGTACAAACAGTACAGTCTTGTTAACTATGCATTCGTTAATTGGTAGAGTAGTTTAATCATCATACCTCCTAGCCCCACTCCTCATATTAAGCAAAATCGCTACCTGCTCAGCTCAAGCATGTCTATCTAAAATTGACTCCACGGCAATTCGTTTATCAATCTTATCATATGCATATTTGGTGGCTAATGTCGCTGAAAATGCGTCATCAAGTCTGGCGTGTTTACATGGATTTTATGGTTGGTAATTAGCCGGCGGGTTGGCAGCTTCGGCGTGCAAGAGTTTAGAGTACGGCGCGCAGGCCAGGGCGGGCGGCGCGGCGGGCGGGCGGCGGGAGAGATCGTAAAAGCCAAGTTCACGGAGCCCGCTACGAGGCGTCGGGGCGCCCACCCGACTTTCCAGCGTTCTATTAAATAACACCCGCGCATTTTTCACACGATTGCGTCAATGGTTAAGCAAAGCACGCGATATTTGCGTCTGAGCGTTCATTAAAATAGAATCGCCTGGCGAAAACTGTACTCACCGACTTTATTTTAGAAAGAAGTGAACGAAGGTAAATAAAATAGTATCCGCGGAATGAGTCCGGGATTGATGCGCTGTGTTTTGCTTGCGCGGTGAAGTGCGGATTTGGGCGGGCGCGCTCTATTTCCAGCCGCACTGAGGTTAAGCGAATATTTACAATCGGATTCGTCACTCCGATCGCAACTATATTTTGTTAAAGCTAAGTAAAGATCGATCGCCGCGAATAAAATATTTATATAAAATTATTTTTGGAATTTTCTTTCAGCACATGAAAGCAATTATTAGTATTTTCGGTATAATGACGCATGACCCGAATGTTTCTTGAAAGACAAATTGGAAAAGTCCCCCATTCATATCGTAGCTATAAATAAATATAAACTACCTACGTAATGAAGCAACTTTCATTTCATTCAGCCAATAAATACTAATTCAAAGATTTTCTTCTCATTTTTATTTATCTTTGATTGTGTGTCTACGTAATCTTTCTTGTTGATTGTCTTATTCAGAGTTATTGAGGGAAAACCGTCACAATATCATGTAGGTATGCCCGAAAACATAAACGCTTTATTTTATGAGTGGTCTCATTGATAGGTTTAGCTTTAGTACGTGCCAATTTCTGCTCCATCTTGGTTAGAATATTTTATAAAATATATTTTAAAAGTGCTATTTGCGCTGCTAAACATTTGTATAAACGATGTGTAAATTAGAGCCACATCGCTATTGTACTACGATAGTCACAAAACAAAACTCAAAATAAAAATAACATAGTGTGCTGTTTAAAAATTTAATATGATTGCTCACATTCTAATTTTATTGTGATAGCACTGAAATTTAATATCATTAGGTAACTCATTAACATAAAGACACGGTAGGTACTTATAGCAATTTAATTTAAAAGAAAAAGGCATCGATTTCTTTTGAAATGTGTTTGACCGTGAAATCATATTAGTAGGTGCAGGTGTTAAAATGTTTGTCAGAAGCACTACCTACTCGTTTGCACCTATAAACGTAAGGACCTCCTTAGTGTAGGAACACACACACTAGGCTGGCATTACGCGACCGGAGTTCGGCGGAAATGAATTTTCTATACAAAATTACGCGACGCGAACTTCACTCGCGTTTTATCCGCTTTGTGTGTTTTTATACTCACGTTGTTAAATATTGTGTAGTCAGTATGTACAGATTTGCGTCATTACCGCAACTTCGTACGTTACCACGTCCAATCCTTCATTGTAGTACCTCACCTTGCATTGTGCTTACGTTATTAGACCATCAATGTACGTTCCCGTACAATTAGTTGTCCTAACATTGTCAGAAGGTATTTCCGTAAAACGCTGCGCCAGACCTTGACGGTCACGCTGCGCGATTGACGTAAGATCCTCGTCCGCCACTTGTAAATATTTGTAGCGTTAGCGTTTATAGAAAGTTCGATTATATCGAGACTTATGTATAACAGATGTACTTGATACTTTGGTAAACTAAGGTTTTTTCCTCTTGGTCATTACATAGACTTCGTTATAATTGTAAGGAACTGTAGGGAATATTAAGAGAGAAGAGTCTTAGGGAATTAGGAGAAATGATAACACGTTCGAAGCCTTGACATTTTCTTGCTTACTTTTTTTTACATATTTTTGTATATTAACAGACCAAAGGAGTTGCCAACAATAATTATATTATTTGCATGATTGTAAAAGGATTGCCTTCCGAAGGTGGGCAAGTTTGTGAATGCGCAATTGCATCTGTTCGTATTCGAAGGTTAAATACTGTTTAATATTATATCACCCGTAATTATCAGTCAGCCTTCAAGAAAGATGGGAGAGGCGTGTGTCAAAGTTATCAATGTTTGTTTACATTGCAATTTCATAGCAGCTACATCAACTAATTAATAGGTATAGCGTCATACATTTACTTATCTGTTGTCATGTTTACGTTAAATCCGTGTATTTTTCGAGATCCGCCTTATTGCGACGTATGTGTTGAAATTTCCTCGGTGGGAGCACCTCTATGTCACGTGAATGCTCGTCTGTATTACCCCTGCCGAATTGAACGGAAGCACTCGTCGTTTAGTGTCCCATATACGGTTCAACGGCAAGGGGTGACGTCGATAGGTGTCGAGCCACGGCCCCTGACCTTTTCATTAGGTATTCTCTAACCAGTGCCAACCCAGTATGACGTAAAAACGATAAATCAGCCACTTGATTTCGCTTCGGACTTGTTTGATACATTAAAGCGAAAAAAGGTAAAACGAATGGAAATCGAATATAATGCCCAACGAACGTATTTAATCATGAGGAAGTAATTCTAATGGAAGTTAGAGAACTGAAAGTATTCCGGGGTAGGTATTTATAAAAAGGATTCGGTCCCCAAATTATATTGCGACGTAAAACTTGCTGAGCGTAACATGACAAAGGGTTGATTTCGATGGTGATGGAAATTCAATACTCGTTCCAAAAGTTTTAATATTCCTGAATTTATACCTACCCAGATTTGATTTACGTTGACCTGATTACTACCTACATGTCATTATCATTTGTATCGAATACTTGACCCACTATAATTTGTTTGTCTGCATTCACATTATTAATTATGTTTACGACGAAAACGAAATAATATTTTTAACATGATGAAAACAACTCAAGCAATTAATTTACTATTTATAGATTGCTATACATAGGTACGCATATATAAAACAAGTCATGGGTGAGCAATAACACGAGAATATGTACGAGTATGTAACAACAAATTAGTATTACCAAAGAAAGCAAGTTAATAACCCAACTGATAACTTTAGATATCTTTTCAACCTGTACACATTAAATATTCTTATGTGTAGTAGGTATATAGACACGTTACCTATAGATCAAAATTCGAAGAGGCAATTAGCACCACTAATTACGTAGGTGCTAACATCGATTTACGTCACCCCAGCGCCTTCAGCTGTTTTGTGTCGTGTGTGTCGCCAGAGCCAATATGCTGTAGACGGAAAACGTGCGTAATGCACGACTTGAAGTCATGTCTCTTTGTCCTTCTTTCGTTATTGAGGGTAATGACCAACGCAAACTAAAACGTTTTAGATTGTTTACTGACCCTTAGAAATCAGCGCCTTTATTGGAAATATTTTAGAATTCACGTGCTTCGAATCGTATTTTCCATTTTATGCTAAACAGTGTAATAAATATTATACCGTTCGTCTAAAGGGCCTCCATTATTTTTATAACAAGATCTAATCAGCACGCCCTTTGAATTGATAAGTAGCATTGTAGATCACGAATTCTAAAATGACACAGATTTATAAAAACGACGCTCTGTCTTTTCCAGACTGTGAATCATTGATCCGGAAGATGCTGGTGCTGGAGCCGATGAAGCGGTACACGATAGAGCAGATCAAGAAGCACCGGTGGATGGCGGCGGAGCCCTACGTGGCGCCGGTCGCGCCCGCGGACCCCATGCGGAGCCCTGCGCACGCGCCCGCGCACACAGAGCCCAATGACCAGGTGCTGCGGCTCATGCAGAGTCTGGGCATCGACCCAGTTAAGACTAAGGAGGTATGACTAATACTGTTATAAGTGCTTTGAAGCAATAAACTCGTGGGAATTGTTGGAAGTACAATTTAATAATTCGGCTTTACTGGGGTCAATTACTCAGCGATAGTGAAGCGACATTGAGGGCCACTTAAAATTTTCAATGTGTATGAGATTTTAATCCAAGAAATAATATTTATAGTATAAAGAAATACTGTTTCACTAGGATTCAAAAGGAAATTTTGAACGTTTTCAGAGCCTCCGTTCAAACAGCTATGACCACCACGCTGCAATATATTTATTGCTTCTGGAGAGATTGCGAGCACGAGCAGCCAGCGGAGCCAACGCCGCTGGAGCCGAGGCCCGAGGTACACGCCCGTCTCGACGGCCATCCTCCGTTGCCGACCAGGCACTCGCTAGAGAAGCCCATGATGCGAGACGTGAACATCATAACAGGTAGATGAAGATGATTTTACATACATCTCAGGTATTCTATAATTTATTTTATTCTTGGTTCTAAAGGAACACATTTTCCATTTTACAGGCTCCTTCATACCGGTGATTCTCAGTCAAGAGAATATAATAGAGCGACCCCTACGGTATCAACTGCTCCGGCCGATCCCTCGTCAGCTGAAACCCAGCGGCTGTTATCACTTGCAGGCGTCAACATGACTGAACAGAGACTGCTCCAGCGAAGCTCCGACCCGTCGGACTCGCATAGGAGCTTTCTAGTAGGAAGCATTGACGCCGGGTCCAGTCGAAGTCACGAGTCCGAATCCACTCGGCTCCTGTCGATGAGAAATATTGAAGTGACCCAATCGAACCAAAGGATAGGGACCAAACTGAATGAAGGCACCGTCCCGACGCATAGATTACTCACCTCAACTTATGAACAACAACAAAACATACTTAAGCAATCCAGCGAGGATTGTCGTCGGCTGCTTCAGCAATCCACGACCGTCGGACCTGATACGCTTAAGAGCACAACTGATGGAACTAGATTATTGACGTCATCTAGTTTCGATTCCAAGTGTGCGATTGATAGTGGACGAAGCTCCTCTGCAACCGATCATAATGTCATTGCGAATTTTCTCCAAAACTCAGCGTCAGCTACAAATTTCAATGTGGAAACCATCAAATTACCCAATTCAACAACATTCACCATGTGTTCTGAAGCTGCCAAACTTATGAATACATTGCAGCAATCGCCTTTGCCTTTGAAAGGTACGGTGAATCTGAGTACTAGTCCAATACCAACACAATTGGCGGATTCAAAAATTACTAGCTTATTGGAGCAACCGAAGCCTCTTGAATCGACGAGACTAGTTTCCCAAGCTCAACAACAGGACCTGAGCAGATTGCAAACAAGTACACCACCATTCAAAGACTACATGAACCATCATCTTCCAGCGTATTCCTATTTACAAAACACAGTCTTGCCGCCCATTTCTAACGCGAGTGAAGCCAATTTTCCTATGACTTCAACAGCAGCCACAGGTGATTTATTTCCAAATTCACTATATAGACCAGATAGTAAATTTTCACTGAACAGATACACTACTAGTCAAACGCACACTCAAAATCTTCAAAGTAATAATACAACTGAAGTAACTAAGTTTCAACAACAGTATTCGTCCTCCACAGATGAAGGCTGTGAGACAGACATGGAGGACGTCGCAAGCGTTCCTAGTGGAGTTCCGAACAGACTGAGTTCTTACGCGAGTTCTAGCTCGAGTAGCGGAGTTGTTACCTTTTTTAATAATAAAAGCTTGAGTCAGAATCTTAGCTGCGATTCATCACAAAGCAATTTTTCTACATTCGAAAGTTTGGACTATCAATTATCAGACTGTTCAAGCGAACTGGCAAGTAGTTTACCCAGTTGCACGTCTAACGAAGATAAATTAGCTTACGAGAACAGCTCACTAGTCAATACTAGCCCGATGCATCCGTGCGTTTATATATCGTCTTACAACAACAAAACAAGCGGTACCGGTTTCATTGCGCGACATAACCCTTTGAACTATCAATCG
Organism: Nomophila noctuella; assembly: GCA_958496325.1. NCBI lineage: Eukaryota > Metazoa > Arthropoda > Insecta > Lepidoptera > Crambidae > Nomophila > Nomophila noctuella. Next base: position 6,729,018 of record OY292496.1, on the reverse strand, counting down.
GCCAACAAGAACTGTCCTCGCGCTGTAACGCGGAGCCCTGTTGACTTCAGAGAAGGCCGCCGTGCGAGCGATGGTCTGGTAGCTCAACAGGCGGCACAAACTAATGAATCACAAAAGAATAGCTTAGCTTTTAATAGTCAACGACTGAATGAAAATTGTAAAGCCAAAGGAGTACTAGAACTCCACTTAGTCCAAAAAGAGGCTCAGAAGTTAAAAACTCAGTATCAATCTACAATTCCGGCCGAGGAAATGACGCAAAGACAACTTCAGCACAATCAATTCGCAGCTAGTTTCAGTCCTCACTTTATGGAATCCAAGACTCCGACTCCTAAACGTATTAGTCTTCCAGAAACGTTCAATTACTCGAGTACATCCCCGCCGATGCCCGCCAGTCCGAAGATGGTGGCTCTGCAGCAGCTGCAGGAACCGCCGGAGCTGCCGCACGGGACGACTGTGACGCAGGGCAGCAAACCTCCACTCCAGCAGCAGCTGATGCAGCACAGACTGTTTCAGCAGAAGCGACAGCTGCTCCAAAAGCAGATGACCCCGCCGAACGTGCCCGCGCACGACATGGGCCCCCTGCACAACTTGACAGTCGGGCTAAGCCGACGTCAGATGCTGCGCCAGCAGAGCTACAAAATAGCCCAGCAGCAGCAGATCCTGCCGCCGCTGCCCCTGACCGAGACGGAGAACAGGGATCTGCTCGCCTTCCAGGCAATCGTCGAGGGTCCGAACAGGACGACGAAAGCGAAGACGGACGAGACGCAGGAGGACCTGGCCAAGTTCGCATATCAGGGGTCCATGGAGATAAGTCTGATCAACAAGGATAGACTGGGCAGCGAGACCTGGTCGAACCTGCCGTCGAACCTGCAGAGCGCGTGTCAGATCTCGGAGCTGGCGGGGCGGCGCGAGGGGCGGGAGACGCGGGAGGCGCGGGAGACGCGGGACGGCATCGAGGCGGACGCGCACGCCGAGCCGGCGCTGTGGCCGGGCCAGTGGAACGCCGGCCTGTTCCAGCCGCAGCCCTGCTTCCAGGTATTCCAACAGATCAACTAAGTAGATCTCCACGTCCGAGTACTGTAGAGCCGTAGAACTTGTAGTCGATTGTGTGCACGCAGTGTAAGATCGTTAATTTAGCTTTAAACTCGGTCTTCACGTGCTCGTACATACGCTAGATCGTCGATTGGTCTCATTGTAGCTTGTATTCGTTAAGGCATATTCGCATTATTTTGACGATGCATATGAATGATTATTACGTTGGCATCGATCCCGATTCATTAGAGTGCATGACAATAATTAGCGTTATAAAAATGTGTATTACACTAGCATTAAATCAAAGTAAAACACGACACATAATTAAACATAGAATTACTGCCGATAGTAACTAGAGAAATTTTCAAGTGACTTTTTGAAAGTTTTTATACATTAAATAACAATACTGAATATAATGGACTAATGTTTAAACTACTTGAATTTAGGAAATTTACTTACTTAAATGTTTCTATTCGGTTTTTGTATTTCATACAAACTCGTTGTATTGTTCAATCCTAATAACTTCAGTTACTGTATAACTTTATTCCAGTTGCAATGCTACTTGCCAATGTATAATTATTATTATACCTTTACCTACAGCATCACTTGAGAATGTTCCTAAATAATTATATTTTATATCTATTGTTTTACTCCATTATGATAAGTAAGATATCTATTTATTATAAATTATGACTCGGTACTTTATTATGTGAAAGTCTGTATAGTTTTTTTTGTTATTATTTGCTAATAACTATATAAGTAAGATGTGATAGCTTTACTTAGAAACAAGTTTATTTAAATACAAGTAATTGTAAAATTTATCATAGTTGTTTGTTTTATTTCATCACCCATATTTTTTGTTGCATAATTTACTAGAAGTTATTTTAAGTAATAGTAGATAATTTGTGCATGACATTATTAGACAAAAAAATAAGTATTATTAAGTAGCAACACGAGCATTCGTTTATATAATAAGAAAAAAAAGAGATTATTATATTTAAAACCCAGAGCTCAATGTGAAAAAAAAATTCACGCCGATAAAGTAGGTAAAATCTTCGCAATATCCATAAGAATTTCATTTCTGTCACGTAGAGTCACACTGTTGCGTATTTTCATTCTGCTTTCTTTGTTTTGAAGCACCATCTAGGAAGATTCCACTAGAGAGCAATATTTCACTGAAAAGAATCGCTTTATTAGCCCTTCAATTACTAAAAAACAGTATAAAAATTTTTGGTTTGTATAATAGTGTTACGAACGAGCCGGAACCATCGAGACATCGCGACATAAAGTCGAATGTTCGAGACTATAATCTACATCTATAATTGTGACGGACAGACGCGATCCGCGCCGAGAGTATTCGCGAAGCCGGTACAAACCCCGCGGCGAGTGTGCGAGCGCGCCATTTACAACCTTATAACAACGCAATAAGGTCAACGACCGAGTCACCGCAGACGCGGCGCGAGCGCGTCGCAGGTAGAAAAAAGGGTCGCGGGAGCGCACGACGCTTCTAGATACATCGCGTGTTATCAAGAGGGCTATTGTTCGCGCGCGAGTACTTTCTCGGGACGGCCGAATTATCTAGTATCGCGTTGCCGGCAATATAAATACGGCTCAAGTAGGGGGTCAGTCAAGTTCAATCTGAGCTTTCGGAGTGATAAGTGCGAACAAGTGATTACGAGTGACTATACCTGCGACCTAAGTGATACCTACGGACTACGAAGAACCCTGTGAACATAGTGTTTAGTGCGATTGAGTGTACGACCTAGGCGACCTACGGACTTCGATTTTCTGTGTGATTTGGCTACGGTGATTGTGTTGTGACTTGTGATTGTGTTGTGACTTGTGTTTGTGGTGTGACTTGTGATTGTGTTGTGACTTGTTTATCGTCGAATAAATTCTTCTATCAAGTCAACGGTTTTTAATCCAAATCCCGATCCCCACGTTCGTAACATTTGGTGTCAGAAGTGGGATTTGGAAATGCCAGTGACTCCGAGGGAAGAAAATACCGGCGTCAGAACGAGGGCACAACAGGCTGCGGAGGCCACGGCAAGTGCTCGACCGGAGACTTCTAGTGACCATCGAGAGATGCCGATCGGCCCAACCAACCAAGCCGCGCTCATCGACCAGGCCACGTCGACTATGCAGGCCCCTTCAAGTGACTCTGCCCATACGGCCTCACCTCAAGAGCAATCTGCATCGGATCTAAAAAGGTTAACGCAGATGATAAGTTTTATGCTCCAAAAACAGGACAAGATGGAAGACAAAGTGCAGATGGTAGGTGACAAGCTCCAGCAAACAGAACAGAAATTACTTCTAGGCGTAGATTCAGTGCGTGATATGGTGCAAGACCTGCGGAAAAACGTGGACCAGGTAGAAGAGAGAGTCACCAGTGTAGAGGCCAACCTTGCCGGGTTACATAAGAAGGTCCTGCGACTGGAAGCAGCAGGACCCACCGTGACGAGTGATTCTATCAGCCATGCACCCCGGGTAAAAGTCCCATCGTTCGACGGCACTACATCTTGGACCGCCTACCGTCAGCAATTCCAAACTGTTGCCGATGCCAACGGATGGACAGATGAACAGAGCCGGACAGCGCTTACTGTTGCTCTTCGTGGATCGGCCCTTTCGGTTCTGGAGGCGCTTCCATCCTCGGGGAGTACATTCAAAGACTTGATGGAGGCACTCGAGGCGCGATATGGCGAAAATCACCTGGAGCATGTCTTCCGCGCCCAATTACGGGACAGATGCCAACGCTCGGGAGAAGGTCTACAGCAGTGGGCCTTAGAGATTGAAAAGATAGTCCGCAAGGCATACCCAACTGCTGAAAAGAAGATGGTGGACTCTATCTTAGTACAATCATTTATTGATGGGATAAGAGACCTGGAAGTAAGGGCTGCGGTAGGGCTTCGTCACCATGCTTCTCTCAAGGATGCCCTAGCTCATGCCCTTGAGGTGGAAGCTCTGCGACGTGATATTAGACCTATACACAAGGTACGAGAAGTAGTGGAGGAGGTAAAAGAAATAAAGACGTCGTTCCCGAAGAAGAAAACAATTGAAGTAATGTGCTACAGATGTGGAGAAAAGGGCCATCTGCAGTTTTCCTGCCCAAAGAAGGAGCCCCAAACATCTAAGCTTGCTGATTTACTGATGAGCAAGTTAGATGAGCGCTTGGAAGAAATGTCAAAGAAGCTGGAGGCTTCAGCTTCTAGGAATCAGGGAAACGAGTAACAGCCAGGGCTAAGGGGCGGGTGCTGGCTGGAACGGAAGAAGCCCCGACAACGATTGTCTCCCAGGCGTGCAATGGGAACAGTTTGAGGATTCGAGGATTAGTGAACGGAAGAGACTGCAAGATAACTATAGACACAGGAGCTTCTAGGACAATTATCAAGCCGGGACTTGTGGAATCTCCGAAGAATTGTGACAACATCGTTGGTGTTAAGCTTCTGTCCGCTACCGGCCAGCAGATACCCGTCCTAGGGGAAATTTCGGTCACGTTGCGAGTGGGTGAAGCATCGTACACTCATAACGTGATAGTGGCTGAAATTATGGACGACTGTGTTTTGGGCCTTGACTTCATGAGAAGATATGACTGCAAAATCGATGTCACCAATGGCATATTTAAGTGCGGTAACGAAGACCTATTCATTCTGGGTGGACCTGAAGGCAAAGTAACATGCCTAAAGAAGATCAACATACCAGCAAGAACACAAGCTAAAGTCCTAGTGAAACTGCCAAGAAGTAAGAAAAATAGATGCGTTTTAATAGAGGATACACCGAGTAAGTCGACGGCACAGAAGTTTCTGGCAGCAAGGACACTCGTTAAAGGGAACACGACTGCAATTGTTAGAGTTGTGAATTTAGAAGACCACGAAATTCAACTTAAGGAAGGTGATGTTGTCGGCAGATGCGAAGAAGCTGTCTGGGTGAGGCAGTGCCAGGCGTCTTCGAGTGCACCAACATCTAAGAATAATGCTAACGTCGAAGAACTTCTTAACGGATGTAAGAACTACGTGAATTATTCTCAAAAGTTAAAAGCTAAAAACCTACTTCAGCGGTTTGCAGACGTGTTTTCTTCAGGCGAAGGTAACTTGGGAAGGACTTCTTTGGTACAACACAAGATTAACACCGGGAATGAAGGCCCTATCCGGCAGCGGGCAAGACGAATACCAATTGCCAAGGAACAAGAAGTTCAGGATATGCTCGAGGATATGAAGAAGAATAAGATCATCGAACCTTCTGCAAGCCCTTGGTGCTCACCTGTTGTTTTAGTCAAAAAGAAAGATGGAAGTACGAGATTTTGTGTAGACTATCGCCGACTCAACGACATCACAAAGAAGGACAGTTACCCGCTACCACGTATCGACGACACTTTGGACACTCTGAGTGGTAACGCTTGGTTCTCCACATTAGACTTAAAGTCTGGATACTGGCAAGTGGAAATCCACCCAAAAGATAAGGAGAAGACCGCATTTTCAACTGGAAAGGGTTTATGGCAGTTTAACGTTATGCCATTTGGATTGTGTAACGCTCCAGCTACATTTGAGCGTCTAATGGAGTGCGTCCTGGCAGGATTAGTGGGAGAGGCTTGTCTGGTGTATTTGGATGACGTCATCATCATGGGCCGAGACTTCGAAGATCATTTATATAACTTGGAAAAAGTCTTAAGGAAGATACGGGGAGCCAACCTCAAACTAAATCCAAAGAAATGCAGTTTATTTAGGAACAAGGTGAACTTCCTCGGTCACGTCATCAGTAGTGAAGGAATACAGACTGATCCAGCTAAAATAGAAGCTGTACAGAAGTGGCCTACTCCCAAGGATAAAACAGAAGTAAGAGCATTTTTGGGTCTTTGCTCATACTACAGGCGTTTTGTCAAAGGGTTCTCCGAAATCGCCAAGCCATTGCATCGCCTGACGGAAGATAAGAGAGGATTCCATTGGGATGCAGCTTGTGAGGATTCTTTCCAAAGATTGAGGAAATGCCTGTGTGAAACACCGATTTTAGGATACCCACAAACCAACGGACAGTTCATCGTAGACACGGATGCAAGCAACACGGCAATTGGTGGAGTGTTGTCTCAAAAGCAAGGGGATAGAGAAGTTGTGATCGCCTACTTCAGCAAGTCATTATCAAAGCCTGAAAGGAACTACTGTGTGACAAGAAGAGAACTCTTGGCGGTAGTTAAAACACTACAACACTTCAGCAAATACCTCATTGGCCGAAAGTTCGTGCTGCGTACCGACCATGCTGCCTTAAAATGGCTGCTTCAATTCAAGAGTCCAGAAGGACAAGTGGCTAGATGGATTGAACAGCTGCAAGAATACGACTTCATCACTGAACACCGCAGTGGAAAGGCACATGGGAATGCTGACGGTCTCTCCAGGAGACCGTGCCCGGAAGATTGTAAACACTGCGTCAGGCAGGAGTCAAAAGAAGAACTTGTGCAATTGACGAGGACAAGCCCTCCGACGATCTGGGAAGATGATTCGGTGAAAGAAGCCCAGGAGGATGACGAAGACATACGACTTATCGTCGCATGGAAGAAACGGGGTGGCGAGAAGCCTCGATGGTGTGAAGTTGCGCCTACAAGTGCTACCACTAAAGCATACTGGGCTCAATGGGACAGTTTTATCCTACAGAACGGAATACTTTACCGGAGATGGGAACAACCCAACGGTAGAGAGTTCCACCTGCAGTTGGTGGTCCCAAGAAATAGGGTCAAGGACGTTCTGCGTGAGGTACATGATGGCGTATCGGGAGGTCACCTGGGAGTCAAGAGGACCTTGACGAAGGTACGAGAAAGGTTCTACTGGCTGAACTGTCGAGCAGATGTGCAAGATTGGTGCCGGAAATGTACTACTTGTGCTGCAGTAAAAGGTCCATCCACCAGGAGCCGAGGACACCTTCAACTTTATAACGTTGGTTCACCATGGGAGCGAATAGCAGTGGATATTGCCGGACCATTCCCCGTGACAGACTCGGGAAACAAATTCTTCATGGTCGTCATGGATTACTTCACCAAGTGGCCGGAAGTATTCGCGATACCCAATCAAGAAGCTACAACGGTGGCCACAAAACTAGTTGAAGAAGTCATATGCCGATATGGTGTACCATTAGAAATCCACTCCGACCAAGGCAGAAATTTCGAGTCAAACGTGTTCCAAGAAGTCTGCAAAATATTGGGCATGCACAAGACAAGAACTACCGCGTATCATCCCCAGTCCGACGGCATGGTCGAAAGATTTAATCAGACTATTGAGAGGCACTTAGCAAAGTTAGTCGAAAACCATCAAAGGGACTGTGACAAGTACATTGCGCCATTCCTGCTCGCCTACAGGACTGCGGAACATGAGAGCACAAAAACAACCCCGGCGTACATTAACTTCGGACGAGAACTAAGGTTACCTGTCGATCTACTAACTGGAGGAGCACCAGACGACCCAATCTCCGTCCAAGATTATGTTTCCGACTTGCGTGAAAAGATGCGGGACATTTACGCCATGGTTCGAGAAAACGGCTTACAATCTAGCGAAAACATGAAGACTAGATATGACCGGAGAGCTAACACCAGCGGCTTTGATGAAGGATCATTGGTTTGGCTGCATAACCCGGTCCGGAAAAAGGGAAAGTCACCTAAATTGCAGACAAAATGGGAAGGCCCTTACAAAGTGGTAACGCGAATAAATGATGTCACATACCGAATCCAGCGACATCCGAGAGGAGCCTTGAAGGTGGTTCACATAGACCGTCTGGCGCGTTATCACGGTAATAATGAAGATGCTCGGGACGAGCATATCTAAGAGGAGGGCAGTGTTACGAACGAGCCGGAACCATCGAGACATCGCGACATAAAGTCGAATGTTCGAGACTATAATCTACATCTATAATTGTGACGGACAGACGCGATCCGCGCCGAGAGTATTCGCGAAGCCGGTACAAACCCCGCGGCGAGTGTGCGAGCGCGCCATTTACAACCTTATAACAACGCAATAAGGTCAACGACCGAGTCACCGCAGACGCGGCGCGAGCGCGTCGCAGGTAGAAAAAAGGGTCGCGGGAGCGCACGACGCTTCTAGATACATCGCGTGTTATCAAGAGGGCTATTGTTCGCGCGCGAGTACTTTCTCGGGACGGCCGAATTATCTAGTATCGCGTTGCCGGCAATATAAATACGGCTCAAGTAGGGGGTCAGTCAAGTTCAATCTGAGCTTTCGGAGTGATAAGTGCGAACAAGTGATTACGAGTGACTATACCTGCGACCTAAGTGATACCTACGGACTACGAAGAACCCTGTGAACATAGTGTTTAGTGCGATTGAGTGTACGACCTAGGCGACCTACGGACTTCGATTTTCTGTGTGATTTGGCTACGGTGATTGTGTTGTGACTTGTGATAGTGTTGTGACTTGTGATAGTGTTGTGACTTGTGATTGTGTTGTGACTTGTGTTTGTGGTGTGACTTGTGATTGTGTTGTGACTTGTTTATCGTCGAATAAATTCTTCTATCAAGTCAACGGTTTTTAATCCAAATCCCGATCCCCACGTTCGTAACAATAGTCTTCTTAAATAAACTGACGTGAATACCTACTATCTTTCTCTTCAGTGGATATTACCTTGGTGGGGTTTACACATGCAGGTTTTTCACCTGATCAATTCACATGGTTAGCAACAAAGGCTCTTAAGATCATGAGATAGAGACTTTTCATTCATCTGTAAAATCTATGAACTCAGAATAGCTGACGTTAGATGTGGCTTGACCGTGGGTATATCACATTTTCACAGGCGTAAGAAAACTTACGACCAACGATGTTCCCATTATTAGCATTTCCTACATTGATGATGATTATGAAACACTACTATTATACATAAATATGACAATCTTTAACACAAGGACTAATGGTTTTAGGATAGAAAGCCTCATCATCATCAAATTTGTTGCAGTCTAGGTACTGTTAGACGTAGAATTTCCTCAGATGGAATTGTATTCCCATAACTTCCTAGTCAATATTCGCAGAATCTCATTAAATTACATCACATAAACGTCAAAGTTATATTTATTCCAGCAAAACTGGCAAGGGCATAGTTTACCCCCCGCGGCGAGTATGCTGCCCCTCAGCGAGAGCCCCATCCTGGAGTTGACTGAGCAGATGGAGTCCATATGAAATAAGTAGAATACGAGTAGATAACATGTTACTTAGAATTAGTTATATATGTGATACGAGTGGCATTAAGGTACAATTCCAAGTCGGGCCGCAGACTGCAGACTGCAGACCGCAGACCGCAGAACGCAGACCATTGCAGCCGCGATTGGAATAGCGACCGCAGGCAGCATTGCGGCGACCGCAATGGTCTGCGTTCTGCGGTCTGCGGTCTGCAGTCTGCAGTCTGCGGCCCGACTTGGAATTGTACCTTAAGTGGGCAAGTGATACGGAGTTTGGGTAACCACGGAACAGGTACCTGAATAATATTTTTCTGTGCGCAGAATAGACTTTACGCGTTCTGGGTGGGTAACTATTTTGATAGTTGTTTCTGATGTTAATATACCTACTGTGTGAATTCCAGTATATATTAGGTGGTCAGTATTTTTATTGTTTCGATACTTTTGGTTATGCAGCAGAACAAACCAAACATGTCACTTGAACCATTAAATTATTCTTTCTACGAGTTTATTACAGTCATAATCTTAACCAAAAAAGCTTAAAAGTACTACGCAACTTTTTTGTGTTTTAGATCTAGGGCCTCAAGAAGCAAATGATACCAATCCTTTACATCTTAATAGAGAGTAATTTCAATGTTAAACCGATAATTTTTTTGCTGTCTAATGCCATGACGTTGACTATTCTCCTATCACTTAAGCACTAGGCAGTGCCGTAACTAGCCTTTTATGCGCCCGGTGCGAGCTTTCAAAACTGCGCCCCTAGTATCTACCAGTCTGGTCATTTCTGCGCCCCTCCAGGTTCTGCGCCCTGTGCCTGGGCACCGTTGGCACAGCCCTAGTTTCGGCACTGGCACTAGGACGATTATTATAACGACCTACGGCAATCTATATTATCAATTATTTAAAACTGGTGGTTTAATTACTTAGTATAACTAACGGGTTAATTATTACACGTACTTAAGTACCTAATACTCGTAGATTATCTTAATTTCATGCTTATGTATCACGAAATATTTTCTTTTTTAAAGTGGCACAGACAATGTTAACATGGGTCCTATTTTCCTATTGAAAAAAAAAACGCGATCATTCCAGGATAGAAGATATTATTAAGAGAGAAGGACTTATGGCACCACGATCCATTTCTGCGTAGCCACTTGAGTGACCATTATTGTTAATTTACAGATACATATTAGGTTTTTCATCTGGTTTTGGTAACTCATATACCGTAGACATTTATATTATTACCTATATCCATAGAAGACTATGGAAGTAGTTTTTAAGCACTAGGAAATTCATATTTAATTAGCTTTTTCTTGTATACCTACTTAAATTATTCTAGTGATAAACGATGTGACAATATCAAATTTAGATTAAGATGTTGGTAAATAATATAATATCATGAACTTTATTAACTGAGTCACGGGAATGTACATTCATTAAAGGAGCAATGGGTGGATGTGTTATGGATTACCTACTCTAAAAGTTTTTACCGAATTCGTAGGTCCCCCTTGTCTGCTGTAGTATTTTCGAGTCAGATAACGTGCTTGCCTTTACATTTATTTATTAACTGATCCTATGTAGCAATGTTCACACCTAGAGTATTGCCATATGACAATGAATTTCAGTGGCTCAGTCGTAAATATCTTGGGTGAAAGCCACTCGAATAAGTTACGCATCAATGACTATCTGGCAAACACACTCGAGTCACACGTCAGTACAGGAACTATACGTACGATATAAACATTTAAACCTACGGAACATCTTCTATTTTACTCAAAACTTGGCGCTATAACTAAATATTCCGTAGTATTAGAACGCAATATCTGTATTATTTTTATTATAATCTAAATACCTACTTGACATACTATAAATATTTTTTAGATATGCATATTCAAAATACCTGCATTTCGAGTGGCTTTCACCTATATTTGGAAAACATTGTAAATAATACTAACTCTATTATAGTTATTTTGAAGACAAGACTGAATTCGGTGTCAATTCAGAACTATCATAACCGTTGAACGGCGTCGTCGAATATTTGCAAATATCATGTGAAAAAATACTGAATCAATCGATTGATTGAATGCAATTATTGAAAAGAAATCGCTCTGAATTGAAGTCAACCATAATGCTGCCGGTACATTTGCGAATGGATTATTGTTTAATTATTATTATTAAATGTTAATTAATGAGCATTACCTATTTGTACAACTGAAACACAATTTTCATTATTGGGCTGCGTGTGACTGCATGAAAAACACAGATTGCTATAAACTGAAAAAACCATTCGTTGGGAATTTATTTTCGATTAGTTATATTTCATAATTATGTATAATCATATTAACGAGGACCAACGAAAGTTGGTTAGAATTTTCTTAACGTGGTATTTTTTTTTTGACAATTAATTCTGTATGTGTATAGTTATCTGTGATGTGTACTACTGAACTACCTAATTTAAAAAGTTCCTCACCTTTTTTTGCAATAAGTTAAAAGACTTATTAGGGTTGTTTCTGATTTTTTGTAAATTAATAAACGTTTGTGGCAGAATATTACCTACATGACAGTCCATGCAAAACTGCATAATTCTGTAGCCCAGCATTGATATTCAAGTTGCGTGCCCGTTAATAAAATCATAATGTACCTAATGAAAGTTTAGTGTAAGAATTAATTAGACATATCACAATACGGTCTTTAGTGATATCGCGTAGCTCGGTGGCAATTACTAGTGCATGTGTGACATGCGAAAAGAGAAGAAACATTGTAATTAACTTTTAATTTAGTCCCTAGGTAGTGTTTGTTGTTGAATTAGCATTGTCGCGGCTGTAACAAAACCAGGTGGTGTAGCCAAGTTGCCACTTGGATTGTCGCTATTGCTATCGTCGCGATTTATATCCCCATCTCGCTCACATAGATACTTCGTGTGCGGGATAGCAATATTAGTCGAAGCGATGGCAATGGCGATAGTGGTCGAAGTGGCAACTTGGCTAGACCACCAGCCGTTGATGTGGTGTTCGCACTGAATTATCTAATAACGGTCCATTTTAGAGACAACTGTTGTATAAAAGTTTAATATGTATTTAAAAGTAGTTTTATCATCACGGATCTGCCACTGTTGATTTTTGTTGATATAATGTTACACGGTAAACGCTGTTCGTGGTTGACTAGTCGTGTTGAATAATTGAGTCCTACTGTTTGTTATATTGGTAAGCACGTTCACATTTAAAAATAATTAAATGATAAGGGTCACAATTCACAATGTATTCACATCACAAATTAACTGGTACATTAGTAGACATTAAATCTACTACATTATGTCCTATAAAATTATATTTTCATGATGAAAACTTCGATAGCTATTTTGTTAACAATGCAACTCGTTTGGTCTGTGTACCTAAGCTTCAAAGTAAAATAGTCCAAAGTAGGTATATATTTTAATACCTACGTAACTGAAAAGTATTTTTGAAATAAAATTAAGCACTGATTGACAAAATGCTGCACACTGTATGTTTTTGAAAAGCAAATAAATTAAGGAACATGATTTTTTGATGAGAAGGATCATATTGTGTGGTTTGAAGATTTGTTAGTATTATAATGCTGTAAAAGTCTGACGTCCATAAAGGGTAGCCATATGTGAAATCACTCCCAGTCATTTGTTTCGGTAATAGAACCGTGAGACTCTACAATATACTCGTACGTACCTACTTCGGTACCTAGATGATGAGGGTGTCCAATCCACCTTCGGTCAATGATTCGTCGCTGATCCACACGAAGCTTTACCAAACAATAACAATAACTTACATACGTAAGATTAATGTAGACTCCAATAAGATGTCGTTTATTAGACAATTGTAGATTAGGTGTTTGGATGCTTTTACACGATTAGTGATACGTCATTGTAATATAGTCCGCCATTATCAAGCAATGTTTGTGGTAATCGCAGTATAATAATGATCTTAGATGATTAATTAAGTAGTCAATTTTATATACCTAACTATAATATTTAGAAAAAATAAATAGGTACACGGCTTTGAAGCAGCTTTACATAGGTACTACTTATATGTAGTGGATTCGAATGATTTTTACGTTATTGTACTTATTTTGGTTGTGATTATGTATAATGGCTGATTTGTAATCGATGTATGGAGCAGTCATAATACAAAACGACATTATTAATAATGGCTTTTATTCAAAAACATGTCCTTTACCTATCCTATTATACAGAGTAGCTTGACCATGCCGACTATATTGATATGGTTAAGAATTAAACGTAAAGTAAGTAGGTATGAGGGTAGGCGCTTATAAGGCGTTTTGTAAAACAATTATACGTCTCAATAGTCCTCAAGAATTTATAACAATAATATTGGATTTATTGAATGAGCTTTTTTATGTTATACCTACCATACCTACGGAGACAAGAGGGTCACCTGATAGTAAGTGATCACCGCTGCCCATGGATATTAACAACCGCACAAGGGTAACAGATGCGTTGCCTTGCCTGCCTTTACGAGCCCACACTAGGGAATGGTCCCGGGAAATCCCAGTCCCGAAAGTCCCGGGAATTCCCGGGATTTTGCTATGACTAAAATACCCGGGACTCATAAACCTAGTCCCGGGACTTTCGTTACTTTCGGGACTGAGTAAAAATGTATTAGACAGATCTGTTGAAGAGAAACAAGTCCCACAATCAGTTCAGGATACCAGAGAAGCGCAAACTAAAGCTCTGTCTCTGGCATATAACTACCTTCTGACAATCCCCGCAACGAGGGTTGAACCAGAAAGGGTATTCTCGTCAGCAGGATTATATTGCAATAAGAAAAATAAGATTAGATCGCGTCTAAGCGATAAAACTTAATGTATTATAACGAGCAAAGCAAATATATTATATTTTTTTATAGTGGCTCAGTATATTGGCTCCGCTCTGCCTGATGGTAAGCAAAAGACGAGCCCTATTTGCCAAAGTGGTATTCTATCCGCTGGCATTGCCATACCGGCCGTAATAATAAGTGACGCATATATATATATATATATATATATATATATATATATATATATATATATATATATATATATGTGTATACCACAGCACAGCACATAACGTTTATATAAGTAACGCATTCCATCGTTTAATAGTTCGGCAAAGAAATGAATTGCCAAACTTCTGGGTTGGCAATGGAATAGTGGTCACGGTAAATGGGTGACAACGCTGCCCCGCACGCGTGGTTCTTTGGCGGAATGGGGAAGGGTGGATACAGAAAAACAATTCTTCAGAACACTCACCATGGGCTATGCGGTAAAAGGCACTCAGAAAACTTATGTCCCTTTGCAACTGAAGATTTTCAAGGTGCCTATTGACCTCTTCGTCCCCAATTATGCGTACAGCCCGTCGCTGCAATCTGTCAAGCGCGTCCATGTAGCGCTTGGCAGATCCATCCCAGAGATGCGAGCAGTATTCCAAGCAGGATTGAATCTGCGTCTTATAAAGAAGAACAAGCTAGTTGGAACCCCATTTACCAATGAGATCCAAATCCCGGCTAAGTTCAACGACAAGATTATCTCGTTTCTCATTCGATTCGCCTGCTGGGATACCGCCCATGCGATGTACTGTCGTCCGCATAACTATTAATGTTTCCGAGCGGTAACATATCATTGACATGCAGAAGAAAGAAGTTGGGCGCTAGGACGGAGCTCTGTGGGACACCGGCATTCACTGGCATGAACCGCGAAGCACATCCGTCAGTCACAAAACGGATTCTACGCTCATGCAGAAAGTCGCAATCCAATCACACAGCCGGACGAGCAACCCATATGCCGGAAGCTTGGAGAGAAGAGCTTTGTGCCAGACCCTATGAAATGCCTTGGCAATGTCCAGGCTGACTGCCATACTCATAGTGTGTCGATTGCCTCCATGACTTTGCACAACACTGCAGTGACGGCAGTGGGGCGGTAATTTGAAATCACGTTTTTGTCCGTCCCGGGAAAGTCCCGGGAGTCCCGGTTCCTTTAAAGGGTAGTCCCGAAATTCGCGGGACTCAATTAAAGCACCGGTTCTTCATTCCCTAGCCCACACCCTCCCAAACGAGCGACCTTACTCACAAGCAGAACATAGCGCAACAGTTACGAATTGCTCTTTTACTGTTGTCTTCTGTAAGGTGGAGGAATTTTCCCAGACGAGCGGCTCATTCGAGTGGAGTTTTCTTTAAGCTCTACCTTTACCTTACCTTACCCTTTACCTTTTGACGACCCGCTTGGTGTAATGGTCAAGATGTTGCCTATTACGCAAGAGGTCGCGGGTTCGATCCCCGCACAGGACAAACATTTGTGTGCATGAACATGTCTGTTTGTCCTGGTCTGGGTGTTATATGTATCTATTTAAGTATATTTGTAATACCACAGTTGATTCTGATTTCTGTAACACAAGTGCTTAAGCTACTTATCACGGAGTCAGATCAATGTATGTGATGTCGTGAAATATTTATTTATTTATTTATTTATTAAACGTACTTACATCCATCAATTGAAATACGGTTGGTATTATTAATATAAGCAGAGCAGTCTTTCACCTATTAGGCCCTGGGCACTTGCAGGGTCGATCGCGGGGCCCTGGGTACCTACGTGCCCATTGTACCCAGTGGGAAAAAAAGTGAAAAGTGGGGTCTGAAGATTAAGTATGTACTCAAATCTTCATCAAAGAAAATGATCCGATAAATGCCAGCCAAGTTATGTCGATAGTATAAGCAAAGTAACTAACTTAGTAGGTATTTAAGGGATAGCGTTGGTAAAGCAAATATTTTCTTTACCTATAAAGTCTATAAATCAGCCAGACGATACGACGCGTCGTGAAGTTTATAGCGGCTTATCAGCTGTTATTAAACTAAATGATACCTCATTCATATACCGCTAGTCTCTCTTTCAAGTGCTTGTGTCGCTCAAGTAGATTGGTGAGTAAAATAAAAGCAAAATACTGCTTATCTTCAAATACGGAGATTTTTAAGCAAGTAGCAGGGTGAATCGCTTTTAATGATTTACAACGTCAATTATTATGGCGCTTCAACTGAGTTCAACACCCTTGGATCCCATCACAACAAGATACTGAACTTATTCGTCGAAATTATGTACCGCTGCAAGATAATATAGTCATTATCAAACTCTTTGTTTTATGACTTTTCGTATAAAACACTTTGTTAGACTCAAGTGTCAATCCTATGTGTCTGTTTCGTGTTATTCTGAGGTTTTTCTCCTTATGTCAGATCAATCACTATCTACGAGTATTAACGACAAAAGCGTTCTTATTAATGATTATGCATTTTTACAGATAGTGTTATCACAATCCTATAAATGGCTAAACTCACGGACTTGATAAATAGCAGCGCTCAAATTACATTTTCTTATGAAGTTACACCCGATCTGCCAAAAGAGGAATTGGACAATGTGATTGTAGAACCGCTCTTCTATTCTGTGACCTGGCATGCCAAGATACACAAAAATGAAAATTTGGAGATAGGCCCACTTCGTTTAGCCAAGCAACTCAGGGCTAATAAAAAGCAAGTGATGCTACATTTATCATGTGATTTATTAAGGAAAGAATTCCTTAAGCAGTTATTGACGTTTTTTCAAGAATATGAAATTCGGAATCTTTTTATCATTTTAGGAGGTAAGCGGAAATATTAATACCTAAGTATTAAATTTAAAAAGTTGTTAAAGGCGCGTGCATAAATAACCAGCCACCAATCAGACCTACAATAAATTAGTTTGCATTGTTCCAGAAAGATATGACCCAGCTACATCGGATTTCAAAAGCAGTGACGACTTAATAAAATCTATCAGAGAAGAAACAGGAGACTATTTTTGCATTGGTGTTGCTGGGTCACCTGACTGCACTGACGAAAGGTTGCAGCAACTAAAACAGAAAGTGAATTCCGGTGCAGATTACATCCTAACTCAAGCGTTTTTTGAGTCCAACTTGTACTCGACATTCGTTGCAAGGTTGAAAGCGATAGGAGTCAATATTCCAGTGATACCAGGAGTTTTCCCTTTTGAAACATGTGACCAGTTGTCTGGATTTATAAACATGTGTAAAATTAAAGTATCAGATAACGTGATTAAGTTCATAAATGATGGATCTAAAAATATTTCAGGGAAGGAACTTACACAAAACCTGATTGTGTCTATTGCCGCGGAAACTGGCATGAAACATTTCCATTTATTCACAATTAATAAACTTGTCCGTTCGGCATCTATTGTAAATCCTTTGCTGTGAATCGGGATTAGCAATAAATAAAAAAAATAGATTCAGAATCTTTTGTATTATTTTATAATGTTTTCTTTGAATGAACGTCGCCTTAAAAATATCAAGTGATATACGCTAATATTTAATTTAAGTGACATGAAAAGTAGTCACTCACTAGTTGTTATAATCTGTGGACAGCCATTTTGGATTTCGTAAAAATAATGAATACCAAACGAAAGTTTAGAAATAATGTTTTTTGATCTACCCGATAATTTGTTAGTTAAAATAGGTTTGCAAATCACGGTTTTTATTTGAATTATCTGCCAACGTAACATTCTGAGTGCGTGAGCGCCATCATTCGGGCGGAACTGCGCTCGTCGATCAGCTGTCAGGAACCTTTGACGTGTAGAACACAAACAAATCTGATAATACTGGTTTGATATGCTGTTGGCGCGATGAACGGCACGTTTTACGAGCAGCTCGGGGGCATAGCTGGGATGTTCGAGCAGTGGGGCCCGTGTGAGAAGACGGTGCTGGCATGTGCCCTTGCGCGGAGGGTGCCCTGGCCAGGCCTGAAGCTGGTGCAGCGCGCCGTGGAGGCAGCTCTTCGGAACCACGTCGAGGACGAGCGTCTGGAGCGGGATGCTAATGACGAAACCCTGCTTGCAAATCTCCTCACGCCCAGGACAGACGATTGTGATGATGAGGGTAAGATATTTTTTTCTGGTTTGTCTAAGAAATCCAATATGAATGTTCTGTACAAATTACTTTACCTACTAAATTTCTTAGAGATTGAGTATCTACCTTACA
This sequence comes from Nomophila noctuella, assembly GCA_958496325.1. Classification (NCBI taxonomy): domain Eukaryota; kingdom Metazoa; phylum Arthropoda; class Insecta; order Lepidoptera; family Crambidae; genus Nomophila; species Nomophila noctuella. The sequence goes on along the minus strand of OY292496.1, from coordinate 6,710,792 downwards.
ATAAAAAAAAAAATGGTTTTTTTCTTTTTTCTTTTTGTAAGTAAGAAAATATGATCTGATGGCTGAAAATATCCAATACATAGCTCACTATTATGAAAGTAAATTCATTATTTTCCAATATGATTCTTATAAGGAATGGTTGTTATTTGATTGCATTTTTCTTATCTACATCAGAAAAGGTGGCAGTGGAACTTGACTATGTATCATATTCTTAAAGTTTTACCATTCCAGTTGTAGATTTTTTAGATAATTTCGACTTTAATAATCTTACATAATGTGATATCTTAAATACCTACAATAAAATATCCTCTCAAAATAATTCAGCAGTGGTTCATTCAGCAGTTGTATATAAGTATTGGATTTCTTTGAATCATGTAAGAAAAAAAAAATTAATTTGGTTTAATAATTAAACATAATATTATTTACATTTAGGAGGCGAACAGCTTCTACAGCTATTAAATTTGCTGCCTCTCTTGAGGACTGACAATGAACGAGCCAAGGACGTATACATGACTGCGACCCCAGCACTAGTGCAGCGGTGTGTCGATGCGCCCAGGCGCTCCTCAGTTGCCCCTGACTTGTGCCGGCAGTTACTGTCCTATTTATTGGTGCATCCAGCCCTAACACACCATGACCAAAGGTAACTTTATGGATCTTGTTAAATACTTGAATCATTTTGTAAATGTCCTAATCAGTGCTATGAAATATATGATATGATATGTAAGCTATTTATTATCTCTTTGTGTATTTCCTTTCTCATTGTTTGTGTTATCATTAGGGATTTTTACTGCATTTATTTTTTTGTATATGGGTGTGGTTATTTTATATGTTTAATTAATACAATATTTCTTCTTTTCAGTACTTTGACACAATGGCTACGCTATTTAGAAAATCATATATCTGGCAATAGAAATACAGAATCAGTATGGCAACAAAGGATAGAACCTTGTCTGATGCCAGAAACAAATATTTGGGGTACAAGCAATAGTTTTAGGAGGACAATTGGCAAAAATGTTGAATTTAGAGGCATGCTTGACACAATAGATTCTTGTTATACAGATTTATTACAAGAATCGTTTTCAAAGAATGGCAGAGATGTTGACCTCAGTCTAGAAGGAGATAAGTTAAACTTTGATGCTGCAATTTCACAGCCAAAGTCACAAAGATCAAACAGTTTAACACCACCTTCAACAAATTTCATGCAAATGTCTTCCTCTGCTGAGAATTTGAGTGACGAGCCATTTGTGCAGAAACCACGAAGTTTTTCACTTTCGAGTGAACACAGTTTAGGCCAAATAAGGCCTATTAGTATAATGTACGGGACAACAGGAAGTGAGACGCGATTAGACGAACTGAAATGCAACAATTACACTGAACACCCGGGAATGTCGACAGTCGCGCAATGGCTCAAAAGTCTGAGGTTACACAAATATGTGTGGCTATTCACAAATATCAGTTATGAGCAAATGATGGCGATAGATGAAAAATATCTGGAGGAGCTAGGTATGTTGTATATTTTTTTATGTAATTAAGAACTAAGTACAGATTTCTCATTAAAAGTCATCATTATAATAAAGTACATAATAAATAGAGTAACCCCAAATAAATAAAATTTGAATGAGGGTACCCTCATAATTTAATTTTCATTCTTGTTCATTATGAATGTACATTATTATGTTGAAAGATATATAATTCAAGTGTGTCCTTATTTCTTAACATGCTTTTATTGGACACCTTAATATTTTATTGGACGCCTTAGTTTTATCATTAAAACATTTTAGTACCAGGCCATAGTCTCGAGGTCTGGATTCAATCCCTGGGTCGGAAAGAATTGTGTTGATTTTTCTAGACACAGCCTGGGCTTGTGATTGCTAACCGGCAATTGGCAAGTGTGGTGTAACGAATCTTTGTTAAGAAACATGATTACAAATAATGGAGGCCTTTGCTCTTCAGTGGACATTAATAGCCTGATACTTTACTTTTATCATAGAAAAGAAAGGCACACAGATTATATTTAAACGAAAAGAACCTATACATATCATCATCAGCCTACCGCTGCCACTGCTAGACATAGGCTCTCCAGGGGCTCCTAGAAGTATATTGTTGCCGTTAACTTAATTTACAAAACTAAAAATACTGTCATGGTATTCCAGGAGTAACAAAAGGCGCGCGTCACAAGCTGCTCCTTTCCATCAAGAAGCTGCACGAGCGCAGCGCGGCGCTGGAGGGCGTGGAGGCGGAGCTGGGCGCGGGGGCGGCGGGCGGCGCGGCGGCGCGCGCGCTCGAGCGGCTGCGCGCCGTGCTGCTCAGCCCCATGCCGCCCTCCTCCGACCTGCCGGGGAAGATACTGCACACGCTGGATCTGGGTGAGGAATCCTTACTAATATTATAAATCGGATACTGAGTTTGTTTGTTGATTTGTTTGTTTGTTCCACTTTCGCTCTGTAACTACTGAACCGATTGATTTGAAATTTTGCAGACGTAAAATTATAAGTCCGGATTAAATAATTAACCCGCGACCCTTGGTTTTGTAAGCAGGGTCTCTGACCACTAGACCAACGGTATCGAATCACAGTACAATACGTCCGCATCATCCTCATTTTCATCATCAGCCTGTTGGAGTCTACTGCTTACTGGATGTAGGGTTCCTATAGCAAGATGGTATTGCTTGGATTTTTTGTTTCTTGATGTTCTTTAAACTTGAATGCCTCTGTGTAGGTGTAGTGGTTAGAGCACTGGGCTGAAAAACTGCAGTGATTGTGTGTTAGAATCCCGCGGGGAACACCACTTTGTGTAGATTTTCACATGCTTGTCCGATAAGAATGATGATTGATGATTCCATGCTTCAGAAGGCACGTTAAGCCGTTGGTCCCAACTATGATCAAATTTGCCTGGTTTCCCTTGTGTGGGTTGCGGAGGTCAGACGACAGTCGCTCCAATGTAGTAAACAGGCTTATCAATTCAGGATCATAGTCGTAGCCCGAGGATTCAACCGGGAAAAGCGCTTAGATGTTGAAGATGATGTACTTTAAATTAAACTTACAAATAATTTCTTAACAACATTGTATTTGAAATGCAAGTATTTTGAGTGATGTCGATGTGATGTGTGACAAAATTACATGTCTAATAAAAATTATCTAATTTATTCGGTTTTTTTTGTTGACAGCATCGAAAACGTTGTGCAACGGAGTGGGCAGCAATCCCCGTGTGCATGCGCACGCGCCGCTCGACGACTGCGACCACGACTCGCCCGTCGACCCGTTGTCGCTGCACTGCTGGCTCGTCGAGAAGGTAATTAGACATGAAAAGAGAGGTAGAGCTTTGTGGAAATTCCACTCGAATGAGCCGCTCGTCTGGGGAAGTACTTCCACCTTACAAAAGACCGCAGTGAAGTAGCACTTCGTAACTGTTGTGCTATGTTTCTGCTGGTGAGTAAGGTCGCCAGAGCTCAGTTGGGGAGGGTATGGGGTTAAGGCCGGCAACACATCAACGATACCTCTGGTGTCGCGGATGTCCATGGGCGGCGGTGATTGCTTACCATCAGGCGACCCGCTAGCTCCTTTGCCGCCTGACATAAAAAAAAAACTTGAAATAAAATTTGATACATGAAATCTGTATAGCTGCTTGTTTTATATTATAATTTCATTTGATAGGCCCGTTGGTCTGGTCAGAGACCCTGGCTACAAACCAAGGGTACTTGAGTAATAGATGTTTTTTAAAGTCTATCCGTTCTAAAGCATCCATAGTACAGGCTTGGAGAATATCTGGTTCAACCAGACTAGATTAATAACATTGAGAAAATCAATTAATATTAGAATCACTTTATTTTGCGTAACATACATAGATCACAAATAGTTCACTGTAATTGATTTTCTAATTATTCGACGAGTATGCGCGTAATATTTTGACGACCCGCTTGGTGTAATGGTCAAGATGTTGCCTATTACGCAAGTGGTCGCGGGTTCGATCCCCGCACAGGACAAACATTTGTGTGCATGAACATGTCTGTTTGTCTTGGTCTGGGTGGTTATATGTATCTATTTAAGTATATTTGTAATACCACTGTTGATTCTGATGTCTGTAACACAAGTGCTTAAGCTACTTAACACGGGGTCAGAACAATGTATGTGATGTCGTGAAATATTTATTTATTATTTTTTTAATTCACCTTTATCATTAAAGCAATAATAAGTACCTATAAAAGGGATATGACTTCTTTGGTCTATTTCTTTTTACTTTGACTGACATTCCTCTCTGTTCCACGCGATGGACCCGGCACCCGCACGGAGAATCCATGGATAGCGAAGAAGTTCGTCTCCCTATTTAATCGCTTAAAATGCGTGCATGTTCCCAGGCTCTCCACCACGAAGCGTTCAGCCGGCCGGAGCTGCAGGAGGCGCTGAAGCGGCTGCGGCACCGGCTGCCGCCGCGGCAGTTCTTCCACCACGTCAGCGACATGCCGCTCAATAGGCGGTGTCCTAAGCCCAGGTATGGAGAGCTTTTGAATTTTGTATAATATTGAGTTTATGTTATTTGTGTTTTGTATGTAAATAAAGTAAACTTATGAAGGATGATCGAAGGATGAAGGAGTTATAATTAGTTCTGTTTTATTCTGATGGAGTCTAGTAGATGAAATAATGTCTATTGGAGAAGATTGAAATAAGACGCGTTTCTAAATTTCCGTTTGTATTATTTTAAGCATTCCCATTTTAGTAGATCTTATTAATTAATTAATTAGCAAGAGAATGGTATCGTTGTCTTGAGTCATGACTTTTTTTCGTTGTCCGGTGGATCAAATTTGAGTTTTTCTTGTATTATTATTTTAAGCATTTTTTTTACATGCTATGGTATTATTATGCCTTTATCTATATTTTTTTATGTATGTTTATTAATACATTTTTTTTTGTGACATCATTCTAAAATAAATTGTTGTTGTGTGTTGCAGATGGCGCGTGGGTCCTCACCACGGCTACGGGCGCGCGCCGGCTCGGCACGCAGGCCCGCGGCCGGGCGGCGGCGGCGGGCCGGGCGTGCCGCGCGGCAAGTCGCACTCGTACCCGCCGTTCCCGCCGCACGCGCTGCCGCCCTTCCGCCCGCCGCCGCCGCCCTCCGTGCTCAGCGACGACTACTCCGGCCTCGACGCGCTCTGCCTGCAGATGACCGAGCACGCCATCGACTGACTCCGCCCGCCCGAGCGACCCGGGTGTGTCCCGCGACCAGTGATGGATTAAACCTTAATCAAATTAAGCTACTGCCCAGGGCATCACGTCTAGGGGGGCACCAGAAGAAGCAAAAAAATCTTGTTGACATACGGATAGGGGGGCCCACAGGCGTGGATTGCTTAGGGCATCAAGAAGTCTTAATCCGTCACTGCCCGCGACCCGATGCCGGCCGACCTCGAGTTCGACTCCCTCGGACGGATACTTAGGTAGCTATTTATTTGATTCGGACGGAGCGGCGTCGGTCTCCGATGCCCCGTCGCGATCGTCGTTTTTTGTGTATGAGATTCAAGCAAGTGATTGGAACGATCCGAGAATTGTGAGTGTGTCGGTGTTCAGGTGTATGTGCTATGTAGTACAGATTTGTACCGGCTAAAGTGAGGCACTCCCTCGAAGGACTTTACCGAGTGCTAGTTATCGCTAATTTAAATTATTTATGACACGGTACCTCCCTAAGTATTCAGCGGTGTTTGAACTCGGTCGGCTCGTCGGCCCAGTGGGACCTATGTAAAGTTGCACCAAATTTATAGATTAACCATATATTTTATCCCTCCTGCGACATTGTCATAAGTTCGGTTGGACGTCATTCCTCGTGCTACTTATTGTAAGATGACCCGGTGATGAGAAAGGTACAACTTTCGTTAGGTTTAATTCCTTGTAAGATTTCATAACATTCATGTTGTTATTTTTTAAAGAAATTAATGCTTTTGGGTTATTGCAATTATGGGGAAAAATAAGTAATGCACATAGTAGTTAATATAATGGGATTGACCACACGAAACATTTTAGTAATTATACTAAATTATTTATTATGACAAATTTTCGCACAGGAAAAGAAATACCACAAAACATCCTTATATATCCTAGTTATCCACTGACAACGAAATTTATATGATAATATATTGAGTGTGTGAAAAGTGCAAAACAGTTGTTTGCAATATTAAATAATTTCCAGTACCCTCTGAATGTGAAATATCCATTATATTTTAAATATATCTGAATATATGCTGTTATCTATGTAATGAATTTATTTATTAAGGTTTTATGTCGGATAATTGTATTTATTATTAATTAATAAACTATTTTATCATAATAGTTGTTCCCTACAAATCAAGAGAATGTTTACTCTGGCCCTGTTTCAAATTATGACGACATGCATCTTGCATTCTATCCCTTTTATTATAAGTAGGTATCTGGAATGAATGCTTTTAAATTAATCATTGGAAATATGTGTGAATAAAGTATACACTTTATTTTTACGAAGAAATGAGAGCTAGAGAAATGATGCCTTAATTTACCTAAAATACAAATTAATATTTGAGGTTGTAAAAAATTCGTCTGACCATTTAGGATTCAATATTTTCATAGATATTCGACTTCGTTTGTAACATTCGCTAATAATCGTGATGTAAATACATAATTATAAGCATTATTTAATTGTAACATGAACATAAATCGGGGACAACGATACTATTCGATTCGGCCAATCGGAAAGTACTAAAAAAATATATAAATTTCTCTGGTGCTAGTTTAATTTCCTGTTTCTGCTTTACGATTTACCTGTTGTAGAGTTTTATATTATTTGCAGCGGGAGTATTTATAGTTTAGCAGCATTTGTCACGAAAACTGTTGGTTGTGATGCGGCGCCTACAGTGATCGAAATTATTTTGACGTTTCCCACTAAAGAATTTTGTGAATATCTATTGGCATATTTTCTTTTGAGGGTATTTCTGAATTTTAGTGCATAGAGTGTATAGATAAACGGCCTTTTATTTGGTATCGTGAGACATGTTACGTGTTTTCCTGTAATTGTTGACTTGTTACATTATGCACACAATGCAACTGCATCTGTTTTAAAGCAAGTGAACCTATTGATAAATGTTGATGTAAAATAGATGTAATACTGTTGACTGATGATTGAATAATTTATGATGTTTATGTAACGTTTTATTTATTTAGGTTAATAAACATTTTGACTGGATCAAAACATTGATTGTAACTTGTGCAATTTAATATTTTTAATTACTTACAAAACATATGTAAGTAACGGACTAATTGCAATGTATTTATTATTATAAGGTTATTGTTTTGTACAAAACATGCAAGAAATGTTGATAAAATAGAATTATGAATGAAGTAAGATCTGGCTATTGAAAGGAATTAAATGATATTGCAGTTTAATTCATGCTGCAGATTTCAGTAACTACTACCTTCAATATTTCGGATGTCTGTAATGTGTAATGTTTTTTCTGTAAATGTCAAAAGTAAACTATTTATGTATGTGCCCGCCTTTCGCTAGCCAGATTCATTATATTGACAGTAATAACAATTTTAATTTGATATTGTTTTATTTTAATACTGATTACACAGTCCAATGTTTAAAGAGATACTATGAATTGAGTGTTAATATTTTAATGTCTATAAATTTCATTTTTAATACTAATTGATAATACAAATGTATTTGTATGGAAGTACTAGATGTTTCTTTCTCTCTCTTGACTGTTTTTACTTAGTTATGTGGTGGACTGTGATACGGTTTATTTTTGGATCATGATATTCATCAGCACTAAATAAATATTATTGTATAGTCTAATTATAAACTTTCATTTTACCTTATTCCTACCCCAGGTAGTAGAAATACTAAAATATAACACCTTTAATTTAAATACTTTTATTGAGATCATTGCTTCTTATGACTAGAATACAAAGTTGTAATAAATAAGTGACTTAATGAATATTTTTTATAACAATTTCTCCTTGTGGGTGCCTATCATATGCCTAGCTAAATCATTTTTCCTATAGAAACCTCGAGGGCACTTATCACAAGGGAAAACAAAGCGGCTCTCATGTAATTTGGCAACATGAAAGTCTAACATTGCTTTTGAAGGGAAACTTCGAGGGCAGTTCTCCACTGTGCACTTGTACTTGTCAAAATGTTTGTGCCTGAAATTCATATGATGGGAGAGAGCTTTAGCTTCATAAAAACTCTTTGTGCAAAGTTCACATTTTAAAGGGCGTTCTCCAGTGTGCTTCCACATATGCACTTCAATATTAGATACGATCTTTGAGCAAGTTCTGCAGTAACCAGACTTTTCAGAATGCACTCTATTTAAATGCATTTTTAAGTTTCCTTTGGTATTAAAGGCACGTCCACAATGGTTGCAAATATAATTATTTGGTTCAGAATGTACCTTGTGATGCTTAGTAAGATTGTGTTTATACTTGAATACATTATGGCAAATATGGCAGGAGAATTCTTTGTTATTTGTATGAACTTGTAGATGTCTTTTTAGCTGATCTTTGGTGCAAAAGCTTTTAGAACAAATATCACATATTTCAGACTTTATTCCAATGTGCTTTTTCTTGTGGCGTATCAAAGAGCTTAGTTGTGTGAAGGAAGATGGACACTCTGAACAGGCATATGGCGTTTCACCAGTGTGTGTACGCAAGTGGGTTATTATTTCAGTAGTTGAGTAAAACCCTTTTCCACAATTCTCACAAATAAATCTTCTTTCTCTTACTTTCATATGATTTCGATCAGAATGTCTTTTGAGAGTGTATGGATCTTTGTATTTTTTGTTGCAATATTCGCATTGATATGGCTTTTCATTAGTGTGTGATCTCATATGTATTGCGAATGTTGAATGGTTGGCACACACCCTTCCGCAGATAGAACAGTTTGTAGGTCCTTTGTTACTGAATATTTTCTTGGCACGTTTTTTAGTTGTTTTGGTATTTCTTTTGTTTTCAACTGTACTATTGTCTTCCTGCTTTACTTTTGGACTGATAGGTTCCAGTTGGATTTCTATTTCATCAGTTGTGTTAAAATTTTGAGATTCATTATCAGATGAATTGGATTCTGGGTTAGGTTCTTCATTTTTTACTTCTACTTTTAGAGCAATCTCATTGGATTCATTTTGTAGTTTCATATCAGAACTTTGACTCCGTAAAATTCTATCTGTATTTTCACAGTTGACTACAAAACGATAGGCAGTCCTTAAATCTTCTTCACAGTAGTGGCAAATGTATGCTGGGAGACCATCATTTTCACTTATCTCTACTTTGGCACAACAATACATGATTTTTGAACTTAATATGATACCATTGCAATCGGGATCAAAAATGTTCAAATTGCCGCTATGTTTGCAACAAATACGGCAAATGGACAAATCCATTTTGTGTTTAGTAAAAGTTTCGAGACATTAATACGGCATTATTTTATGTTCAGAATTCAGCGAACACTCATGGTTTCGATAGAATAAGAAAAGGGTAGAAAATAATATTTTGAATCTTTTTGACAATGTTTGACATTGACAGCTCTTTTTTTTAACCGCGGTGCTGGTAATGATTGCGTATAACTTAATGTTTCAAAACTGTAAGACTGTAACTCAAAGATTTTGAAAGAACTATATGAAGGGAATAATTTGTCAGATTTTTGTCTTTTTTCTCAATAATATGAATCACGTGTGAGCAAGATACCAGCTTGCTACATATTAGTGATCTGTGAAGATACCAGACACCTGACTGTAGTCGTCTAAATGTTATTATGACGTGGATGGAACTCAAAGATTTTGGAAGTACTAGATGGAGAGTATGATTTGACAGATTTTTTGTCCTTTTTCTCCTTATTATGAATCATGTGTGATAGAGCAAGATACCAGACACCCGACAAAAATCGTCTAAACGTCATGGAACTAGGGATTCCAGTACATGCGTACCGATTTTCATCGATATCGACTCTCCGTTTATACGTGTAGTCTATGATCTACTGCACGTAAAATTTTGATACAGAATATTTTTTTGATAATAGAGGTGGTATTGTAAAATAACTTGAATGACGACATCATCATTTATAAAAGTGGCTATTTCAATAATGAATATGGGTAAAGCTGGTCTGGCTATTATGGCGGTCAACTTTTAACGGGAATCGAATCCAGTGTAATTCGTACTCCGAGTGCAATATTGTAAGTAGTAAAAAGTGCCGCAACTATTGTAAGAATATTGAATGACAACCTCGAGCAGTTACTTTATAACATTGCATTTCACTCAGATAAACGGATAATACTTTCCTTTCTTTTTTCTCGCGATATGAATCCACGCACAATGCATTGCATTGTTATTAGATATGTATCTGTCTATAAAGAACTTGCACTCAATCTACAAATTAATAATTTTAATCGACTTCTGTTGAAAGAAACAAACTTTGTAGAGAGATAGAGGCGAACAGATGTGCTGAGTACGGGTCTACTTAAAGGTAATATAAATTTAAATTACCTTTGTTAAACTGAATCGTGTAATATTGTATATTTTCCTTACACTTTTTCACTTAATGATGAACATTTTCATTGATTATTAATTATGTTGAGTATTTTCATATTAATAAATAAAAAAATCTCTTAGTAGAAAAACGTCTAGTTGGCTCGAGGACTTTATCGATAGGCACGGCACTATAGGTGTAAAAATAGGTGAATTTTTGAAGTTTTGGTGGCTTCACTCAAACCTGACATATGGATTATCTATTGATTTTTCCAAAATCTTTGATGGAACTAATTTTAATCGATATCGACTGCACATAGATTAGATTTAGAGTATTTTTTGGTACTAGAGTTGGTTTTTAAATAGCTGTTATGACTATTTTAATAATGAATATGGATAATGCCAAAAAATCTTTGGATAATGCCGGTCTGGCTGACAGAAATTTATATTAAGTTTGTCAAACTGAATGATGTAATACTGCATCTCTTTTTTACAATTTTTCACTTATTGAATGAACATTTTCAATGATTATTATTTTCTAGCCGCCTCCGTCCGCGTTTATTTCGGTTTCCGCACACAGTGCATAGAGCCCACAGAGTACTTTGTATTCTGTAGTAAACAGAGCCTTTCTTGACACATGCGACTATCCAGCACAAAAATGTTTTTTTCAATTCGAAGCAGATGTATCTGAGATAAGCGCGTTCAAAACAAGCAACAAACTCTTCAGCTTAATTACTTATACAAAGGCTGCCTTTTAAGTTCTGTCGTTTAAATATTTCCCGCCAATTTTGAATTTCGAACTGTTGAATATTCAAAATTGCTTTATTTAAGAACGTGAAAACAATTTAAAGTGTAAGGATTAATGCTTTTCTTTAGTCGCAACATCGTTCTAAACCTGGCAGGTCGCGTACAAGAATGCTTCTTACTAAGGAAAATACCTGTGCAATAATTTTCTACAACTTTCGAAGTGACCTGACACGACTTTAGTGTTTCGAAGCACTATGATCTGTATACCACAAGGAAGCTCCATGTCTGCAGACTATCAAAAACTGGTATTTAGAATTCCAGCGTGGAAACACAAGTCTCAGTGACCAATCTCGTGAAGAACGTCCAAAATTTGCCTTCACTGAAGTTAACGTCGTTGCTGTGAGACAACTAATTCTCAAAGATCGTCATGTGACATATCGAGAGAAAGAGGCTTTATTAGGCATCTCAGGGAAAACCATTCATAAGATTTTTCATTAAGAGTTAGGTGTGAGAATGCTGGTTTCCCGTTTGATCTCCCACTTGCTTTCCCACGATCAAAAGGTGGGTCGCGGCAAATGGTGTAAGAAAATTCTTCCTAGGTTAGATTGGGGAGAGTCAAATCTCGTCTACGATATCATCAGTGGTGAAGAATCATGGGTCTATGCTTACAATCTTGATTCCAAACAACATTCAAGAATATGAATCTTTCAAAACAAGGCAAAGCTGACCAAAGTTGTTTGCTCTCGAAACATTTCAAAGGAGACGGTGGCCGCGATCGTCGCAAAAAACTCGCCATGTTGCGACGATTGAACTTGGTTTTCGTGGAACGGTTAATGAAGAATAGTACACAACAGATTGTTCACCAGAAGTCATCTCCGAACTTAGGAAATCTCACCCTGAGCGACGCGTCATCTAACACTATGACAATGCGAGCTCACACAGCTTTCGACATACGATACAGCAATTGAAGAATAAAAACATTAAATAAATTGACCTATCCTGGTACAGACCTGACCTAAACCCTAAAGAATCCTTTACGATACCTAAAATTAAAAAAAAACTTTGTGGTCCAAGATTCTAGTCCGGTGAAGAAGCAGTTGATGCTTCAAGTTAGCCTAATTAAACACCCTCACTTTGGAGTGAAATTAATACTTAATAAACTAATTCGAACAAATGGAAAACTGCATTAATCTTCGTAATAAATACTCTTTAAAATAATAACAACAACAAAAATGTTGTAGTTATGTTTTTTTCTTCAAACGACAAAACTTAAAAGGCAGCCCTCGTATTAGTCAAATACATAGTATAGATTTAAATATTGCCAGACTTGCCATATCCTGGATCATCGTCAAAGCGAACCCCGCATAGAAACGGGATAAACGCTAGGAAAAAGAAGAAGTATAGATTTAAATATATACATAGTTGTTACGGAATAGACGACAGAGCTGCAGTAAGCAATTCGGCACCAACGTCATCATCAAAACAGATTAAAAAAAAAAGTAAAATTCGTCCTTGACCTTTTTGGGTGAGGTCATCGGATAGGTCTAAAATATCTAATGGGTTTTCCTAAAAGGGGATCAAAAATGTCATCAGATTTTACGTACGACGCATAGTTTTCGAGATATTTGCAGTTTTATAAAATTTTATTTGATAAAATATTCCCAAACGAAATTGGAACCAATTTATAAAAGTTTCGTTCCTCTTTGCGAAACTATTGTTATTTTGGGTTTTTCTGTTAGGCACTCATGATCAGCCTATCGTAGGCCACTGCTGGATAAAGGCCGCCTCCCCTTACTATCGCCATGGCCCATGTCGTTCTAACCTTGAGTTTTTGAGCACCCATAAAGTATCTTGCTTTATTTTTATTTATTTACTAGAGGCCGCACGCGAATCCGCCCGCTTGTTAAATAAATAGTTTACTGTTTCATTGTGAAATACACCGATGTAAAATTCTAGGAAATCTCAAAATATTTAGTCAAAGATATTTAGTGATAAACTATAGTTCTCAATTTCGCCACTAGAGACGCGCATGTCCGTATTCATGATTAGTCAATCGGGCATTTATTTCACCTATTCTCTAGTAGATAATGGTATAGTAAATATACTTATACCTACCAAAAGGAATTTGAATAAAATTTTGCAATTTGCAAACATCACGATAACTAAAGAGGTGCGATCGAGTAGGTAGCTACATAATTAAATATAAACGCTATAAACTATGTTCTGACAGGGAGTTCCATATTAAATTCCAGATTCTTGAATCCTGCAAAGGTTTTCTGCCCCTGATTTTCCTTATTTATAACGTTATAAAAAAAAACCTATGAGCGCGAAAGAAAAGTATGTTTAATGTTGTTCGTATATTTTTTAGGTATTGGTATTTGTAATTAATTCTAACTTAATAAATAACATACCGACACATCTGTGTCAAGCGCGGTTCTAGCTATACCTAAGATAACAATATAATGCAATACTATTGGGATTTCAACAACTAAGTACAAGATATTGGATTGAAACACAATACTTACGAACTTCCGGGGTCCGCCCCGTATCCACTTATTCCTTGCTCAATAAGATGTCACGGTGGTCTTGAGTTCTTGACGTGATTGTCATACTCCATCAAAAGGATCTAAGCCAGACATCAAAATTATCCACTGAAGTGAAACGGCCCAATTGTAAGCCGGGCACTGTTTGTCGCTAATCTCTGTTTGACCATTCATTCAAAGGATTAATCCCTTTACTTTTCTTCAGAAACTATAGTGTTTCCTATTTACCTGAATACTACCAAGTTATCAGTAGTAATATAGTTAGTAGTAAAAAGTAAGTAGGATCATGATGGGTAGGTACCTAATATTGGATTATTCATTGCATTCTTTTTATAAAAGATTAGTGTAGATAAATAAATAATTTTGGTCTCCTTAACACTAGCGGGTATTTTTTTTATGCACTTTTGATCGAGAACGACACCTATTTATAAGATAGCATACCCTTAAGAAATCATGAATTTATTTATTCGGCAAATTTTTAACTTTCCTAATCAATTATTTTTTTCATGCCATCTCATCCTCTGCCACCCATCGCTAACGGATTTGCCAGATAACTGCATCTGAAACTAAATGGGTCTTACTTTTGTCTTCTAGCTAAACAAAGCATTTGAAAGTACGCAATCCTTTTCCAATGAATTACATTAACTCCACAGGGATTCGCAAAACAGTACCTACAACATGCAAATTTTAAAGACTTTGCAATTTGAATAGAAATTTTAAAAAGGGCAAATACTGTTGTTTGCGTGCAACGGTAAACTTAGACAAAAGCTTGTCTTCGGAGACTAACTAATTGTGGGATTAGTAATTTGCGAGATGTAATAACCATGCAGACTCTATATATTTAAATGGCAGATACCTAAATTGTTGTCTAAGCTTTTAAACTGATTCATATGAATCAGATATCAGATGGATATAAATCAGTTCAGCTTAATTGTACTAGTTCCATAAAATCTGTGCTTACAAAATACTTAGGGGTTCTGGATAAATAAAATAAATAAAAAATATCTCACCACAACAATCAACCTTTGCCGGCTAACAATAATTATCAAGTTTAACACTATAATGCTACGTGATGTTTTTATTAATACTTATTTGAAATACCTATTCTTACCTAGGTGTAATAGAGGTATTTTAATGGGTACATTTAGTTTACCTACAAATTTAATTCGCCTCATCCTAGAGGAATGAATCCCGGAAGCTGGCAAAATAAAGTTCCAACTTGGACCTACATAGAACTTTTCTTTCATAATAAGGACTTAATATTTTTTCAAATAACAACAACTGTATCCACCTACCTAACACATTAGCATGTAAATTAGGTAATGATGACAGATGTAGGTAACTGCTAAGAGGTTGTTTACTTCTACTCACAAATGACTATGGTAAAATACAACAACAAACAAATTATTAGCTATTAAGCACGTGCTATGCATGCATATTGCACGTGCTACAACGGCATAACACTGCTGTTACAACGTACTTCATTAGCGCCCGCCCATGGACCCCGAAAAATGTATGGACCTATATGGTTATCTCATAAAGTAAAGTAAAGTAAAGTATCAGCCTATTAATGTCCCACTGCAGGGCAAAGGCCTCCATCATTTGAAATCATGTTTTCGTTACAAAGATGGGTTTTGGCTTAATCACAAATTGAATGTTTTGCTTAATAAAATCATAAGTATAATCATATTTTATACCTAGGCCGATAATGACCGAACCACTACTTGCTTTTTCAGCACATAAATATTCAAATTTTCAGAAGCTACGAAAGGCATAATTTATTTATAAAAAAATACTTTTCCAACATCGGAGCGATGGTGGCCTAGTGGTACGGACGGCGCGCCTCACATACGTGAGGTCCGCGGTTCGAATCCGGGCCCACACCTCTGGATTTTTCGAAATCTTTGTGTGGATTTGTGCCATTAGCTCGGCGGAGAGGGAAAACACCGTGAGGAAACCTGCACATTCAGTGATTTCTGAATTTAGTTCAGTTAGATCTGAATGTGTAACCATGATTCAATCTGTCTGGTTTCCCCTCTATGGGTTACGAAGGTCTGATGGCAGTCGCTTCACTGTAATAACCAGACTTGCCAAATCCTGGATCATGGTCAAAGCGGACCCCGTATAGAAACGGGATAAACGCTAGGAAGAAGAGAAGAGACTTTTCCAACATCGTTAATGATTAAATGATAAATACTATATTTGTATGGAGTCGTTGTGCTATCCATTCTGACGCATGCATTCAGTTACAATTAAATCATTAAATGTTTCTAAAAATAAAATATTATTTATGAAATCCCGTTTTAAACGAAGCAGGTAAATAACCCTTTCCAAACGGTTCTGCCGGGGACAATAGCACCCCCACCCTTAAGCCACGCCCCTTCTTAGGGTAGCGTGGACAAGTCCCTGCAATGGACTCAATCTTCATTTACGTCCATCGCGAATTGCATCCGAGTGGTCAACTAATCATTCCGCCAAAATGGCTCTCTGGACGCCGTACGTGCAAGAAGCTGCCCTTGACTTGAGTCGGGCTACCATCAAGAGAGAACAGACCTCGCCAGACTTAGTGACAGTGCCTACTTCTCCTTACAACGAGTACTACCGCCAGTACCCGACGTCTCCGCGCCCGGGATTGCCCGCGAACCCGCCGTACTACGAAGGATACACCGAGCAAGCTTACAGTGTACCGACGGCCCAGATATCGCCCGAATCAATCGACGGATGGTCCCATGCATACCATCACAAGAGAGGCTCGTCCGCATCACCGCCGCAGTCTCCTGAGCTGTATGACATCGAGTCTTTGGACGACGACGCCGAGTACCAGGCCTTCGAGAGAGATGCTCTAAGAGCAATGGCGGAGAAGAATGGAGGTTCACTCCTGGGGAACAATCCTCGGATGCGGAGGGTTGTGCAGACGAACCAGACAGCAGACGACTCGTACCGGAAGCAACGGGAGAGGAACAACTACGCCGCGAAGCAAAGCCGGGACCGGAGGAAGCTGAGAGAAGTGCGTCTCGCGTTCCAAGTCACATTTCTGAAGAAGAAAATGGCTGACTTGAGGGCCAGGCTAGCCGCGGGCCTATGTGGACGGTGTCAGCAGATTTGCGAGTGCTAAGTGAATTTTAGTTTGGAATTATCTAACTTTGAAGAGATTTGTAAATAGTGTTTTTGTGCAATTTTAAAGGCTAGATGAAACACTGCCTTATATTCGTGTAAAGAAACAATGATGAAATTTTAAGGTGATTTATAACTTATGTTAGTTTTCTATATTGACTTGATTTGTATATCTAAATTATTAAAATACAATTGAAGTTGTTCATTTATAAAGATTGTGAATGTAAAAAGAATTATAATTTATTTGTAAATCTAAAAATTATATCTGCTGTAATGTAAATAGATTGTGTGCAATTTTCGAATAATTATTTCACTTATGAGTGTGTTCTGTGTAGTTTTTATACGTTTGTAATGTACCTACATGTGTCTAGGTAATTAGTTGTAAAAAGTCGTACATTTAGTCATGTAAGTGGGAAATATAATACATATTTTTAAGTAAACATTACTTAATTTTCTTTTGGCCTCCTTAATACTTTCATACCCTTTTTTGATACCTACCTATTATGCAAAACCCATATCGGGTGGAAAATACCTACCTAAATCATTATGTTCCATTATACTCGTACTAGAAAAAAACATAAAGAGAATACAAAATCATTTTCATTTTTCTTCAAATGATTTTCATGAAAAAACAAAAAAATACATTGTTTACATTAAATAATTCTTAACCCAAAATGGCTCATGCATTAAAGCTCTGCCCGTTGACGATCACAATCATCATTATAAAATAAATTACCCAAAGAGCGCAGCAAGGCCGCGCCTATATCTAATTATTTTACATTATACAGTATCATTTATTTAGTTTAGGTCTGTCTCTACCTACATTTTTTTTTTGTAAATTTATGGGCGCAGTGCGATCAGTTTATCTAAAATTGTAACCATGATATTCCTTTTATTAACCAAATTTAATAAACCTATCTAAAAATGTGTATTGTTGTTTGCAATTAAATCCCATCTTCTGGATATTAAATAACTGCAATAAATGGTTTCATAATCCCATGATTTCTGCAAAATTATAACTGACAGGACACGCGTCAACCCGTCCTTAATAAAATATTTAGTTTCAAAGCTTCCACGAATGGCTTCTTATACCAATATCTGACAGATCTCACATTCTGGTGTGTTAAAGAAAACATTGGCACGCGGCGGCCTATCAAAACATAAACTTCGATTGCCATCAGCGAAAGAGCCACCTGTGGAAGGATTATGATTTGGTTTGTGCACACGCCAGCTCTCGTGCCGTTGAAGAGGCTATTATAATGGAAACTGATAAAAGATCGCAGCTGTGGGAACTTATCAATTATGTCACATCTCTTATTAAAATCATGTGTACCTACAGATGTGGATTTGGGTAACTGTTGCTTTTGTCATCATCTAAAAGGATTTATATTTTCGATTGACATGTACGAATACATAAGACAAATAGGTAGGTTCTTATTCAGTAGTTATAGTTGGTAAGTATTATACTCTTAAATTACCTAAGTACCTATTTGGTAAAAGTTATATGCCCCGTCCCGGATTTACTCACATGGGACACAACTTTCAATATTTTCGTCACCTTGTTTAAATTTCAACATGATCAGATCAATGTGAAGCTTTAGACAAAAATGTCATCGCAATTATTTATCTTTTAAAGTTTGTATATAACCCCGGCAAACCTACAATACGTCGGTTTATAATGAATGATTGACCTTCGAGTGGTGAATAGCGATCGATAAGTTATTTACGTTACATAACGTTGTGCTAGCGTGGGGTTGCGCAGGGGTCCGTCCCGTCGCCGACTCAATTAGTGCGTGACCCTCACACGCTATGAGGGGTGCAGTTTTGGCTGCTGCAATTCACATGCGGTATTGCATTTGGATGATTTTAATCAATACCCGAAGACAGAATGAAGATCAATCAGAAAATAAGACGGAATTTTGGTGTAATAACGGAGAATCTAATGCATATTGTCTGCTATTCAAAGGCGTAGGCAGAGATTGTCCTGGGTTAGCTATGTTCTAACGGTAGCTGTATTCGAAAATATATAAACAAAAGTTGCCTAAGGACCTACATCACCAATTTTGTCGAAATACACACTTCAACACACAAGGTACTCGTATGAGTCATAATGATTCATGACATGACCGTCAAAATCACAAAACTGATGTCAAGCCCTCTATATACTTTTGTGCAATAAAAAAATAGGACCTTCCCAATATTATGTTAAAAAAATACAAAACCTATTGGTTCAAAACTCACTACCTCCGCCCCTTAGTCGCAGGGTGTTATAAAAGGGCGTTGCACAATCGCGACTATTGTCGGCGACGCCAGCCCACGGCACAATAGCATGTGATGCAACGGGAAGGTCAAGGGGCGGTACCTTTTAATACACCCATGTATATAACATAACAATAGGTCCTCACTCACCTTTAGAACATGTATATAAAAAAAACCGCAAAAGCTTTTTGACTACATAAGACTGACTACATACAAAAGATTGTACAACTACTTTACGGTGTACCGTAGTGTAGTGATGACACATGCCCCAATTTGAATATTGTTGTCAGAAAGGATTGTTATTATTAGTTAGACACACATTATTATAAAAAATAAGCCGGGTCAATAACAAGTCATTTAAAATGACGTGTGTTTGTTATTGCCGCGGAATCGTAAGTAGAAATAAAAGGTATGCGTAATTATTAGATTGCACTCAATTTAGTCGTCTGAACATAAAATATATTGTATTGGTTGGATTTAAAGATATGCAGAATTGATTGGAAAAAAATTAGGAAGGCGATATTAAGTGACCAGAATGTTCGAGAAGGAAACCACTCCACGCCTAACCCCTCATGGTTTTGGCTGCAGAAATCTCAATTCAAGGGGTTCACTGCACTTAACTTTAAAACTTATTTTATTGTAAATCATCTCATTGATATATTAGACGCTGCTTATGGAAAACTACAAGGTGTAACAATTTTAGTTTAATCTTTTTAAACCAGTGGTTCAAGCCGGTAGCAATAAACTTATTAACTACATCTTTAGGGATTATACAACGGAATTTCTGGTTTTATTGGGTTTTAGTCTAACAAACCTGCAGTCACAATTTGGCTAGTATTTTAATCCTCCTAGACCATTTTCTAAGTATGAAATTTTATTCATCGCGATGACAAAGGACTTTTGTTTTATTGTCTCGGATGTCCTCGAACCGATTGCATTAGATAAGAATTTGCGAAGGCATTGTAAAGGGTACCGTTGCTGGAGAATTATTTGCAAGACTCCCGCATTGTTTACGGGCAACCAGGGAACCCTTTTGTGACTTAATCCGTCACAAATGCTCGGACACGGACAATGGTTGAAATGCGATTCACAATTTGCATATTCCTGGGTTTTTTGCGGCAAGCGACGGGAAATGTTTGAACAAGTTTACTACTGCTGTATAATAAATTAATGAAGTTTGGTAATTAGCACTGTTTCTATGGCCTAAGTAGGTTCAATAACTGGCCTGAGATATGACATATGGACAGGATTAAATCCTCCGTAGACAAAGATAGTAATAATTTCCTATTTAAATACCACATTTTGTGAATATCATTGCACGAACTCCATTAATACTCATAATATTATTCCTTTACATAACGCTGAGTGAATTTGTGTTAAACTACTAGTTGACAACTAGTAGTTTATTAAAAAGTTACTTAATCAAAACAACGACGATTGTTATTTTACGTTAGTGCCAAATGCCCAAGATGTAAAAAAGTGATTCAGTTTCCTACATTACGGGTATAATAATTTTGTGTGTGGTCAAACTCATCGTCCGTCTTCCGTCTATGCTCGAGTTGATAAGTTTCACACCCACAAATACCCTTCCCTTCAATCTCTTAAAAATACCATAGAGCCTACACCCCATGCAGGAAGCCCCATGTTATGTGGTTTACTGTTACGTTGAGATTGATCAATCGATTTGTCAACAATGATGCGACGCCAACTGCGTCAGCGAATAAATAGCAATTTACACTTAAAAATAAGAACAATATCAATTAATTTTTATTAAATTGCTTTATACTGAAACATTGAAGAAAAAAGACATTCAGCTTCCTACTTGCGCAGTAAATATAAAAACAATATCCATGTACCAAGGCCCTATAACAACATTTATTTTAAAAGCTCTTGTTATGCTGGTATCAAAATATTCAACCATTTACCCAATATCATTAAAGATATTCAAGACATAAAAATATTTAGAAAAAAACTTAAACGCTGGCTCTTAGAAAATGTTTACTACAGTGTGGCTGAATATTTTGAATCCAAGCACTAGAAACCGCAAAAATATTGCATGCCCGATATGGGCAACTGTTGATACTATATATTAAATATTTCCATCTTTGTAAATGTACACAGTTTAAGCAATAAAGATTTCTATTTCTATTTCTATTTCTACATAGCGGGTACAATAATTCCGTGTGTGGTCAACACATCATCCGTCTATGTTCAAGTTGATAAGCGTCACACCCTCCCTAACAAATACCTATTGAGTCCCGTACAGGAAGCCCCATGTGATGTGGTTTACTGTTACGTCGTGCAGATTGATCAATCGATTTGTCAACAATGACGCGACGCCAACTGCGGAGGTGATCGGGGAAATGACAGTTTAATGTTATTCTTGCAATCCTTGACTTAGATTTTGTGGTCGTGCCTTATTCGACGCTGGTTACAAAAGGGAATCGAATATAATAAGGGAGCGAATATTTAAATATTTTTTACATGACTAATATGTAAGTAAACGTTGATTAATATGTAATAACTCTGACAGTGTATACCTAGATTCAAAAATAAAATAATTAAATAGCTAAAGATAACCAATTAGCACCGGTGAAAAAGTGTATTTTTCAAAGATCCATGGTACTATATCGAGTGTGAAGTACTTTGAATATACCTAATACCATTAATATTGAAGTTCGGATTGTATCTGTTTATTTCTTTTGAAGTTAAACTCAAACTCGAAATATTCTTTATTAAAATAGGTTTCATAGAAGCACTTATTATTCATCGAGTAAATATAAATAAACGTAAGTATCTGCAAGGGATAGACCCTAGGGGTCTGTCTGCACTACTAAAGCTTAGTCCTTAGGTAAGCTCTAGCCATAAAGATAACGGAAGCTATTCCTATCAAATCCTATCCTTGAAACGCGTTGTTTTATTGCAGGGCTTAAAAATTCCTTTGCACAGTTTAACTGCGCGTCATAATTACTAAGTAGTAAATAATAGAATTTCAGTGTAATTTATAATCCTTTTTACCAATCGGGATTCTCCGGCGCGGTTTTATTGCACAGGGCTTATTTCCTATTGTCGCTTGTTCTTTAACCGTGTTTTAATGAGACTTCTGAGACACGTGCCGGCTACCTGCGCCTGCGACGGTGTGGTCGGCTTGTCTCCTACGCATTGGTTAATATTTAAATTGAACTTTATTTCTAACGTGCAAGGGTAGCTATTTCATTGTAAGTGTCCTGTTAATATAATACTTTCTAGAGTTTTTAAAGTATCGAAAATCTGTTACTATTTTCTTACATTGTTTTGACACTTTCTGGAACAGTGTGCCCGTATGGTTAGGTATTACGTTATAGTGGGAACTTTAAGCCACATTTTTGGTTGTGGACGTTACACGTTTTATAAAAGAGTTTTGCTATTTGGGATAATCCTTTTTTTAGGTCCACTACCGTTATCTACCGTTAAAATAACGGGCAGTTAAGCACAACACTCGCCAAATGCCGGTTGGTGACAATGATGATTAACTTTGGTTGTTTACTATAAACTGAACTAAGTTTAAGTATTTCAATTACTCATAAGTACACTGAAGTTTTTGTAAGATCTTGTTCTATTACTTGATTATGTTGTAAAGGAACCTTGATCTGATCACCGCAAATCCGTTATCAAAGGACAATAAACCACCTCTTCACTTATGTCTTCATTTGCTTCGTATCCTACTAATATTAAGTTGCAAGACGTAGGTACCAGAACAAAAAATCTCAAATTGATTCAAAATCGTTCAACTGTTTCATTCAAAGCAAATCCGTCTCAATCCGGTGTCCATAACAAAGCTTGCTTTCAAACGACAGACCACCATGACATCATTATTACCGGAGTAAAGAGTTAGAATCGCCATGTCCGGAAGTTGCGCGATGCACAATGCACCGAATAGGACCGTCGTCATCGCGACAGTTGCATCGTTAATAACGCATCGACGAACCTCTTTGAAATACTGTACTGGACATGCGAATCATTAGTCGCAGCCAGTATGCTTGACCAACGAAGTGGTCTGATGGTTTGTATTCTGTATCCTTCCGATGGGAAACGGACATTTAATTGTATAATAGATGGATATTTTTCGCAGAAGTCGCCATATGGCTTGAAATGATTGTCATAACGCTTTATTCGAAATACATAATTAGGCACATTTGGGATGTCTTTTTTTATGTCTGCGAGGGAAGTTGAACAATGATCATTTCTGTGGTTATTGAATTGTGAACTCAATGCATTAAATTCTATACTTATATATGAAACCTTTTTACCATACCTAAAGGTTATGTAAAATTTCATAGATTTAAATATAGGCGTATAGTGAGGACCCTACCAATATTTAGATATGAAAAATAAGAATAACAAATTAGGCAACAGAATAATACATACCATAATAAAAACTATATTGATGTGGTCATTAGTATTCAATGCAGATCGCTTGTACCAGTTGTGAGGATTAAGAAAATTTGACAGCTCAAACAAACTCATTAGGTGCTAACTTCACTAATTAAAAAGGTTTGTAAACATCTCAATTTTTAAAGAGGGTACTTAGATATACATATAAATGTGCAAAGAAATGTCACGATCAATCAGTGATCTGTTTAGTTTCTGTCGAGAAAGACATCCCGGCATATAATCGACTTATATTTATCATAAAATTCAATCGAAAGTGAAAATCAAGATTCAGTGGCGTCAGTGAAACAATTGCGATATTGCGACCCGCAATTTGTGGTTATTGTTTTGTTCGATAGTACCGTTAGGGGCGCAGGTAGCACGTAACCCTGTGAAGTAACCCTTCTCTGAAGCGGCGGGGATAAATCCACCCCTCTACGCGAGGCCCCGCCCCCAACCACCCGAGGGACGCGTGAGCAATAACAACTTCAGTTACTATCTTGTCTCTCGAGAAAACACACGCAAAACAACAATGGCTCTCTGGACGCCCTACGCCGACGACGCCGCCTTGGACCTCACCAAGAGCACAGTGAAGAAGGAACCGGAGGTGCATTTGTCTCCTGTCTCCGAAGGATCTTCATACGAGTTCCAGGTCCCGCCACCGGTGTTGCCTGGCGCCCACGGGCCGTTCTATGGCGGCTACCCGTACCCACACGAGTACGCAGTGCCAACAGCCCAGATGTCACCAGTATCCGGCGGCAGCACCTGTTCCTACGACGTTGCTCAAGCCGCCCCCATCAGCCCGCACTTCACCCGCCCTGGACCACTATCACCGCCCGAGTCTCCTGTGTCGCAGACCTCAAAGAAGCTGTACATTGACGTCGACTCCTTATCTGACGACCCCGACTTCCAAGCATTCGAGAGAGACGCCTTGAGGGCTATGGCAGAGAAGAACGGCGGAACACTGCTCGGGAACAACCCGAGAATGCGGCGGGCAGTGCGGTCCACCAACCAGGACGCGGCAAATGACTCCTACAGGAAGCAAAGGGAGAGGAACAACTTCGCTGCTAAGCAGAGTCGGGACCGGAGGAAGATGCGGGAGATCCACCTCGCATTGAAAGTCTCGTACCTAAAGAATGAGATCACCAATCTTAAGGCGAAGTTGGCGTCGCGAGTCTGCGGTAGATGCCAACAGTATTGCTGCTGTTGATTAAGTTTATTTATCTATAGATCTTTAAATAATTTATTGTGCAATTTTATGTTTAGTATCTATTTTTTAAGGATTTTGTAAATAGTTTTAACTTGTAAGTTATGAAATGTTCCTAGCATTGTATAATTGGTTTGATTGATTGTATAAAATTGTGTGCAATTTAAGTTAAAACTTGAGACTGATGTAATATAAATAATGGTCTAGTCCTATTTAGATTAAGGTGTACAAGTTGTACAATAATTATATAATTTGACATAACTTGAATCTTTTATTAAAATCTCTTCATTTGCCCTTACAATTGTGCTGAAAGTTATTTACATAAGTAAAAAATAGGTTTATGGTACACCATAGGAATAAACACAATGTGAAATAAACTACCATCACAACATATCTAGAAGTGTAATACATATCAGGGAACAATAACATTAAAACTATAAAACTAATAACAAACCAAAAGACTTCTTATTGGCGAATAAAATCAAATGGGTGTTTGACTGCATTCAAAATAAATTATTACTCTTAAATTAAAGAATAAATTCAAAAATAAGCACATCTGTATCTACAGTTACTGTTGCGCTTATCAAATTATTACAAAAAATAGAAACTAAAAGTATTGATTTGAAAACTAAGTAATATGTCACGTCATGTAAGATAGTTAAGTACCTATCTATCTTAGAATTTCATACAGTTTCATAAACAAGCAATTTAATAATGTGATTTGATCTGTCAGTTAAATGCCGAACTAATACATTTTGGTAGATGGTGGCATTATATAACAGCGGTGTAGGTAATAACCATCTAGTATATAGCATATCATATTTTAACCAAATTAGTTTCATGCTATGTATCTATTTTTTTTGTATTTACGTTTGCTTACATCTTAACATCTGTGCAACGGCTTTTGATGCTGTTTTTTAGGTGGAATGATTTGAGAGGAAGACTTATCAACATAGAATTCATACACAATAGTTAGGGAAAGGAGGAAAGAAGTATGGCACCCGAATGTGGTCGCTAGTGAAAATAATTCCTTTAAATCTATACTATCTATACTATAATATACTAGCGGCCGCCCGCGACTCCGTCCGCGTGGATTTCGATTTCCAATATCCTATGTGTTATTCTGATGTATAAGCTATATTGTGGTAAAGTTTCAATCAAATCCATTCAGTAGTTTTTACGTAAAAGAGTAACAAACATCCATACATCCACACATCCACACATCCATACATCCATACATCCACACATACAAACTTTCGCCTTTATAATAGTAGTAGGATAAAGCTGAAGAGTTTGTTTGTATGTTTGTTTGTTTGAACGCGCTAAACTCAGAAACTACAGGTCCGATTAGAAAAAAAAAATTGTGTTGGATTGTCCATTCGACGAGGAAGCCTTTAGTTTGCTATTAAAAATCGAAATCCACGCGGACGGAGTCGAGGGCGGCCACCAATACATACATATTTTAACAAAAACTGTAAGATATTATGACACTGGCATTTTCACTGTACGAGGAGTAGGCGCTAGATGTTACGTAGAATATAATGTTTACTACATAATTGATTTATTAATTTTAACTTAGAGAAAAAATAAACTGCAACCATTATACTTACTTCACTTCGCAGGATATACTCGTATTTTGGGAATTTATAAATATTTTAATTGCTCCGTGGTGCAGTGGTTGGAGCGCTGTGCTTTTAAACTTCGGAGGTAGTGGGTTCTTTCTCTCTGAAGAACCGTTTAGACGTTTGTTGTTAATTATTCACAAAATTTTCATATTGTCATGTCGGTTGGATGTTTTCTTGCCTATTGAGCAGCTACACCCTATTTTATAAGATAATAAATAAATAAATATATTCACAACATCACAAACATTGATCTGACCCCGTGTTAAGTAGCTTAAGCACTTGTGTTACAGACATCAGAATCAACACCCATAAATAGACACCCAGACCAGGACAAACAGACATGTTCATGCACACAAATGTTTGTCCTGTGCGGGGATCGAACCCGCGACCTCTTGCGTAATAGGCAACAACTTGACCATTACACCAAGCGGGTCGTCTAATACTGGATGACCTTCATCTACCCGTTAAAGGATTAAGATGCCCAACGGTTTGTAGGTACCACTGTTTTTACCAGGCGCCAGAATAAGCCGTTGATAAATTGATTTAGTGGTTTTGAAATATGGAAGTATTTTTTCTTATAGCCCTAGGAATGGCATTAATTATAAAATTTTGTTATTCGTGAATATTGAAAGGTAGGTTGTCGTACTGCGAATCGAAAATTAGCGATAGACTGAAGGTTATCAGACACGTAAATATTTGAGACGGTTAGGTATTTTTAACCGACTTCAAAAAAGGAGGAGGTTCTCAATTAGTCTGTATGTATAATTTTTTTTTTATATATGTTCACCGATAATTTCGTCAATAATGGACGGATTTCAAAAATTGTTTTTTGTTGGATAGATTTCAGTTCTGAGGTGGTCCCATTTTCACCAGTCCAGGATCTGATGATGGAATCCAGGAGAAATCGAGGGCAACCACCGAAAATTGTATGCTCGTATGGTGTTTTTGTAACGTAATCATGTCTTACTCAGGTATATGCTTCAGGGTGTCAACATTTGATGCTGCTGTCCTGATGATGATGCTACAGTACTCCTTAACGGTTAGGAGTTGCAAGGCAGAACTGCAATTGGTCGATGGAAACTATTTAGTAGTATGTAGGGCTTAAATGTTGCTTGTGAGGTATGCTTGAATCAACATCTGATGCTACTGTGCTGATGATGAAGCTACAGTGCTCCTTAACGGTTAGGAGTTGGAAGGCAGAACTGCAATTGGTCGATCGAATGTATGTAGGGCTAACGTGATACTTGTGTATGTTACATCCAGACCCACGGCGAGAAATCTCGCCGAGAAGTCTCGCTGGGCCTTCTCGCGAGAACAAGTAATTTATCCACACTCTCATTTACTTTTAACAACAACTAAGTTCCTATTAATAATTAAGTTCACAACGCTTTAACACAACTAAAAATCATGAAATAAACTGACTTTTTAAAAAAAAATTAAACCGACTTCAATAAAATCGTGAACACAAAAATAAACTAAAAATTAAAAAATAATTCCTAATATCTATTGAAGTCGGTGCCTGCCCAAAAAACAGAAGAGAAAAAGCACCGACTTCAGTTAGTTTTTTTAAGATTACTTTGACATAGTTTAGGAAAATTATAGTATTAGGTAATAGATATTAGGAATTATTTTTTAATTTTTAGTTTATTTCTGTGTTCACGATTTACTTATTTGAAGTCAGTTTAATTTTTTTTTATTAGTTTGCATCCCCATAATATTAGTCCCTTTCAGCTACATGAGGTTAATCCTGTATTCATGTACCATCATCACAATCCTAGCCATTATCCCGGTCGCATCCTCAGCCATTGCCTATGAGTCCAGGTTTCGCTTATTTGATAATATCTGTATTCACGAAGGTATCAATATTCGGACCGTAACGAAAGAATATACTTAGAACGGTAACTTTTTATCTCAAGTGGACGGCAAAAGGAGCACCTTTAAATTAAGATCTTTCCCATATCCCGCAAAAGCTGTTATTTCCATACCACTTGCAAAACCGAATGTTCACAGCGGGGTGGCGTCAGTCAACCCTTCACATCCCGCTAGATGCGTGGGCGCATCCAATCGACCCACCCTTACAATTGACACAATCGATGTTGCGGGAACGCCTCAAATCCTCAATGCAATTGTATATGTATACCTACGGGATTAGGGCCATAGCACACGGCGTATTTTAAACGCGCAGACGACGCGCGTTTCAGGAACGCGCGTTTTCGCCGTAGATGCTGATTGTTGCGTTTGCAATCATGATACAAAAGCGCGCGCATGAAGCGCGTATTCGCGCATTTGAAGTGATACAAACGCGCGTTTCACGATCGCCCCGTGTGCTTAAGTTACAAGGTTGCGATAGAATCGCGTTTGAATCGCATATACGCGTGTAATCTGCGCGTCGTCTGCGCGTTTAAAAGACGCCGTGTGTTATGGCCCTTATTGAACCAGAAATACACGCCTAACTGTATTCTTTTAACGCACTGACACAATACTTGCTCACTCCGCTGTTTCTATAACAATTCCGGATATAATCCAGCTTTTATTCGTTTGTGTTTAGAGGTCAGTTTTCTTTACAAGATTTTGGCAGCGAAAATGTTATCTATGGTTGGTTTTATCTGTTCGAAGGATAATCCGTGACTCCACAATGTGATGTTTAGCACCTGCATATTTTGTGGAGCGGGTAACGGTAGTCTTTGAAAGAATAGCTCTTTCATAACTGGAGACAAAGTCATAAGAATTCATATAGCTATGTATACGCAAGTATATAATATGTAAAGTAATTTTTACATAGGTACAGATTTAACAGTCCTTTTATCCCGTCGAAAGATTATATGACAAAAGCACTAAAAACTAATGTTAGGTTGTTAAAATTACGTAGGCATTCATTAACTTCTTTTTGAAATTATCTGCCCCCCGGGAATAAGACATTCCTTATTGCTTATCGATTAGGTTTTATTTGTAACTTACAAATAAAATTAACATGACGTCATACTTCCTGCTAATATTTTCCCCTACGGGAATGACACAAGATTCCCTTGGTACAAATATTTTCGAGAAAAACGTGCATTGTACAGTTTTCTAAGAAGCCAAAACACATTTCAGAAGTTAAAATTATTTGGGTAACAACTAAAATAACAAACGCAACACACTGAATTCGGGATATCGGGAAACATCACGTCCAGAACTGGTGTCCAGTCGTTGTTATTGTTTGGGATAATCGGTGACCGCCACGATCCCGTGGGACGTTGACGAGTTTGCATCTGCTAACGCAAGCAAATATGCTTGTGGGCTGAGTGATGTACTCGAGCGATTTGTTTGAAGGATGCAAGGGCGGATCCACTTTTGGCGCTACAACTTTGTGACCCCCATAGTTGTGGTCAAATCAGTACAAATAAAATAATTATGTTCAATTAGTAGGTAGTCCACCTAATTCTTGGCACTAGGTCAGTAATTTGAAGGATGCAAGGGCGGATTCAGCTTTGGCGCCAGGGGTTGTCTAATAGCCTTGGTGAACTCAGTATAAAAAAAATAATTATGTTCAAAAAGTGGTCCACGTAAGTCTTGAAACTAGCTCACGCCCCCTCTGAGTTAGTTCCAAGACTCATGACCCCATAAACCCCCCTGTAACCTGGAACTAACCTTTGGTAGCATGAAAGTTGCAATATCCCGCCAGAATGGGACGGACTGATGATGAGATAAATTGCAAATTATAGACACGAAATTAAGGGCACTGCTATGCTTGTATACCTACTTAATTTCATGCAAATATCACGAAACTCGACAATTCGTAGACGTCGTACTACTTATAGCCCTTTTATAAGCAAATAGGGACAACAGAAAATAGGGGAGAAAAATATTT
Source organism: Nomophila noctuella (assembly GCA_958496325.1). Taxonomy (NCBI): domain Eukaryota; kingdom Metazoa; phylum Arthropoda; class Insecta; order Lepidoptera; family Crambidae; genus Nomophila; species Nomophila noctuella. The sequence goes on along the minus strand of OY292496.1, from coordinate 6,680,562 downwards.
TACTCTTTGAAATTAGGTATGCTAAATAATGTTTGAAATATAGTGAAATCTCTTACGCTCATGATTTGCATCGTTCAAGTTATGGACCATACCTGCTCTTTTTGCGGGTTATAATCCGCTAATAGTGGGCATTGTCCACAGATGACGGACAGATCTCATAACTTTTTGTCTGTTGCCTTATAACTCTTATCACAAAGCCGTCAAGTTCAAATTCATCGCAGACTAGCAGGCGACAATGGGCAAGAGTTGAGCCACCGGCACATACAGCCTTCCTAAGAAACGTCGTAAATCATATTTGTGTAAGAAGGCCACTAAAAAAACACAAGTTTATCAGTACATTGATAAAAGTTGCAGAAATGCCATTGTGTCGCATTCTCCTTTCGCAATTGTCGATTCAGCTACTTACAATGCAGTTTGGTTATTACAAATAACTTCAACTTACTTATTATAAATATCTAATCCCAAACCAATATTACGCAGTAGGAAACCGTGTGCCATTCAGTGCTGCGAAGGGATTAGTTTTGAAAATTATATTTTTCTTAGAATCAAGATTTTGTGCACTGGTTTCGCGTTACTATTTATTATTTAGATGTCTACTACAAAGTAAACATAGAGATATATTGTGAACTATAGAAAACAAAATCTTTAGCACTAATCCGCTCAAATTAGATACGTCTACCGCGCTAATGATCAGAAGTAATTTGCGGGATTAAAATGAGATTGTTTTGGCCGAATATATTTTCGCAGAAGTTCAGTGTTATGATCAATTGTGTTATAGTTTTGTCTATAATACTGAATAGCTCGGTTTTGTTTGATGAGTAATAGTAAATTAATCCATAGACTAATCCCTACTTCCCTAGTTATATTATAAATCCGAAAGTATCACTGACTGTCTATCTATTACGCTTTCCCGCTTGAACCTCTCAACCGATTATGATGAAATTTGGCACAGACAATGTTTAGACCCTGAGAAAGAACATAGGCTACCTTTGGTTGCGATGAAAGAGGTCTTAAATCTACGCGGACGAAGTTGCGGGCAGCCGCTAGTATCAAAAATATGTCCTGAAAATAGCGCATGAAGCCTTAGTTTGACAGACATCATATTTTTCACATTTCACATAAGATATAAGCGTTACGGAAGTACCTATGTAACATGTTCAGGTGGAAAACTATGTACTTAGTAGTGAAGAAATAGCGAACCCTTTTAGAAAGCCACTAAGCAGTGTTCAAACAGCGATTAGGACACACTTGAATGCAAACTTCCGTATTTAGTGAAGGACACAATAAGATCTACGGGAAGGCGGTCATGGGTGATGCATCGATTGTCGATTGAGACTATTTGAGATCCATGAGAAAGTAGGAGCGCGGGAGGTCCCACGTTTCTGACCAAGATCAACCAGTTACCGTTATTGTTTTAAAACCGATGGTTTTATTAAAACTTGATACTGGCAGCACTTAGTTAGAGCTTAGAGGAACTTCCACTCGAATGAGTCGCTTGTCTGGAGAAGTACCTCCACCTTACAGAAGACCACAGTGAAATAGCACTTCGTTACTGTTGTGCTATGTTTCTGCTAGTAAGGTCGTTAGAGCTCAGTTGGGGAGGGTATGGGGTCTAAAAGGCCGGCAACGCATCAGCGATATTTCTGGTGTCGCGGATGAAAATGTTCCTACTTGCATAAGTGGCAGATAGACGTTCACGTGTGTAACAAATTACATTAACAAATAATAAGTTCTTATTATCGTCGCAGTCCTGTCTTCATAATAGAAATGTATGTACATATCAACAGCACCACATTATATTAATTTGAATAGTTCTGACCATGCGACCATTCCTGACGTCTGAAGACTGGTGAAAAATTTGAAAGGAATTACCAATTCGCAACATTTTTTGCTGTCAAAGTCAAACTCGAACTGAAAGAGTATAAAAGGCTGCAAAATTGGTGTGCGTAATCGCAAATAGAAATCTCAAGTCATGCAAGAACACCACAATGTCCGTACAATGTGCACAATATACGGAGGTGTGAATGGCCGGGATTATGCTACGCGATGGTCAGTTGGCTGACTCATTCCACCCTTCATATGCCACTGTTTATGTATGCGACTGTACTTTGTATGGTCAGCAGAAATAGAAGCGTAGAGGTTTCGTTTGCAATTTCATTCACATCTTTATTGCAAACTAGCTGACCCGACAGACTTCGTCCTGTCAAAAAAATTTTCATCTGGCAGAGCTGTTTTTAGGGTTTTCCCGGTAATTATTCGATTTTTCTCGCCGTAAGAACCATCCTTGGACTTCAACGAACATTTAAAAAAAAGAATTGGCCAAAGTGGTCCAGGCGTTGTTGTTGAGTTATGCGCTTACCATCACATTTTGCGATTCATTTTTATATTATAGAAGATTATATTATTGTATCTGTTATATTAACTTCTAGCTTAGTTTCCATAAGTCTTGTTTTTTCACGAATGCTCTGTACGCCTATAGAAGGCATATGTAATAGAATTTCAGTTAAACCTGAATTATACCGATATTTAAACGTTACAATAATACTACCCAACAAACATGTTAAAATTGCTTCAGCAATTATAGGACTTATAAGCAGACTTCAGGTAGTTTTCATAATTTCTTGAGATATAATGTATCTAGAGACTTAAATATCTAGGAATTTGAAAAATTATGGAAAATAAAGGTTTGGGGCAATGCACATTGGGACGACCAGAAGTTGGACCTCGTCCCGACAAGCCCAAAAGAACATTGCCGAGTATACAAACAAAACCAAATAATCAACACGTTTTCTTAAACCTTTGAAGTGTCTCAACAAGAATACACGTTCCTTAATGCGAAAGACAAAGTAAACTTATCTCTTAAACCGTTAGGTGTTACGTTTCCAAGGCGTCCAAACAAAACGGTTCCATTACTTACGTTTCGTATTGCATATTTTTTTGCCGTTCGTCCCAAATCCACTGGGACATAATCCGGGGAACGCGGAAGGGTTCTCTAAATGACAGGCGCGCGACCTAACAATCACTAACAAATATTATTATTGACCACTAACCCACACACGGAATAATAACCCTTAAATAGTGAAAAAAGAGTGCAGAATTCCTTGAAGGTGAGAATGCAGCTGCCATATCCAATGCAGATGTTATATCTGTCGCTAAACGTGCCCGCTATATTAACAGTTATTGCAATTTCCTATGTAATATGCACAATGTGTGAAAGCGTATGTGAACAATGGTGGAGTTTCATAGAGAAAAAAGCGAAGCATCTTTTCTGTATAGGTTGCCAGGATACCTACTAAACTTTTCCACTATAATTCAGAATGGAATGAAAAGCACGTTCATGCATTTAATTTACAAAATGGAGTAATTTTTTGAAGAAGAAAATGTGTTCGTCCTTTTAATGGTAGTAGGAAGAATGCACGCACAATTTGAAATTGACCCATGACTAAATGTTTGTGTATTGTAATAACCAGGCTGGTCAATTCAGGACCATAGTCGTAGCGTACCCTGGGCTCTGAGGCAATAGCCAAGGATGCAACCGGGATAAGCGCTAAAATGATGATGATGATATGAGTAAATATTTGTGGCTATATTATATTGTTTGACTATGCTTAATTTTAATCGATACCTAATTAGATAACGTTCACAAAAAGTAAGGCGAGGGACTAACCAAAACATCTCGTGGAACTTATTCCCTTGAAATAGAGTTTAATTTCGTATTAGAACACCTACACTTGTCACAGGATTCGTCTAAATAAGTCTTATTTTGAAACCAGGCATTTAACAGGGTGATTGTGTAAATGAAAATCAGAGATTACTTATACTAAGACCTATATAATCTGACTAACAAAACAACATAATATAAATATAAATTACTTTACACTTTCTGCTTGACGACATGCGCCAGATCGTACTTGCCGCGAACACACTTCAGCTTCACTCCGGGGCAGTCCTTTAACCTGGAAATTAGAAACATACCAATTAAATAGTGCATGTTCACATTGAAAATTAAAAAGCTCGGTTGCCTAGTGGTAAGAGGGCCGCTTTACATGCGTGAAGGTCGTTCAAATCGGTCCGGCAACCACCTCTGGATTATCAAACATCTATGTGCATAATTTCATACCTGCTGAATGGTGAAGGGAAACATTGTGACGAAACCTACACACTAAAAGTAATTAAGATAGTAGTTTAAATATGGCTTCTGATCTGACTCTGAGTTCTAAAAGAATTGAGTCCGAATTCTTTGTGGAATTATGTGCAGTTTTATTCACGAAAGCGCATTTAACTACAGTGGAATGGTAATCAAGCCACCACCCATTGTTTTTGATAATTTTTGAAAGAATTTTATCTCACATCTGCATTTTGCTACACTTTAATTAAGATTCGTGAATAATGTGCCACTAATTTAGTTAAATCCGAAATATGCAATTAACTGTTAAGAAAATGTTAATATTACACAAACTATTACACAAACTTTTGCATCCTTGGCTATTGCCTTGAAGCCGAGGATATTCTGAGACTATGATTTTGAATAGACCAGGCTGGTTATTACAATGAAGCAATGGTTGTCTGACTTCCATAACCTTACTAGGGAAATCACAGTGTTCATACTCCACTTCACCAAGGAGGCAGTTACACATCAGAAAATTCTATTGCTGACATAAGACTTTAAAATTATTCAACAGAGGGTTGATTATCCCATGCAATAGCAATAAGTCATGGAATATTTTTTCAACATCATCGCTACTTTACTTACACAAGATATTTCATTAAATTGATAGACAATTTTAAGCAATTGTAGCCCACATTTACACCCCCCGCAGCTTAAGTCTTTCCACAGTTTATAAAATAAAATATAGAAAAGATATGAAAAATATTTAACACTAGCAGCCCCCTGTGCATATTTCACAGCCCATTTTTTACAATAAAAGATATTATAATAAGGGTCTAAACTTTGTCTGTGCCAGATTTCATCAAAATCAGTTAAAATTTTAAGGTGGAAAGCGTAACAGACAGATTTACATTTGCATTTATAATATCAGTAGGGAAGTAGGGATATTTACCTGCCAACTCTAACTAAGACTATGTTGTGCTCCTGTAAGTTGTGTCCAATTCCGGGGATGTATGAGACCATTTCCTTGCCATTAGATAACCTCACCAGCACACACTTTCTGTTGGCCGAGTTGGGTTTCTTCGGCTTCTTGATGACTGTCTTTAGGACTACTCCCTGAAACATTTTAATCATCTCATATTATTTTGAGGTTTTTGAAAATATGTACAAATAGGTGCACGGAACTCACCCTTGTTAACACTATTAATATCAAATAGGTAAAATATGTAAAATACTATGAATGAAAAAATATGATGAAATAAAAAGAATAAAGAAAAGAGTAGATGTAATTGAAAATAAATAATTAAAAATATAGGTACTTGTCCTGACATTTGCATCTCTGCAAATAGGTAACTTTTTTAAATAATACAATTTCTTTTATTGATTTAATGATTACTAATTATTATTGGACATTTTGTTTAAAAACATGATTAAAAAATTCTCCAAGTGATGATTCGCTGTGATCTAGTGAGCTTGAAAATATTTTCAGTTAAAATGTCATGGTGGTAGCATACCTTGGTTTATGATTTAATAATTTAAGAGACATTCCTGAAAATTAAATTGCCTTCTATTTGGTTACACATAATATTTAATGGACTACTTTACACCTTAAGCTATGAAGTGTTTATGATCTCACCTTATCAAACACATTAATTGATCCTAAAAAGGACATTTCTAATTGGAATCATCATTAAAATTAAATTCATAACTTTCCAAAATTACCACCAAAAGTTCATTGAAACATATTTGTCAGAAATAATCAAATTTCTACATACCTTGGCAAATGCATTCCCGTTGAGGGGATTTCTTGATTTCCTGATTTTTTTATGGGGACCAGTTTTATGCATCTGTGCAAGAGATGCCATTGCCCTTGAAATCAGGCCTTGCATCGGAGCTACTGGTACATTAGGAGCGGGTATTACAGAGTTTGTTATTGCTGGAACTAAGAAAGGTTATAGTTAAGATTGGAAGAACTAGGACGACAAGTATATCTAAAATAAAACAAGAAATTAATCGACTTAGTTTTGATGTTACATGCATATAAATACCTTTTAGTTGTGTAATTTTAGATTTGATGCCTACTGAAAGCAGCGATAATCCTCTCCTTAGAATATTCATCTGAAAAAGTTTTGGTTTACAATTAAGGTAATGTAAATATGAAAAGACTAGTAATATAAGTATTGTTAAAAAAATAATTTACCTTGAAAGATGTTTTTAAATGTTAAATTTAACAAATAAATTAATTTTAAGGTCGCAAAAATTCATAACAACATAACCTCACTTTTTGACAGCACAAGTTTTTTTACTGGCTTAGTTAATAAGAGTAAGTCAAGAATCTTAATGTTATACAGCCACATGTGATTTTTAGTAGTTGTAGCAGTTATTATATTAGGTGCTATTAAGTTATTATCAAGTGACAAGACCGAATAATAATAAATGTCTTTGTGTAATTGGAATGAACGTTCTAAAAGAGTTGGGTTGGCGCCAAAGTTCTAAACAATTTCAAAATCGTGATCATGAATAGCAACTATTAAATATAAATAAATATAAATTGAGGTGAAATATTGCTGTATGGCTGGCTGTTTTTGTGAAGCTACTAGTGATAATTTTGGTTATTGTTATTAATTATATATCTACTAGCAATATTTCGAGAGGATTTTACAGTAAAATGTATGATGTAGGATGTATGCAGGATGCAGGCACCACACAAGCAGCAAATTGGTAAATAATCGAAATTTCTTGAAATATTACTTTTTTGAAATATTATCCCACATGTATAACATTAAGTACGAGTTACAAAATTATCAAACATCCCCCATAAAATAAAAATAACTTTCAGGAAGTTACCTCGAGGCTCGATCATCAATAAAAAGTATCTATACTAATATATAAAGCTGAAGAGTTTGTTTGTTTGTTTGTTTGTTTGAACGCGCTAATCACAGGAACTACTGGTCCGATTTGAAAAATTCTTTTTGTGTTGGATAGTGTATTTGGCGAGGAAGGTTATAGGCTATAGTATATATCTATTATTTTATCCCAAGGGGATGAAAAAGGGGATTAATGTTTGTATGAAACTTTGTCAATTTTAAGCCGATCGAGCTGAGACTTGGCATGTATGAAGCTACTAACATAAAGATACCCTTAGAAAGGATTTTTATATGTTCCACCCCAAGGGGATGAAAAAGGGGATTAATGTTTGTATGAATCTTTGTCAATTTTAAACCGATAGGGCTGGGACTTGGCATGCATGAAGCTACTATGACATAAATATCCCCTTAGAAAGGATTTTTATATGTTCCACCCCAAGGGGATGAAAAAGGGGATTAATGTTTGTATGAAACTTTGTCAATTTTAAACCGATCGGGCTGGGACTTGGCATGCATGAAGCTACTATGACATAAATATCCCCTTAGAAAGGATTTTTATATGTTCCACCCCAAGAGGATGAAAAAGGGGATTAATCTGTACTTCTATACTAATATATAAAGCTGAAGAGTTTGTTTGTTTGTTTGTTTGTTTGTTTGTTTGTTTGTTTGTTTGTTTGTTTGTTTGAACGCGCTAATCTCAGGAACTACTGGTCCGATTTGAAAAAATCTTTTTGTGTTGGATAGTGTATTTGGCGAGGAAGGTTATAGGCTATAGTATATATCTATTATTTTATCCCAAGGGGATGAAAAAGGGGATTAATGTTTGTATGAAACTTTGTCAATTTTAAACCGATCGGGCTGGGACTTGGCATGCATAAAGCTACTATGACATTAAAATCCCCTTAGAAAGGATTTTTATGTGTTCCACCCCAAGGGGATGAAAAAGGGGATTAATGTTTGTATGAAACTTTGTCAATTTTAAGCCGATCGGGCTGAGACTTGGCATGTATGAAGCTACTAACATAAAGATACCCTTAGAAAGGATTTTTATATGTTCCACCCCAAGGGGATGAAAAAGGGGATTAATGTTTGTATGGAACTTTATAGGTATAGTATATACCTACGTTTGCGGAAACCGGAAACCACGCGGACGGAGTCGCGGGCGGCCGCTAGTTCTAGATAAAATCTGATGAATCAAACTGAAAACGTTTATTTCTTATACAAATATAAGAGTCGAATAAAAAACTTCTTTTGTAATCCGACAAAGTTATATTGGACGGCCTCTTGAATATTTGACTTTACCATTTATATTGAAATTTTAACATAATCTCCGGAAACGTTCTGAAGTAATTTGACGAAGCTTTGTATTGACTGAGTCGAGTTACGGTTAGGTATGTACCTGCGTGGTGCTCAAAGTAGGTACAATATTCAGTGAAAGATATTAGCATTAAATTTCTTTGTCTATAACAACAAATAAAACAAAACAATGTTTCAATAGATCGGTATAATATAATTTGCATTGTATGTAATGAAATGATAATATTATGATTAGAGATAAAACGATTGAGAACATATTTATTGAATGTACAGTTAGACGTGGGGTAAGATTTAATACCTCTAGTCAAATTATTTTGATGTCAAAACTTTTTAAAGGAACTTCTCAGCTACTTGATGTATTCTCATTTTGGCTGGATATCTCACAAATGAAGGGTTGTCGTAGAAAGCACCGTCTGTCCCGAAGGCCGAAATTCATAGCATCCATACCGACGCAATGTGGGCCGTTGGGGTCATCGCTGAAAATAAAGATCCTTTTATATTTTTTTCATGCTATCAAGACGTAATAATGGATATTACTTAGAGAGTTGAAAACAAGGTGTATTGCCCATGTGGTCCATGCACTTTATCCAAAATTATTTACCGTGCATGGCCTAAAATAAATTAGAATTATCTTCGCTTTACCTTACTATTCCATTGTATTTTCCAGCCCAAGTGTGAAACCCTGTGTCTTCTATGTTTTCCCCTGGAAAAAAGTTCAAAAGTAAGTATTAACTTCACCACACATATTTTGTTGGATTGAAATCTGTATTTGATCAATGCCTTGTTATAAGTGCTAAGTTAGAAGAACTTAACTCGCCAACTTCTTATTTTATTTGCTTTCAGCATAAACTAAACACTATCTGAATCAGTTGCCGGCCGGTCTCGTGATTTATGGGAGGCGGCTGTCTTCTCTGGTATACATAATATAATAAGAAGATACAGTAAGGCTTTGAATAAGTTTTAAGCAGAGAAAATTAAGTGGGAAAACATAAACAAAAAGACATTTGTATCTACCGTCAACATTCTGCCATTCGTTGTAATTATCAAGGTTGCTGATCCCAAGCCATACCACTAGCTTGATACGGGTACCCGTTATGCTTGGGTAGTGCATTTTGCGTACAATGCTTTGGATGAATTCGAATTGTTCCTGTAATAACAAATATTTAATTAACATTAAAAGAATACGAGCTTAAAAGGAGACGGACTAAAGTAGGTATCTAGGTACTCATTTATATTTTTCCCGCTAAATAAGTACCTAAGTCGCATAAATTGTTTAAATGATTCGTTATGCACGTTTGAGCTAATAGTTGCCCATTGTTTCAGCTACAGGATAAGAGATCAGACTTATATTAAGTAAAGACTTAAACGTTCAACAAAACATCATATTCATAATCATAAATCATTTATTCACATTAAGTTTCCTTATGTCGAGAGTGATTTGTCCTAAGTACTTATACCTATAAATATGCGAAACTGTTACATTAACATAAATTATGTCATAGCACAAAGTATTCGGGGAAATAACACAAGGCATTACAACAACCTGCGTATATTTATTGCGCCTACTTAGTAGAGAACGTAGTTAGAACGAGGCAGTCCACTTTGGTCACCTGATTTTTGAGCACCCGCGTCACGAACACCTGACCTAGCCCACATAGAGGACTTATTCATATTATATGCTTATCAGAAATATCAAATACTCACTCAAAAATATTGATCGGTGCTCTAAGAGGACAAGACCAGATGTTTAAGTAGTGGGTGCTCATATATTGGGCCCTCAAAAATGGACCACTTCGAACAGACGACCTCGATTGGGAAACAAAAGAAGCCGGTGTGATTAGGTACCTAAGACCAGTTGGACATTTTTGTAAATGAGGTTTTTCAGCGGTTTCGATTGGGGTTAGCCGACTGGCCGCAAAATAATTATTTTATTTAAAAGTATTCATAATGTACAATTCCAAATATCTCGTATAAACAGGTGCATTGTAGCATACATTATAATAATTGTATGCAGATAACACTCGTACCTATTACATTGACAGCTTTTAAAATTGTTTCAATAATTACTCGTGTTATAGTAAAATTTTGCCGGATTTTTGTACCTTTCATTATTATGTTGTTCGTATAATATGCACTTTACTTTGTAATTGCAGATTTCTTTGAGCTTATCGACGTAGTAATTGTTCGTTTACCAAAAAAGGAAAAGTATGTACACCTGTAGAAATTAATTAATAAAATTAATAATGTATGAAAATTTGTAAATTTATGCTGCGCTCGAATAAATTTTAACTCACGTTATGGAAGGCATTCTCAAATTAGGAGTTTAATAAAAACACTGATATCCACACTTTGTTTTCGTGGAAGTGGCGATAAAAAATTAAAAAACCTACATATTAAGAAGAAAATATATATCAATATTCACAGCGACAGTTAAGTAAATCATAATTGCTAACTTTTCAATATCCATTTCAGCTAAGATGATTCCGCTGTCATTTTTCCTTCAACGTAAAATCGACACTAATTCTAAAGTAATAACACCCTACGGAAAATCATATAAAAAACTCGTGGAACTTATTACCTACTTTAGTATAAAACAACTACAGTAATTGCACCAAAATATCTCCTGCGCAACTGACTACTTCATCATCATCAGCATACAGTAAGTTAGACTTAAGTATTTCAAAGATTCTAGGGATGAGACTTAAATTTTATTTTTTGGCACAAACCTTAGACTTGGGTACAGCCAGTTTAGCTCCATCTTGGGCACACGCGTCCCTAGCTGCAGCCCACTTCTGACCATGATACATTATTTTGTAGGCATGCCCATCCTGTTGGTTGACTATGTAATCTGTGAATTTAAATATGATAGTGAAAAGGGTGGTTGGGTAGAGAATGATGAAAAATTGAGACCTGCTAACTGAGATGTGTTTGTTTCAGGACAATTGGCTAACAGAAAATGTGATATAAAATTTAATTGTCATGAAAATGGTGTATTTTAATACCTGTGATTTAATACAGACGCCCTGAATAGTATCTATGGACTAAAATGTTGTTTAAAGTGTACGTCGGTATTTTGATGAGAATTTGTAAAATTAGTGAGTGAATTGATAATTAATAAATCAAACAAATCATAAAGTAAAAGCATTGCAGAACCTTTTGGTACTTCACAAAGCGAAGGCACTAACAGGATGAAAATAATGAAAACACTCCCAGCCCTGAAATAATTTATAAATATTATCATTAAGTTTCAATGCATTAACAAAACACAGTAATTTTCCAAAATGTTACAATATTAAAATCCTTACCTCATTTCGTTAGCTTATTTGTTATATACCCAAGGTCCAAAAAGTATACCTGCAAGAACATCGAAAATCAATAAACAAATAATGAATTTACTGATCGAAAAACGTGACCTGAATTTCAAAAAATAAACTCTCCTTTGGAAATGAAACCGAGATTGGATTCAAAACACAATAAAAATAATGATCATTGCTATTCTAACGTCGTTTTAGTAGGTGAACAAGGTAGGACAATAAAAAATATTTGTTACTCACCAAAAAGTTTTTTTATAATTCCAAAATCACCATGTACTTTATATTGTGTGCTATTTGTAATACTTTCACATCTGAGTAAACAAGTATAATTTTTAGCACAAACTAAAAGAAACTCGTTTGTTTCTTTGTATTTATGAGACTTTGCAATGGGTAGCCGTCCATTCGTGTGACAAAGCGTTTATCAACTGAGTTGAGTAATGCCCCATTCAGATAACGGTAAAGAATTCCCATTACTCTTCTCTAATTCAGTCGAGTCGTCAATGAGACATCTTATCCACTGTTATTTACTATTGACCTAATTATTTATTTATATGCGTGCAGTATTTATTTATATGAATTATAATAGCCGTATACGACAGACGCGTATTTTTCATTGTCATTATGAGTTGTATTTTAGTGAAAATAGCAATAATAGGAGTCTAAAAAGCTATTTGTATTTGTATCAAATCAAAGTAAGATCTGTGGTTTAATACGAAATACGTAATATCCACAGAATCCCGACTTTACTAACCTATTATTTGTATGCCTTAGTATGGGTATAATTTGCCTGTTATTATGAAGAAACGTATTCTGATTCTTCAATTCTATAGACTTGTAAGACGAGAATCGTATCTCATTGTTTGAGACGCAAAAGAACATTAATGGACAATTGATATTTAAACAAGAAGAATAAATAAAAACTATACGCTTGAGCCAGAAATGTAGGCTGACAAACAGAGCAATTTGATACAGTGAACAACAAAATAGCCCAATTCGATATAGTAAAATAGGAAAAGACATGAATCTAGAGAGCTTCGGTAAACATGGTATTATATAAGGTGTAACAAAATATACTGCAAATATTTAAAGGGCGAATCGTTCAGTGAAAATGTAATAAATGTGTCTAGTAAAATTTTTATGTTAATACGCTAGCTTCCGAGAAAATCAACAAAATCCATTGAGTGAATAATTGGGAAAAGTACAAATTTTGTCATATGCAAGACAGCTGGTCGTGTCTTATCAGTGTAATACAATTACTACACTTGTCCTGCCCCAAAAGCAATGTGGTGGAGAGGGTGCGAAGCTTACAGGACGAAAAGAGCGAATTGGCAAATGCAGAAAATGCAAAATTTGTTAGGCATTAAATTTGACTTTTTAATATCTGATATTGATACATTGCCATTAAAGAATTCGCCCTTAAAATATTTGCAGTATATTTTGTTACACCCTATATTAAGCGGCTCTATAAGTTGGACCTTCCAGTAAGGTATTTGAAACTTAGGCTCGTATTAATAAATCACACTCAACTCTGATAACGATCTCAAGCGCGAATTTGAGGTGCTGTTTTGTATGAGAATGACATTCTCAAGATTGAGCTCAGAGTTGAGTGCGATTTATTAATACAAACCTTAATAGCCTTATTTTATTGTACAGTTATTCCTTGATCTTATAAATTTATAATCAAATGACATGAAAAAAAGATATCTCCTTTTCAGGTCAATTTTTAAACATCTGGGTAGTTCTGGTAGGTACATACTTTTTTTTTGTGTCAACATTATCTAAATGAAAATTAGGATATTTTTTTCTCAAAACAAAATATAAATCTTACCAAATACCTACAACGTTTGAACGTGGAAAAATGAATTAGTGTAAAAGAGTTTTCATTTTACACTTGAATTATTATAAACAAGTTTTTGATAAAGGCGTTTCAAATCTACAATTAAAATAAAAGACCTAAAAATCATTTTAATATTACTTTACTAAATAAATATGTACCTAATTATGTATAATTTATAAGCGTGTTTTATAGCTACATATATGTATAACTAGCGGCCGCCAGCGACTCCGTCCGCATGGGGTTCGTTTCCGTACACAGTGTTACTATTCGACAAATAGTAAGTGGCCTATCCAATACAAAAGATTTTGTCAATTCGAACCAGTTGTTACTGCGATTAGCGCGTTCAAACCAATCTGGATCAGGATGTTACACGTGTTATTGTGAGTCAACCATGAAAGATAGATATATGCTGTCAAGGGATATTTTTTAGGCAATTTTATGAAGAATATTTCCGTCGTACATGATTTTTATGTAACTTTAACCATTAAAGCTGCACACGCGACAGAAGCTTAAAAAATGGAGTAAATTCTCCCGTTTTCCCAATATTTCCCTTCACTACTCTGCTCCTTTTTATTGTAGCGTGATGAAAAGTATCCTATAATATGCCCAGGAGTATGAAGAATAATGGTACCAAGTTTCGTCAAAATCCGTCCAGTAGTTTTTGTTTCTATAAGGAACATACAGACAGACAGACAGACAGACAGACAGACAAAAATTTTACTGATTGCATTTTTGGCATCAGTATCGATCACTAATCACCCCCTGATAGTTATTTTGAAAATATATTTAATGTACAGAATTGACCTTTCTACAGATTTATTATAAGTATAGATAATAAAAAACATTTATTTAATACACGATTAATATTGCTGGCAGTAGGTGGGTGAATACTTTTTTTTTATGAAATTATATAATTTGTTGTCTCGATCGTAGAACGTATTTATTTTGGCTAAGCGATGAGTATTATAAAATTTAACTATTATAGTTACATAGTTCCTGAGTGTTATAAGTTATTTAATTAAAGTTTTTGTTGTTAATAAATAATTTACCAGACTATAGCATCTCTCTTACGCATTACTCTGTCATTACAGTTTATTGTTAATTCATCCATACGCGTAGAATCCATGGCCAGCACCATGTCCTCCTATGTAGAGGCCATTGCCATAACCGCCATAAAATGATCTAAACTTGTTTATATGTTCCTCTTCATCGTTGTTTCTCTTATCCATTGCACTCCTATAATGACTTAATTTCGGTTCTATATTATTATGTATTGGTCGATGTAAAGGAATCACCGAAAGGTCGTGTAAAGGCACCAGGTGTGTATGTGTGTGGAAAGGTATCAATATTGGTAATAATTGGGTGGAGTGTGTCGAATTCGAGATGCTATGTGTGTATGTGTGTGTTATGTGATGATCATTGGTGATGATATTGACGCCGGTGTGATAATTATTGTGGTGGATATTCGGATGGATCGGAATCACGTGTAGATTTGTCGGGAGAAGTAGATGGTGTGTAACTGGGAGAGACAGCGGTATATTGGGTCCCTTCTTCTGCCTTAAGTTTACTTTTGTATTCACTAAATTAACATGCTGTGGCTGTACTAGTGACACCAATACGGGATGTTTTGGCTCCTCGTGGCTTGTAGTAACAATTGTTGGTACGGTTTTGATATGTTGCACTTGTTTTTCATCAACAACCAAGGGCGTGTTGATGACTTGGTGAACTTGCACTGTGATGAGAAGAAATATTAGTCTTGACATTATCTGAAAAAGGAAAAGTGTTGATTAGTTAATTTTATTTTATTAAAAGCAGGTATTGAATAGTGTGTGTCATTCAGTGGCAAAGTTTGACATCATCTAGAAGGAGTTCTGTAAGTTATTATTGCGATGGGTCAGGATTGGTATCCAAAACAATATAGATTCAGATTGAGATTGCTTCTCTGGGAATTGAAATTAGTCAAATTCTAGCCAGCAACTATTTGAAACGAGCTTGAGAGAATAATACACAGGTATGGTAATTAGGATATAATGAATAAGGGTAGGGTACTGATTATAAAGTTATGTGATATGGTGAATCGTATAAAGTTCACTCTTGACTTTATAGTAGTTCTGTTGTAGATCTCGGATTATGATTAATTATGTTACTAGAAGTTTTTAGATATTGAAACAAATCGCCTCATACATTTTTTGAATTCACTATGATGATTATATTCAGAATGCGATTCAAAGATTCAATTAGGCACCTTTGATGTAAAAATAACTGAAAAATTTACATGTTTTTGGGGAATTGAAGGACCAAAAGGTGAAATGGAAAGTAAATAATAAAATTCAGGGATTAATGTAAACTAATGCGCCTGGGTCGCAGTGAGGAGCTTGCATTATTTATGAGCCAGCCCTTTCCTAGTCGATGTCAGATTTGCTCTGGTTATCTTTGTGGATTACATTACGATCTCCATACATTTTAGGTAGGAATATTAATATACCTTTTAGGTGTTTGGAAGGTATAAAATGCATCTATATGTACATTTGATTCGGTTTCATTTTTGGTTGCTATAAAATTCGAAACTCTTCAAATTAACTTATCATTTTCAATAATGAATGTCTTGTTACAGACAAACAAATGAAATGAAATGAAATTGAATAATATGGCAAATTGAAATATATCACGGTTTTATTTGACATTACTCAAAATTTATGAAATGTATCCGTTTACACTGGTTTACACACAGTAGGTTTAAAATAAAAGTTGGAATCTTCGAAATTTTATTTATCTAACCTGCTTAACTTACTTCAATCCGTCAATGTCCTCTAAGATTGCCAATATAATATTAATTGTCAAATTATTATTAATAAGCATTTGAGGCGAGTGCTTACCAACTTACTACCCAAAACTTTACTTATTATCGCTGATAGCATCTCTTATTAATAGCATATTTTCGCAACCATAGATCACTTTCAATTTACCGTTGGCGACGTCAGTGGTGTAATAAATATTAGCATATAAATAATAATGGATCGGAAACAGGTTTGCAACTCGAGCGTGCTCTACTTTGATGAAATTCGGCGGACAACACTGGCAAGGACGTTTAATAAACAATGCAGTTCATGTACGTATGTAAAACAATGTCGCTATTAAATGTTAGTAAAGTCGGTGAATAACTATTAAAAACTTTGCCTTAAAGCAGTCGAAACGTCGCGTCGGTTTTTTATTGTTAAGACGTAGGTTCAGTTTATCAGCTTTTTTATAAGTTTTCAGTAGTTTTATTTGATAAGTAGTTCTTGTGTAAACCTAAGATTTTATTGTTAATGATCTACTCAACTATTCACTTCACTAATTAAAAATATGCCAACATTTTACCAAGTACTTTCAGGAACCAACCTGGTCCCTAAATGGCAACATACGGTGGCTCGAGAGGAATTTGGTGTTTAGTGGGTAGTCGCTCCCAGAGGAGTCCCACATACCTCTGATCAGGTAAGTATTCAGGAAATAACCTCTATTACATTATACAAATTTGATCGAGTTTGACAATTACAAGGTATGATTAAGTAGTGGGTGCCTCGGGCGTATATCTAGAACCGCTGACTCGAGGTCGTGTGAAAGCATTAAGATACCCCTGGCATAATCAATTCACATTCATAATCCGATTTACTAGTCCAACCAAACACTTGATTCACTTATTTACATAGAACCCTAAAGCCGATATGAAGTGGTACTTCATTCAAAATTAAGTCGCCTTAATGACCCTATGGAATGTTTAATCCTCAAAGGCGGTTAGATCTTGTGACAAACCCTGTTTAAAATTTCTATGTGTGCTGGTATTAATTTACCTGTAGGCTGTAGGTCAACAAAAACCTTTTTTATTAGCCGTTCCGACGATTACACCCAGAAAACAAACACAAGCTAATTTACTCATAAACTTTTACTTTCTATTACAGATATTAGTTAAGACAAATAACATGTCAACTATTTTTAACTTTAATTGAGCTGAAAAATATGCGGAACTATGTATTAAGCTTTTCCAATTACAAAAGTAAAGTCTAGGTCTAAGATTCGCCAATTAGGACTTACCGTTGGAAGGTGCGGAACCAAAACTTTTAAACTCTGACTGCCAATGTCACTGTTATCTTGATCTTGCAAGATAGCCAAATATTTGTCACATAATTATTGAACAATATTGTTTAAGGCTAGTGGTACTTCGGGACAACTTCCACACACTGCATTTGTGGTTCGACTCTGAGCAAGCTAGTTTGTGTGGTGGGGCTAGAAATACGAGGATATAATTTAATATTATTGTTTATTCGATTGGGCATTTATCATTGGTAAGGTACTCAATTATGTTCCGGTTCGCTGACAGATTTTAGCGAGTTTTTTAATTTAAATAGCGGAATGCAGCAAGTGAGAGCGAGGTCAGGATGACTGATGATAGCTATAATCTCTGATGTTTTATGGTACGTTCGTATTTCTTCGACAAAAGTCTGAGATATTCCATTTTTGTATTCATTACGCGAAGGTTCTATACACAAATATAGCAGATTGAAATACCAATTACATAAAGTAAAAAACACTTATTTAATGCGATGAGAGTTGAATGAGAGCGAATAATCTATTTATCTATTGATAGCATTACCTACTGAGATAATTTTTCATAAATATCTTTATTATCTCTGTGCCACTTTTATTTCCTATTTATTCACATACCACAACGCCTTGAAACAGTGTCCGATTGTAGCTTCTGGAATCAGATCGCTTCATGAAACAGCTCTACAGCTCTGTTTGTTTACTTAACATCTAATGGGCTTACGCCTATGAACAGAGGTAGTTATCATGTAATTGCAAAAGATAAAAAATATATGGATAGCGAAGGGTTTCAATCGCGCCTGATCCTTGAGAATAGACGGTTATTTTTTAGTTTATGAAGAAAAGATAATAAATTTATAAGACCTACGTTTACAACACACAAGAGGGTCAATAAAATTAAGGCTATCGTACTAGTTTACAGTTTTTATTGGTGGCCTCTTTAAAATCATTGTTTGAGTGTTGGTCTCGGCATGCAGGCGGCGTTTTGGGGAAAGGCCAAGAGTATTTTGTCCTTCCATCGATTGAATCGGTACTTGATTTGGTTGTAAATTTATTTTGATTGCACGTGAAAACATTTGACTGTGTAATAATACGTTAACACACTACTTCACGGAGCATTAAATAATGTTTTCTTATCGTTACGGCAGTTGAAGAAATTCTATGACGAATGTATAACCCAGGGGGTTATCGCTGGCAATGTAAAACACACGAAGATTTTGTTGCAAAAAATATAATTCTTGTGACATTTTTGTTTCACTAATGCTTGTTATTAATTTATTTACAATTAATAATTCTTAATTAGTACATTTCCATTTAATTTCCAAACGTCAAGTAATGTTATGACAGCTACAATTTTACTTTTCATATTTTATGTTTCTTTAACCTGCCAGTACCAAAGAGGTTTAATGCCGGTTAAACACGAATTCATTGCGTAGTTAGGCACAAAAAAAATATGATCGTTAGTATTACTTGGTAGGTTGACGACAAATATGTATTTAAATAGTTTTGGATCTATTTCATATACGATAAACTATTAGCCACAATATCAATGTCATGGAAGAGATAAGCACAGGACTATCTTGGCCCACAGGCCTGGTGTTTCTTGGAGCAGGCCTTTACCTTGCAGAAAGATAATGTTCATTATTTTAATTATAAAATATGTATTCAAAGTCCGTAATATCTATTCCGCAACGTCAGCAAATTGAAATATCTGCACGCACCCACATCCATCCCTCAAACAAACGGCTCGGACGTTTTATCTTGTCCAGGGGCCGAACATTTATTGCAGTAGCAGTGTGCGAAACGCTCAGAGCGTTTTCATTTCCGGCATGCCGTTTTCTGCATTCAACCGTTGAAAATTTTATCTCCTCCCAACGGTACGGGTTGATACATCACTCAGTCGAATATGCCCGAAAAGTTAATGCATTTTTGCAATACCGAACACTCAACGGGCAGGCTCCATATCCGAAGCCGGAGAAAAATTAACTCTGAATCATCGTTTCCATTATCTTTTTGGGATGGCTGAAACCATATATCGGGTATGAAACTGTTGCCTCTTCTAGAATAAACTTTCTGACTGTAGAGCTGAAATTGCGAATATATCGCTGGCTGCCTATTGGCCATGTTGGTCTAGTGGTTTATGTACCGGACCGTGATTTCGTGGTCTTGTATCGAATCCCAGGGTTACGTAAAACGTATCGATGTGTAATTCAATGTGAGGTATAGATTTTTTTAACCTCTTGCAATGATGTACTTGTCTTCATTTATTTAGAAAGTTTTTTTTATTTTAATTTGAAGAAACCATCGGTTGTCCGGTGTCATAACTGTTATTTTGGTAGGTACATAGGTATTGAGAAAAGATTTGAGTGGGTCTAGTGTGCTCTAAGCTCAGGGATGCACTTCAAGTGAGTCTAAAGATCCCTCTAGAGCCGTATCATACAGCTTCCTAAGCGGCTGGGGAAATTGATCCGATTTTAACCGATGTCAAGACAGTTTTATGGAATTATTGTAGAGATCCCCCTGGGCTTCAATGCTGAGGAACTAATGGCCATTAAAGCATGTTTTGGCTTGCTTTTGCTCTATCCTGTACTATTCTTGTATCGAATCTCATTTGTTATTGATATTAGCCAAAATAGGCAGACATGATGCAGTATAGTTTCTTTTTTTTAAGTAACAGAAAATTTTAATATAATAAAATCGAAATAACTATATACCTATGGTTAATATTACGAAAACGTCAATAAGTTTATTAGCTACTACACCTCTTAAAAAAAATGTCTACCTAAGTATCTTTTGTACTCTTAGGAGTTATAAAAACGATGATGTATTTAAAAATGTGGTAAACATGGAACAGGTAAAAATTCAATTCAACATAAAAATAAATACTAATATTTATCATTAGATTATAAGTACCTATGTCGCGTGGGGGATTAGAATCCTTCATCCATAAACCTAATGGCAAGGATCAAGGATAGTGGTATAGTAACCAACGAGGTGAGACTTTGATCTTTTAAGTACCCTTTTAAGTCCACTGCTTAAATCGGGAACTTCAAAACCTACTTACCTAGTCAAAAAGCTAATCGAAATATGCGAGGTCAAACCACGTTGAAAGGAAGGTCGCTCAGATTAACATACGCGTGAAATTAACATAGGTAAGTATGGGCCAGATCGGTTACTATGCCCTTATCTTTAGCCTGCAAGGACGACAATTGAGAGGTTATTATTATCACGCTTAACAGATACTAAATCGTATTAAACCAGTTTGTCATAGGGTACGTATTTTTTTAAAATGATTCTGCAAATCTTCCAGAAAAGCTTCTAAAGTTAGAAGATTTCTTGATTTTAATGATGGAGGAATTTTAAACATCCCTGTCGATGCAAATATGTATTATGTAAGTCATCATCATTCATCATCCTAGCGCTTGTCCCGGTCGCATCCTCGGCCATTGCCTTGGAGTCCAGGGTCCGCTATATATGTAAGTATTCATAGAATAATCGTGCTTGATTAAAACGACAGGCATGCTTAGCCATCTTTCTAATAATTTCAATTAAATTTTGTATTCATAAGGCTGAAAAATGAGCGCGTGTCGACACACAAACATGGCATTATTGGTTATGGTTTTTAGTATACTTGTAGAAATGAATGCTTTGAAGGAAAAGTAGAGCCTTATCCGTCACACTAACTGGGCCGTTAAGTTTGGTACGACCGGAGTGATATATAGATGCAATAAAACCGGCTCGCGTCTACGTGTTTCCGACCAAAACAATGCACTGATTGTAGGACATGACGAATTTTATTATTATGGTAATCCTAGTAATGCCACGCGCTATAAATATATCACTCGTAAAATTTATCATGCGCATACAGCAAATACCTATTGTAGTAATGCCGGCGACTTATGATAATGACTAATAGGTGATTTTGCATTGTTTTGTTTTTGCTCTAACGGTCTTTCTACAATGATGAGACAGTTAATATTGTAGAACAATAACCTGTGCGTAAAAGCGTCATTCTTCTCTCTATACCATGAATTGATGGGCTCGTGGAGGGGGATACGCCTCCGATGAGTTTTTCTCCCGTGGTGGAGGCTATCAGGTTAACGATTTTTTTTTATTTTGACAAATGCCAAAGCAGCGCTCGCCTCGCGTTATAACGGAATATTTATAAACAATTTATAGGTAGGTACTCTTATGACAATTCGCCTGTACTCGATTCTTGTTCAACGCACATGCTTGACAAATAGTTTACAAAGACAGTCAACAATTTCCCGTTACACGGCGCTGTATGATAAATACCAAAGAAATCGCAAAGCAAACAACTTTTCGTGAATAATTAATACCTATTGATAGTAATAAGAGTTAAAAATCTCATAATACTTTATCATTTATTTCGTAATCACCTTATGCACAGTCGACATTATTGTGCGTAACTTGAAGCAAAAAAGTCTGACCGGCTATTTAATCTGAGAAAGCGTTTACAAGAGGACAGCTGTGTCCTTTTATGTAGTAAATTAGGGATGTAACAAAAGCTGTAGTTTACTTGCACAATGGAAGTTGTTACTCGACGTCAAAACTTAGGTTCAAGGAAGGTTTTGTTTGGAAAATGGTTCCGGGAAAACACGCGATCTCGCTACATGGGGTCCTACGTTTCCAATTACGATAAAAAAGGACCTGCAGATTTTTTTAACAAGCATTTATAAGAGTTCAAAAGCTGAAATAAATTAATAATAAGTATTATGCATTTCTTTCAGATATGTCGTTTGAGATAAACAGTAATATTAAATAAAAAAAAATATCAACCACAGATTTTACAGGGCAGAAGAAAATTTAAGTTGTTTTATTTATAATTATTATACATACCTACTCGTAAGAACTAGAACAATCTTCTCTTCAATTTTATCACACATTATTATTTACTAGCGGCCCGTCACGCGGTTTCACCCGCGTCCCGGGGGAACTACTTCCCGTACCGGGATAAAATATAGCCTATGTTACTCTGGGTGAATGTAGCTTTCCAACAGTGAAAGAATTTTTCAAATCTGCCTAGTAGTTTCGGAGCCTATTCAATTCATACAAACAAACAAAAAATCAAACCTTTCCTCTTTATATTTATTATACATACCTACTCGTAAGAACTAGAACAATCTTCTCTTCAATTTTATCACACATTATTATTTAAAAATCATCAACAGGTCTAAGCACCCTGATCTAAATACGCTGTAAAAACTGGAAGGCGATGTTATTGCCGTAGTATTTCTTAAAGGATTCACGCAACACAAACATTATTACTACTAACGATTGCGAACTTGTTGTATTATAAGACTGCAAATAAACTCATACATAACTTACATGTCTGCTTTCTGTCTTGTTTCAAGCTCGTTACTGTTCTAAACACTGACTTTGTGACTTCCTAACCACGAAATCAACAAAGGAAATGATAAGTGTAACAACAACTTACCCAAAACCGTTAAAATTGGCTCGTCTATTCTTTTTAGCTGACGATGCTATATCTCCTCTATATGTTAGGTTACTTAAGTGAAACGCTAGAAATCCGCACTTAATTAACTTGAACGTTCTATATGGGGCATTTGTGATATAAAGCGGTCTGCATATTGTCTTGAGTCTATTGTTGGGTAGAACACGGGTTCTGTACAATTAGCATCAAAATGATATTATGATCTCGGCCAAACCTTTCAGGGGACCGTTATGAACGTGATGATTCACTCGAAATTTAGATTGCCTTCAGCCAGTTTAAATTAGGTAATTGTTTCTCTAGGAACGAACACATTGTTAAAATTTGTTTATTTTATCTATATTACACGAACGTTTGTTGGATTTCAGCCGAAAACCTTTTATTATTAAGATGAAGTTCGAATTATCTTAATTACATATCTGTGCCTAAAATAGTAGAGAGTTCTTTACGTATGCACTAGTTAAGGTGACTGGAAACTCACTGAAATTTTATGCAGATCTCGTATTCAGTTTTACTGACTTTATACACCCTATTCAGGTAACATAATATTTCTATTTTAAAAGAGGTAAGCGACCGAGTCCACTTGATCGTGTGAAGTGACTATTGGCCTAACATTACAAAAGGGTTGAAGGGATATCTATTATCTGTACTTTGCATTCAGTTGAAGATTTTCCCTTCGACTTTGACGTTTTGTTATTTTAGTTGTTTTGTTTACGTAATTTCAGTGAGAAGCATATTTAACTAAATCGTGAGTATCAGTTTTTCATAATTACAATTGTTTTACTTCATTTGTGAATCTATCAACGTGCAAAACCATGGATGTGTACAATTCCACTTAATTTATTAACTTATTGTGTACATTAATTACCTTAACTTATTGTGTACTTAACATAACTTGTGTATTGTGTGTAGTAAGTATGTAATTATGGGGCGTAAAACATCACGTGGCACTGGCCATTTGAGTGTTAAATTAAAATTCATTGTGTTTGTAAATAATGTCTTATGTTTGGTGCAATTTGATGTTTTTGTAGGAACACTCAATAAACGTTTTTCTCTCTTTCTTTTTAATTAAGTGAGGGGACGCCCAAGGAAATGCAACTCTACGATTCATAGAAATAGATATGAAATGTCCTAAGTGAATCAGTTTTTATTGATCAGAATATCTTCATTCTTCATTTTAAAGATCTGCAAGTAGCAATCATACCTTTTAACCACGTATCTTAATAAAAGGTAATTTCTGATTTACACAATCAAACGTCCGAACGAACGAAGAACGTCCTTATTAATATCCGAAGTAGTTATCAAAAGAGGAAATAGCAAAAATGTGTCTGTATACCTATCTTACTGCTTATCCTGGTAATACAAAGATTGCCTAAGGCCACACGTGGAGATTTGGCAAAGTTTCGCTCGATTCTGATGCAACAATCGGCTCCGTAACTAGCCCACGGGTTACAAGAGCCCCGAACTTGAAGTTTCCCCGATCGGTTCGGGATAAACCGACAGAGTTTCAAAGTAACCAATAAATAGGGGTTCACGAAGAACTTAGAAGGATTTTTCGGACTGGAGGTAAATTCGAGTTTCGTTGCAGGTTGTTTGAATAGTTTTTTTCTGTTAACAGTTCTTTTATGTTTGAGCTAGCTTTGGTTTTTCTGCATTTTTACTATAAAAATTAACGGCACGCTAAAATAAACTGACTGAAATGAAATATAGGGGACAATTACTTTGAGAATGCGGGCTTTAATTTAAAAAGAGATATAGCTGAATTTAGCTATAAAAGACTGAGGAGACATATCTTAAAACACAAATTAATCTTATTCGCTTGCCAATTAATATGATTAATGTTGTTTATGTTTAAAACACAGATTCATGCACTTACCTTTTTTGTGTTAAAACCTAAAGGAAAATGACAACAAGAGAGTCATGACAAAAAATAAACATAACGTACTTTTACAAAGTTTTATTTTATAATATAAAATTTACTTTACTCTAGCAAGAATATGGCATCACAGTAACATACCTTAGCACCTCACAGTTCATATAATCACACAATACACATCATTCATATAACAAGCAATGTTAATAATTATTTTTAAAAGTAAAACAGAAGTTTCAGTTTTGGAGTAAGATCTAACACAGGTACAGAATAGCAGCATGCATAGATAGTTTTTCAAGTTTTGAATTATACAAAACAGCGCTTGAAATTCAAAATGTATTAACATATTATTGAGCTATACCATCTTCAGTTATAAACAATTTGTAAGTACTTATGGAAAATGTGGGGCCAGTAACAAAGTGAAAAAAGGTTTTATGTTAACTGAGACACACTAGTAATATGCAAGAAACACGTAATCTATTTAATAATAATACTTATTCAAAAGTCTTAGATTGGCATTAACTTAAGTTAGCAATACATTTTACTAATGGTATAATTAAATTAATGGCAGTGAATGTACCCCATTAATGAGCTCCACCGAATATGGACTGTGCGTATTTCCCGAAATACTGAACAGGGGGGAACGATGGTGCTGCTTGCACGGGATGTACTGAGTGACCAGGGTTTTGGTATAACACCTGTTGTTGAGGATAGCTATGGGCCTGATATTGAGGTTGAATTTGGGGAAGAACTGGACCAGGTCTAAAGTATGAAATCCTCTGTGGGTTCACTGGAAGTGTTTTTGTCGAAGCAGTAGCTATGTCTTGAGAGAGCTTGGCAGGAGCATTTTGAGGGGCTTGGTATTGAATTTGGATTTCATATTGCGGAGCTTGTGGCTGAGGCTGGTTCTGGAAGATGGGCTGAGCTTGGTACTGTTGAGGCTGGGCTTGGTATTGTTGAGGTTGGGCTTGGTACTGTTGAGTTTCTTGGTACTGTTGAGGGCGGGCTTGGTAGTGTTGAGGGCGGGTTTGGTATTGTTGAGCCTGGACTTGGTACTGTTGAGTCTGAGCTTGATACTGTTGAGGGTGGGCTTGGTATTGTTGTGGTTGTGCTTGGTATTGTTGTGGTTGAGGTTGGTATTGCGGTTGAGGCTGGTATTGCAAGCGTGCCTGTGCTGGAGCCAAAGGAGTAGGCTGACTTTGTGAGAAGCTTGCGTAGCTGACAGCTCCTTGTGGTTGAGCGTTGTAGTTCTGAAATATATAGAAGATAACATTCAATTTTTACTGCACTGATTTTGAATTATTTTTATTTAACGTAAGTACGCTTTGTCGTTAAGAATGGTAAAATATATTTAAATAATAATGAGGCACCTTAATAAACAAATATTATTTTTAACCGCTGGCAAATAAATATAGGTATATGAAAGTGTTTGTTACTATGAATGTAAAAAAGTAACTTTACCTTTTGAGGGGCAGGAGATTGGTTTTCCGACGCCTTAGGCTCCTCCTGCTGCTCAGCAGCCTTCAACTGCCTCTGTGCTTGCTCATTTTCTCCCTCATTCGACTCTTCACGGGCGTACGTGATCCCTGGCTGCACTGAAGGCGAGACTTGGACCAAGGTTTGCTCTTGATTGTACAATGGTTGCTGCACAAAATGTTGTGGGAAAACGCTCTGTTGCGTATATTGTACCGGCCTTTGGAATGGAATCTGTGGGTATTGAACCGTCTGCGGTATTGGTACCAATTGGGGCTGCTGAGAGTACACTACGGGCTGCGGTTGGACAAATATTTGTTGTTGGTAAGGTTGCTGGAAATTAATTGGTCGAGCAAAGTTCGCCTGCTTTGGGGCTTGTAGTTTCTGGTTGTATTGTACCGGCTGGTATTGTATAGCGTTCTGCGGCGGCTGGTACGATATCTTGTGTTCCGAGTACGCTAATTGCGATGCTATCGGAGAAGATACTTCGTAAGTTGTCGGCGCGGCGAGCTGTAAATAAAGTTGTTTAGATTAGAAGATAAACAAGAAGCCTTTTGCTACTAACTGTTGGAATACTCGTCGCTGTTTGAATGGTTCGTAGGTACTTAAGACTTGTGAGACTTTTGTTGTTATTTAAATTGCAAACTTAAGGTAAGTTTTGCTGTTTATTTTAAGAGTAAAATCTCGAGAATGGAGTTTTGAAATTTTATAAGAATTTTACGTGGCTTTACCCAAACTTGTACCTTCCCTTGTTAATTAGATTTCTTACAAGATTTTACTTACTATTGTAGCGCAGCGACCCAAAGTGAGTCATTTTAGATTATGAAAATCTATACAAGTTTATTGGTATAAGTCCACATTGTTGGATAAAACAAACAGCATGTCCACCAAAACTGCGTATTCCTCAATAATGTCCACTAAAGTTTCGGGTTATTCCTCTGCCGTGATTTGTATATCCTACTACTATTATAAAGGCGAAAGTTTGTATGTGTGGATGTATGGATGTTTGGATGTTTGTTACTCTTTCACGTAAAAACTACTGAATGGATTTGAATGTAACTTTACCACAATATAGCTTATACATCAGAATAACACATAGGATATTGGAAATCGAAATCCACGCGGACGGAGTCGCGGGCAGCCGCTAGTATTGCATAAATCAATGGCGAATGGGGCATTTCCCTTATAAACTGAGCCTTTTATGGATCTGTAATGTATGTTGTGGGGTAATAACTTACCCGTGGCTGGTACACGGAGACGGGGGACAGAAGATGGCTAGCTATAGCGGCTTGGAAAGGCCCCTGCGCTGTCAGCAGGTCAGATATTTTCGCGATCTGCGGCTGCGGACTGGCGTACACCTGCTGAAGAATAAACATCCTTAGTTAATGTAAGATAGGATTGAAAACGCCAATAGAGAAGGAAAGGTTTGAAAAAGGCCCATCCAAAACATTTTTGCCTGTTGTTGTTATGGCATATTGTGCCATACGAAACATGCGAAAGTAATTTAGTTGAAGGTACATAAATAAATAAATTTTCATACGAGTTACTATCATTTCAAAAAAAAAGCTTAATAAATATGTATTTTACGAAGATAGTACGAATGTTTGTCTTCTCTTATTTTTTTTCAAGCAAAGGGTCATAAAAATAATTATCCTTAGTGGGCATGGGCAAATTATTTGATGTCGGGAGTGACATTTTGCTCCGGTTGTTTTAGTTTACCCTCGTGTTCATTATTGTTTCGTACACGTACCACCATGTGACTTAGTAGCTACACAAACTCATCCATTTTCCTTCAAAACATCGTCCTAGCATAGAAATTACTCTATTGGGAATGTTTAAGGAAAACTAAACCGAGATAATGGGAACGCAATTTCTTTCCCTTTAACATAAAAAAGAGAGGAGCGTTGTAATAAAACTGTTGCAGAGATACAAAGGACTAATAGTCTATTGCCACGTAACGCGCGCCAAGCAAATTGTATGTGAACAAGTACGTGCTTCCGAAAAGCAACTACAGTAAAACACACTTTAGCTTATATTGCCTCTACTAAAAGATCCTGTGGTAAATTTAGCCTTGAATGGGTGCGAAAGGGTCGCTCAATAAATATAAAAAAGTCATGACTCCCTGAGAGGCCAGTTACATAAAAAAAGTTATTTCAAGTCTGACCTGACCTGTGACATCACATTTTCTTAAAGTACAAAATAAAAAGAAACTTTCTCAAGAAATGCCATGAAGCTCGCGTCGTTTCCGAATGTCTTACTTTTCTTTCCGACGACAATATACTCAGATAGTACGCATGAAAAAGAAATGGAAATTTTACGTACTTTTATTTTTTCGGTAGACATTAGAGAAGATAATTTTATCCATTTGGCGCGTCTACTCGTCATTAAGGATTCTGAGTACACTTACACGTTCCTAGCGTTAATTTAGTTTTATTATCGAAGTTCTCTCACGGACTAGCTACTAAATGTAAACTGAATCATGGTCAAAACAATCCGTTGCTAGGGAAAATGGATCGTGTAATTATGAATACTTATAAATGCCAAAGTTCCTCCTCCAGCTTCAAACTCTGCAGTGCTGATAAAGTCTCACTCGCAAAGCGAAACAACAGGAGCAACGAAAATAAAACATGAGCCAAAGTGGAGAGAAAATTCGGCTTTTTATCTCCCGACTGATACGCACCGTTCGAGAAATTAGTTCAGCATGGCAAATTCTCGGGAGTTCGACACACTCCGCTCGGTATAATATTATGACACTAATCGCCTTATCTGCGTCCCGGCCAGGGCCCTCGTCCGCTCCGGCCCTTGTTACATTTTCCTCACTTATAAACTTAGTTTAGGATTTTAAAAGGAGCCTGTGTTCGAGCTTCAGTTTCGTAAAGCCAGGTTTATTAGCTGTTAACTTCTATATGCAGTCACTGATAGGAGTATGTGCTCGCCACGAGTTATGAAAATATGTATAAGTACCTACAATTTTATTTTATCCAGTAAATGTGCTGCCTGACTGCAATGTAAAAAGGTCTTGAACTGATTAACTAGACTTTTTGTGTAAGTAAATCTAGTAAGTACCTAAATCAAGTGAATCAGTTCAAGACCCCTTAACTTTAGTTTCAGATTACCCTCAAGCCTAGTGCCAAGGCTCTAAAACCTGGTTGATTTTACCCACTACAGTAGCAAAGTTTTTATGTAGTATATATTATTTATGTTACCTGGTTAATAAGCATAAATTTATTTGAATTTCAGCCTTGACGCGGTGGGTGGGTGGGAACTACTAAAATTTTCGAGTTACCCCTCCACCCACCAGTGGGTTAGAATGGTGGGTTAGTGGGTAATTGCCCTTAATTTTAAATACCTCCTTACTATTCACTTTCTGTTTAGCACTAATGTTGACTGGTACAGAATTCCATGAGGCATTAAGTCTGTCTTTTGTACAATTTTAAAGTCGTTCAAAATAGTTCAATAAATAAACAAATATCCTCATAAATACGAACTTCTAGTAAACTTATTCTTGTAAATGAATAAATACAAGAGGTATGCCGCCTATAAATGTATAGTACATTTCGTTCAAAATAGGACCAAAAGAAGTACCAATCAACCAAGACAATAAACTTTTACGGCATCTTTTACTGTTTCAATATAACAATATTTGTATTAAAATATCCTTTCTATGTATTAGGAG
Source organism: Nomophila noctuella (assembly GCA_958496325.1). Classification (NCBI taxonomy): domain Eukaryota; kingdom Metazoa; phylum Arthropoda; class Insecta; order Lepidoptera; family Crambidae; genus Nomophila; species Nomophila noctuella. The sequence goes on along the minus strand of OY292496.1, from coordinate 6,650,544 downwards.
TTCCGCTTATACCAGCCACACTTTATTGTTCACATTTTATACCATCAAAGAATGTTATGGTCTCCTTGGGAATTTAAGGCTATCGATGAAAGAAATTGGTTACTCTTGTACTCACAATATGACAATATGTAGGTACTTGTATACACACATCAATAACAGATATTTTTTGTAAATATCATGTACCATATAAGATATTGACAGAAGCAGAAAACTTCTACGTCCAATTGAAATGTTATTAATCGATCAACACAACGCTCCGTGTTATTTCGTTGCTTGGTTTATGAAAGCGTACGATAAAACTACTCCTTTGAAACTTTTTGAAACGGTTCTTAAAATGTGCCGGTAACCAAACAAATCTCAGGATCACTTAAATTGTTTTATGGGTGGTTAAATATTCGTCTTAGGAATTCGTTGAAAGCAAAATAGTGTAAGTCATCACTTAAGTAAGGTTTAAAGCAACGAGTTCGAACTGAAAAATCGATCGGAATGATTTCGCAGGCACCTTTAAGAGTTTCGTAGTTATTAAAACGAAATCTCAAACTAAAATGATTATTTATCGTGCTTGTTGATTGATTAATGAGTTTTATCATTCGATTTTATTTCAAAAGTATACCTTTACGATTCTTATCTTTGACCTTTACCAAGAAATAAAGTAATTAGGTATATTAATAAGAACGCATAGTTTGTTTTAATTTCAACAAAACCGACTGCTGGTATTTTGATATTATAATATTTAGTTGGCAATACTTGAATATAAGCTCCTCTTGTCTTAATATATTTAATTTGAGTAATACGATTTTTTATTTAACCTTACTGACTTTAAAAATCTAAATGAAAACGTAACAAAGCAGAGGAGATACGATATTTAATTTGTACAAGACAAGTAGTTACCTAAAACACAAAATTTGTTAATTTTCGATCAGTAGCTGAAATAATTTCCACTTATCAGTTAATGAATTTAATTTCGCCCTACCTATGCGAACGTAAATTGACGGGGCTTTTTAGAGATTTCTTATTATTAAGAACAGACACAATTTTATTTTCCGACGGGAAATCTTTTTTCAGGCCTCGGTTGTTTCGAAATTGTATTCATAGTCGACGTCAGTGAGCGCTTGTTTTAAAATGTGAATCTTACATTACGTGAATAATATTTTAGAGGAACAAATAATTTATGAATTTCCAAGGAATTTGCTTGACCTGTGATTTGTTCCAGGCACCGCTTGAACTTATTTAGCAATAAATATTCTCAGCTCTCCTTTTCTTCTAATTGTTGAATTTTGTCACGTCACTTTCAACACGTTTTACAATGTCTTACATTAAAGAGTATCAGTAGCTTTAATAAATGCATCCAATTCTTTTATTTGAGGTTTACGTCAAGTCTATGAATACGCTCCCTTCGACCGCCACTTCGTGATTTGTGTGCCAATTGCGTAAAAGTGACTTTCCACTTAGGAGAAGTCTTGGTATAAAAAAGTATTTTATTTGCATGCGTTTAGACATACGTTCGTACCTTTAGATACTTATTAAAACAATTTACTTTTTTCAATGTCGCAATATAAATATGAATTACCAAGTAGTTATCGCAGAACCTAACCAATTGGCATCCTATAATGACTAAAACTAATTTTACCCATTTTTGCGTTAGGATCGGGGATCAAGTTTCTTAGTCGGTTCATCCGACACTCAAGAGAAACGTGGTTGTAATTACACCGTGTCTACAATGTTCGTACTGAGCTGCGCCATGTAATTCCTTAAGATAAAAACATCTACACCAAATAGGTACAAAGTTTATTTGCTCTAACATCTTTTACTAATCTTATACGCGTGTTGAAGCAACTTAACATTATAACGGATTAAAGTGATATTTATCAATTAAAACCTGTTACTCGTTCCAAGCTAATTTTAATCAAAACAAAATCACTTCCGAACTGTTTACTAGTCACTCAGACACAGCTGTTCGAGATCAGTCGCCTTAAAATTACATTGACCAAAACAGCGGGAACAATCGGGCAAACACATTAGACTACCACAAATTGCCACGTTTGCGGTTCCTAATACTATTGTAATTTCAGCTCGGGGGAAATCTAGGCAGGCGCAGTGAACTAATGTTCCATCTGTCACGTGCTATACTGACCTTTACGTACGGTGTAATAAGGTTTACGGTGAAAAAATGGCAGAATAGATTTAGACGACGAAATTATATGGTGATGGATAGAAGACGGATACATCAGTTTTTTTATAGTTTTGTTTGTAAGGACATCGTTAGTAGCAATCTTTTAACAATCTGCGGATAGAAAATTGAGGAATAGTTGTTCTTCTTACTGTAATATTATGTAGAAAATGAAAGTGCAAAACATCAGTTAAATACCTGAAATAACTAACTTTGTAATAAATATTAAGTAACAAAAGGTACAAAATGAAAAATATACCCAAAAATTAATGGGTAGTGGACACGTTTTTATGGCAAGTGATTTATGGCGGCACCGTGATATTAATGTTGGGTTACCTCGATTACACTCAGGTGTAAAGGGACATCAAATCTGAACCGGTATTTTTGAGGAAAAATGATACTTTAGAAGACATTATTTTCACCTAATTTATATGGGGCCAAACCTTTGAGATTCAGTTTCAGACTGTTTTAATCTTTGTCAATCAAAAAACTCAGTTGTGATAAGTTAATTAGAATAAACAAACCGTAATATCGGACCTTCAAGATAAAATTAAAGCACACATCTATACTAATATATAAAGCTGAAGAGTTTGTTTGTTTGTTTGTTTGTTTGTTTGTTTGTTTGAACGCGCTAATCTCAGGAACTACTGGTCCGATTTGAAAAATTCTTTTTGTGTTGGATAGTGTATTTGGCGAGGAAGGTTATAGGCTATAGTATATATCTATTATTTTATCCCAAGGGGATGAAAAAGGGGATTAATGTTTGTATGAAACTTTGTCAATTTTAAACCGATCGGGCTGGGACTTGGCATGCATAAAGCTACTATGACATAAAGATCCCCTTAGAAAGGATTTTTATGTGTTCCACCCCAAGGGGATGAAAAAGGGGATTAATGTTTGTATGAAACTTTGTCAATTTTAAACCGATCGGGCTGGGACTTGGCATGCATGAAGCTACTATGACATAAAGATCCCTTTAGAAAGGATTTTATATGTTCCACCCCAAGGGGACGAAAAAGGGGATTAATGTTTGTATGAATCTTTGTCAATTTTAAACCGATAGGGCTGGGACTTGGCATGCATGAAGCTACTATGACATAAATATCCCCTTAGAAAGGATTTTTATATGTTCCACCCCAAGGGGATGAAAAAGGGGATTAATGTTTGTATGAAACTTTGTCAATTTTAAACCGATCGGGCTGGGACTTGGCATGCATGAAGCTACTATGACATAAAGATCCCCTTAGAAAGGATTTTTATATGTTCCACCCCAAGGGGATGAAAAAGGGGATTAATGTTTGTATTAAACTTTGTCAATTTTAAACCGATAGGGCTGGGACTTGGCATGCATGAAGCTACTATGACATAAATATCCCCTTAGAAAGGATTTTTATATGTTCCACCCCAAGGGGATGAAAAAGGGGATTAATGTTTGTATGAAACTTTGTCAATTTTAAACCGATCGGGCTGGGACTTGGCATGCATGAAGCTACTATGACATAAAGATCCCTATAGAAAGGATTTTTATGTGTTCCACCCCAAGGGGATGAAAAAGGGGATTAATGTTTGTATTAAACTTTGTCAATTTTAAACCGATCGGGCTGGGACTTGGCATGTATGAAGCTACTAACATAAAGATACCCTTAGAAAGGATTTTTATGTGTTCCACCCCAAGGGGATGAAAAAGGGGATTAATATTTGTATGAAACTTTGTCAATTTAAAACCAATCGGGCTGGGACTTGGCATGCATGAAGCTACTATGACATAAGGATCCCTTTAGAAAGGATTTTTATATGTTCCACCCCAAGGGGATGAAAAAGGGGATTAATGTTTGTATGAAACTTTGTCAATTTTAAACCGATTGGGCTGGGACTTGGCATGCATAAAGCTACTATGACATAAAGATCCCCTTAGAAAGGATTTTTATATGTTCCACCCCAAGGGGATGAAAAAGGGGATTAATGTTTGTATGGAACTTTATAGGTATAGTATATACCTACGTTTGCGGAAACCGGAAACCACGCGGACGGAGTCGCGGGCGGCCGCTAGTAGATTAAATAAAATGAGGTCTCAATATGCAAAACTTGGTGCTAAGCCTATAACGCACTAGAGGGTCGTTTAAAGCTCTTATAAGTCCACAATGAAGGGCCAAATTGTCCCTTCAGTTGTAAAGTTGCCGGCGATTTGGGGCGAAATTGCGTCGGAATGGGGGATTTCTTTCTCCGGACTGCAATAACTAGGCGGGTTTACGTGTACGGCAGAAAGCGTGACGGCGCTAATGCTGAGGGATTATGACGCAATCTTCGGAGGTCCGCAAGAGTGCTTGAGCGATTTTCGCCTTCCGTTCCAGTCGCAAATTACTAGAGGCACATTCAGCTTCCAATTCGCACCGATTTAATACTGAGCTTACGTTATTTTATTTAAAAGTATGTCGTTCGTATTTTGTAGATAGTCTTAGTTTGTTCTTGCTTGTTCCTAATCGAATTTAGAATATTGTGCTAGGTGACGAAATTGTAACCACTAATGTACCTAATGATGTAATTTTGTTTGATATTATTGGGATTCCGACAAATGGAATCTTCAGTCAAAAATATAGGTGTAAAAAAAGACACAACACAGATTAATCCTTCCTTATTATATTTAATTTTACGTACCTAACTGACGAGAATGCAAAAAGCCAAGCTGTTTCATAGCCAAATGGACATCGGAAAATTCCCAGCAGATTAAAAAGGATTGACACTGCATAAGCCTAAATTGCATACGCGCGCCGACAGCAAAAAAAATATAGCGAAGCAGATGCGGGGAATGTCGCGACGAGTAACAAGATAAAAAAAGGCAGACGTAAGGCCACCGATGCTAATAAAATTGGGCCTCCAATCCTTTTTCGATACGACAAAATGATTCCAAATCTCCTTCGCAAAATTACCCGACAGGAATCGTTTAAAATGAATTCAATACAAATCTCAAGACTGAGATTAATTAAGACTGTTTTGTGCTTATACAGCAAACGGCAAGGGATAATAAGGGCGAAAACCTACTTCTGTTTAATGAATGCCGCTGCCGTCTTATTGTAATTTTGTCAAGTCGAAAATGTGGGGATGTGTACACTTGGCGGAGTTATTGGGGTATCATCTGTGTCGGGAGTGTAAACAGATGTTGTGCTCCAAGAATTCCTGTTAACTGCCGTGTTACTTTGTGTCAATACGAATTTGTGAATTACAGTCTGTCTCGCACTAGATCATGTTTATTAAGTACCTGTTACTGTGTTCGGATATTACGCCGATCAATACTCATCTCAGACTGGAGTGAATCTTAATGATGAATACTGGAAAAGTAAACTCCAGGAATGTTTCATTTTTTTGTACAGTTCAAATAAAATGAGATACTGCCATAATAATGAGGAAAACATAACATTCACAACTTCATTAACAATAAGGATATATCTACTCTATGTTAAATTGAATATATAAATGCATTTCCTCTCTCCTAGCCCTTATTGTATTGCGTGCCCGACAGGGTCCATAATTGTGTCCTTATACATTTTTATAAAACCCCTTCTGTACATTAGGGATCTGCAATAAACATATTTGACTTTGACTTTGAAAAAAACATGCCTATATGTTTTGTTAATTTCATTTATTCTGAAACAAACATAGAAACGGAATATTTCAAACTTTCATATCTTCTCTCCACATTGTGTACGCAGGGTCAAATTTTCATACGAAATGAAAAAATAACTCAATTTTCTGCTGGATTCAGCAACATATTCACGTGTGACTTAAAACATGTCGCATGTTATGAAAATATATTTATTCATCAAGGTTCATTATGGCGAATGAACTCATTACTGTGCTAACAACATTAAGGAATCATATTTGAGAAGACGAGTCTTTTTCTACGGCTTTTATACAGTGCTGGTTTTCATGAGAAAATATTATATTAGTATCAAAAGGTAGAAAACAGAATAAATAAGGAAAACCGCCAGCTTGAACTTGAAACACGTTTTTAAGTGTAAGATATATACTTTGGTATATGTCAGACATATACTGTGTAAACTGTGTTATATGTTTTAGAACACTAAGAAATGAATTATTTATATGAATGATGCTTTTTGAGACAGCTTGGTAGTCGTAAAACTCACTCAAATCATATGTATATGTATATCTGACCAGATTATTTTTAGAAGAATGTATCACAAGTTCTTATAACATATTAAGATGTTAACTCATTTAAGAAAACTACAACAATTGTTTTCCGCTTCACCCCAACAACACATTGCTCAGCCAAACTACAGACGCTAATTTAACGATGGCACAGGAAATCAAAACATGCTTTCAACCGATACTTGTTTATAAGCTGCAAATCTAAAAAATTACATTGTTCTCTTAATCTACTTTGTGCATTAAGAGAGGTCATTTAATAGCGGATACTTCTTTGTTCTAATTCATGAATCTGCTTTTGTATGCAAAATATTTTCATAGCTTTAGCTTTGCATGCGTGGTTTTCGCTCCCGGTCGTCGGATAATCTTTGGGTGTATAATACATCATTGTTAGCGAATACGCTGGCTTGACATTTTTCCCAGAGGATATTTGTTTACTCTGATCAAAAACAAATATGGGGATACTCGCCACAGCTTGTTAAAGAGATTCGCGATATAAGAGAAAAATATAGTGAAATTTGTACCCAAGTTCTTTCAAAAAAATACGGAACAAGTAAGTTAATGCTATGTGGTATAAGTAATTTCAAAACAAATTTTCTGTCTTTGAAAGTTGCCTTTTACCATGCTTACATTTCATTAATGTTCATTTATGTACACTGGTATGAAAAGGAACTAGTTTCGTCAGTCACACGTATAAATAAATGAATGTACGAAATTGATATCGCAGGAATGATTTTATTACTTCATGAGGACGTTTTGTGCGAAATGTAATATTATTCTCATTTACCGTGACGTTATATTATAACAAGGTCATATTTTGTAATGCTAGCGTACCTCGTTGACTCGTTGAAGTTAATAAAAACAGAACTCATGAAAATTCCCACTCAGACGGTGTTTTACTTTCATATTAAATTTTTGTCATAAATTGAGTCATTATAACCCCTTTATTGTACATTTTTATAGTTATTAGTGTACGTTTTACGATAATAACTTTACATTGCTTAGGCTCGACGCTGATTCACTTTTTATTACCTAGTACAATGTCATTATCGGGGACAAATTTTCGGGATGTGAGGTTTACGCTTTATACCATTAATATTAAGGGCTTATCTACTCCCAGGTTAATTTTATATTAATCCCCCAGTTACGAAATTGTTTGGTGGTTAGGAAATTATGACGCCAGATTTCGATTACCTACATCATGAAAAATAAAGAAGGGTAAATGAAGTTGATCAGTACCACACATCCATTATAGGTTTAATACATTATGTACATAATATAAATGAAAGAGCATTTGGTATTCTATTATTTTGACATACAAGCAATCACCATAGGTTTACGTTAACTGTGTTCCGATGGTACTGAAACTACAAGCCATTATACGCCGCCGTATCGAGAATGCATCGCAAAAAGTGGCAACGTTGCGCAGCTGCTTTAGTTCTAAGACCTATATCCAGATTTATTATACATCAAGCACATACCAACTTCCTGTTAGGATTAAATGTTATGCATCGGCTTTACCGAGTAGGAGAAGGCGGCAACGAATAAATTGGAAGATTTATCCGACGGCGCGCGTGGAGATTATTTCCTTGTCCTGAGATAATTACCGCAACAGGGATATTCTCCCCTATTATACAGTAATTTTCACAGATTTAGAAGGATAATTAATTGTTTTACATTACAGAAATAATTGATTCTGAGGTTGAAACTTCGCACGAAAGTTTCTCAGCACTATTTGACTTAAGATTTGCGTGTAAATGTAAGTTTCATAAACAATGTTGAATTATAAAGAAAATAATGAAATAGGTAGATGAATATGTTGTTTATTTCTGTTTCAATGTTTTAGCACTGCGTTCTATTTGAAAATGATAAATAGTAAACTTCTTGTAAGAATTGGAATGACATCGGTGATTTATGAAGATTAATGCGTTAGAAATTGAACATCATGAATGAACAAAATAGTTCAATAATTTATTCAAAATTCATGATTAAAATTGCACCAAAATTACGTTTCAAACGAGAACCTAATATGTTTTGAATTTGTCAAATATAAATCCGACGGAGAGCGCTGTCGGCGAGTTCGTCTGAATTCATCAGTCTAGAATTCAAATGAGAATTAAATAAAAGGAAAAGGGTTCGTCAATTTGGCGGCGATGTCGGTAGACTAGGACAAATTCTCACGGCAACGCATTGACAATATGCTCTCCGATGCTGTGGTTAGAGACTCTAATCACAAAACAAAGGGCAGGTTAAAATCCCGCCAAGGGTAAACATTTGTGTGAACATTGTAATTTTAACTCAAGTCATGGATACTCCTATGAAATTATATCAATCTATCCGCTTCCTAGCATCTTTAGACATACATATGCTTTGTTTACGCTACTCAATTAATTTGTTAGAATATGCATGCTCTACTTTTAAAGCAAGTTTTGATGAGACCATTACCATTACAAATTTTATAGGACGACATAATGTACTAAAAAATATGCAAATAAATAGATTTAATTACGTATATGTGTAACTTTTTATAAAAGGGTGTGTTAATTTGGTAACGATGGCGCCAGCTGATAGCCAGTGACAAATTCACAAGAGTACTGTGAAGCATTTCGGCGAGAGCTCTCTCATTAAACGCTCGCATGCAGAGACATTAATTTTTAAACGCCGCACCCAGTTCTCTTTTTATTGACCCATTGCGAAATTGTCCTTGTTTCTGACGGGGGCCACTAACCGTTTAGCATTCGCGGAGGTTTTTCTCTTGCGATTCGGGATGCATTTTAATTAGCGCCTCCAGTGACATCTTTGTTCTGCATGCTTTTTCTTGTTAGGGCTTTGTGTTATTGCGTTTTTCTGCGGCATCTAGGTTACATTTATAATTGCATACTCCACTTTGCAATTAACATTTTAATGAAGCTGGCTGCTGTAATTTGGTTTTTCATACAAGATACGAAAGTCTTGAGTGGTATAAAGGTATGCTTTTCTCACAAATGAAATATGTTTAGCAATGAAATAGTTACTCAGTCTTACACCATTAAATGAAGAGAGAAGATTCTGAGACTATGTTTTAAATATTTTTGAAAAAAAGAAATGTATTATACTTATAAGGAATTTCATTGTAAATGTTGGGAAGAACACTAAAAACGTCTAAAATCATCTCGCACATGAGAGTTCCTGTAGTTTAATTAGATGAAACTGCGTTCGTAGAGTCGGAAATTAATCCTGTTTCCTGATGTCATGATAGCAGTTCATATCTTGGCAGCTATGTCTGTTCGTTACTATATCTACGAACGATATGCTATAGTTAAACTTATATTACCAGAAAGTGTTATTGAATTTTCTAAACAAAAATTTAAGTTATTTATTAAATCAGCATTGATGAAGAAAGGTTATTATAAAATAGATGATTATTTAAATGACAAATATGTATGGACATGTTAATCTGCTCAGCCGCACTTAATTTGTATTTATTATATTATAATATTGAAATTGATTTTAAAAAAGGCATAACTGTTGAGTTTCTTGTGGCGTCTCTTCTCAGCAGGCCATTCACGTCGAGGCGTTGGTTCGGCGAAAAAAGTTTTGACGTACAAAAGAATTTACTAAGTGAATCAAATTGCTGAATAAATTATTTCACTTCATTTCATATGTTGTAGTCCTTTCGCAGCCTTGCTCTTCGTGGTTATTTTTTTTATATATTTTCAGCATCAGGCATACAAATACTGTAAACATCAATATTTATGAGAAAATTCTGACTATGTTTAGACGTGATATATCGGTGTAAGTGTTTTTGAAATTTGATAAGGGTGAAACTTAGAATGCATGTTCAAAACAACTATCAAGACTCAATAACATTCATGGAGAAAGTCAAAAGTTGGTAGAAAATCGATCTATTTATGAATTTGCCTAAAAGCATCACCGCGATTCGTAAATAATGGTTTATGTGCCTTCGGCTACCACGGGTTGAAAGAAAAAATAAAGCGAGCAGATATACCTAGTCGTACTAATTTAATTTATGTTCGCAATGTGCATACATACTTGGATAACGGGCTCTTCAAGTCACGTAGGAATAAAAAATATGTCGTTATGTTTTTCTGGATGCGATTTTTTTATTCATTAAAACTTTATACGGATGACACAAGTTGATGACTGACAAACAAGTTAGGTAATTAAAAGAGTAAGTGTATACGGTATAACCGTCTGTATAACACTTTCCAGAGCCGGTTGTCGAGACAGGTTGGATTGAATCACATCCTACATGTTACACAATCGTACAACATATGTTATTACGATCTATTGAGTGGGCGATCTTAATACTGTGATTAGTGGATTACATTTGCCAGCTAGTGAAATAGAAAGTATCCAATTTAATAATTGCACGAATTCGCACTAGTTACGAAATGAAGTTGACTTTTTTATTTGGCCAATCAGATTTATTATTATCTTGGAGCTATTTAAACTCGTTCATCTATTTTTAGCACATTCATTGGTAGTCAATTTCATTAAGTTCACTTATCTACAAAAACAATTAGTACTTTTATATAACTGAACTGACTACTTTAAAGAACTTTGAATTAGTGGTTACCCGTTGTCCCAGTCCCAGTGAGTCGACCCATTACCGGGTCTACGGGTCATTTTGATTCGTCATACACGATTTGAGACACGTGTGCAGAGGCCAGGTGCTTAAATTAGATCGAGTCATTAAATACCCACATGTGTCCTAGATACTTATTTACTAGTGTCCGGTAGTAGCTGGTATTTGCCAGTAATAAACACATCTAAGCGGTTAATAAGCACGATACAGTTCTGAGGGCGTGTCATGTGAAAGTGGTGTTGCGAGTATGTGTGTTGCGTGTGCGCAGGTCATACGCGGTAGGGTCTGCGTGATAAGCTGAACTTTAAGTATTTTATAAAATACCGGTTCGTTCTTATTCAAACATTTGTATTGAGCCCTTTTTGCTAGGGAAATGCATAATTTGTATACTATTGACCGGTTGTGTCGTGTAAACACAAGCCGTTCTTAGCACCCACTTATATCGTACACACCATAAATAGCGCCATAAAATATGAATCAATTTTATTGAAGAAAATCGCAATAGATGGAATTATTTTTTAATAATAAGAATTAAAGAATATTTCTTCTTGAGTAATTCTGGACAAACTCAGCAATCAAAATAAAAAAAATATCTTAACATTTTTCTTGATCCCTTTAAAATTGTCAGCAAGCGCCTAGCTGTGACTGAAGGAAATATTTTTAGACATTTAGCTTACAAGTGCTGATTTAAATTAAGTCAATATGTTATCAGCCCGAACCATTTTGAACCATAGTAAATTCAGAGGAGGAGATTACATACATAATTTATGTCATGGTCAAGAGTTATTAAGTAGGTAAATAAGGAAACTATCTCCACAGCCAGCCCTGGGTGCAGTGTGATCACGCATACGCCGCACCTAATGTCGGTTATAGTGATTAATTATCATGATCGATGCCTAATGTGATCGCATACGTGCTCGGGTTTTCGTCCGGTAATAAGTGGTTGTATCCGGAGATAATTCGAAGCCTTTGTCTTTCACTCATTTGGTCGTAATTAGGGCTTGCAAATATTCGACGAAATCAGGTAATCGAATATTCGAATATTTTTCGATTATTATTCGAATATTCGAATATTATTCGAAATTTTTTTTTCGAGCGTCCACCAACCAAACATGGAAATATATATTCTACAGGCCATCACGAACGATGATGGCTATGGCAGTATAGCTGTAAACTCAGTTCGAACTAAGTTTACATCCGTACTGCATTTGCAAATATTGTTCACAGTGTTCTTAAGAATAATATTTCCATGTTTGGTTGATGGACGCGAGAAAAAAAGGATGCAATATCCCATAGAAAAATGTATGTAGCGTAGGCCTAAAGTGTAAAAATCTAAACCTGTCTCACTCAGTTTTGCCTGAGTTTACAGCTACACTGCAAAGCAAGTATCGTTTGTGATGCCTTCAAGCATATTCCTATGCTTGGTTGGTGGACGCCCGATAATATAAAGACCCCAACTCCCCTACTAAAATCGGCATGATCTTTTTACAAGGAAGGGTTATAAGGGGTGAAATGACGAGATCAATCACATTTATTTTAGATAAAACTCAAGAAGATAAAGCCGCCAAAGGTTAATCAGTTTAGTGTCTTTTAATATAGGACTAAAATCTCGATAATCTCGATCAAAATTGTCGAGATCTCGATCAATATCACAAATAGCGAGATAATACATCGTCGAGATTGAATATCGAAAAACAACTACCTATTTTTTTGAGAATTGAGACTATCAAGATTGCATTTCCTGGTTAAGCTAATTCGAATAACGCGTAAATTAATATTCGAATAGTAAAATGAGTCGAATATTCGAATTATTCGAATATTCGAATTGCAAGCCCTAGTCGTAATAGTCAGTTATTTATGATTTATTAGCTGTCGTAATTAAGACAACTACTTAAAACACCTAATTTGGTCATCGGCTTGATTAAGAATGTAATTTTTTGGGTTCTGTTACGATATAGCAAAAAACTGAACCATTATAGATTCGCCATATCAGTTTGTCGGTCTGGACGTCACAACCGCATTTTTCCTAAATTATATGAACAGTACTGTTGAAACTATGTACACTGCTGTTGTATGTAGATGACTGTATTCTTTAAACTGCAATAAGTACATTTTCAAGGTTTTACATATTTAGAAATGAAACTCAACTTTTATGTTAAGAGAGTTATGCCACATGACTTCTTAACTCAAGCTGTTTAAAAAGTTTGTTACCAAGGCAATCGCGTAGTTATGGCTTCATACAAAATGTATTATTAGCTCCGGGACCATGCCAATTAAATTATGTAGCACAATGAACTAATTACTCTTTGAAGTTTCGGTGGTGTTACAACATATTTTGTCGCCTCAAGTTAACTTCAGGGTATATCGTTAAATGTTCCTCTTTTCCTGTATTTGGAAAGCTCGCTTAAAATAGTGTCAATTAAGGTTTTAAATATATTTTTTTCGCATAGCCTTGCTATTAAGGCTGTGGACATCCGGTTCTAAAGACGCCTCTTTAGGATGTGACTATACCAAAGCGGAGATATGCGAGCGGACCGGAGATGTGCTGTGAGTAGCCAATAGGATTACATTTCTGAGCTGGTCACGTTTTTGAGCGAAAACCCGGTGGGCTGCCTACGACACATCTCCGCTTTGGTGGAGCTTTACCCTTAAGGTCTCTATAGCTCCGATAAAAAACAATTGAACATCCACGAACTCTAATGTTCAGAACAAAAGAATAACGTAACGTTTCCCAACTTCTGGATGATAACATCTAATAAAAATCCATTCTCCCGTAAGTAAAAAGGTACGAAATTATGTGCGAAATAACGAGGCCAAGTGTAATTTAACCTTGCTCCCTCAGGAAGCGGGAACGAGCGCGGTCTGATACCGCTCGTGTTTCATTTCGGTTATGATATGATTCTATAAGAGAAATTCGCTGGCAATTTATCATAGTTTCCTCGTTCTCTCGTACGTGCGCATGTTAAACTTGCCGCTGTCAAATCAAGTTGTAGCTTGAAGTACCTACATATAGTACAGATTGCAGTTTGATTGCCATAATCATGTTTTTTTGCACTTAAGTGTATTTTTAATATTTTTTCTGGACAATATTGGATAGCGGTCTGATTTCGCCGTGCTTCATTTCGGTTAAGATATGTTTATTTAAGAAAAAGTCGCTGGTAATCATTGTTTACAACTTAGTTTTAATAACTTATAATGTGTCATATTCAATTAAAAGAAGATTATTTTCTCACACTTTGCAGCGTATGTCCCGTAATACAAAAATTGGTTTCTTGATTACTTATTGTAAAATGTACATTTTTAAATGAACTGAACTCCAACGGAGCGGACATTAGATGCTACTTACGGGGTCGCCATTTTCACTGAATAAAGTTTCCGTCAAGCAAACATGTTCAATTTAACGGGGTCCAAACTTTCCTGCCCCCAACAAATTAAGCTGACGGGCGTATACGGTCTGTTAATTCTCATTTATATACTTAGGGTCATTACGGAGACAGGTAAACAGTGGTATTAGGATGTTAATTAATTAGCCGACTTTAAAAAAGGAAGCGCTCACAAATTAATTTGCTATTTTTTTTCCATGGTGTGTCAATATGAAGGCTTTTGATCAATAACTAATAAATTAATTAGCCAGGTTTTCTTTTTGAAAGATTCTACATAATATTGATGTATGTTAGGTATATGTGAAATTACAGTAAATAATAAGCAACCAATAAAGTTTGACCGCAAGCTTTATGAGTCACGGGCACGGGGTGAAATTACATCGCCAACTTCCAGACTGCGAACTGTAACATAGTTTTCCAGAAAGTCGATTAGAACGTATCGAGGTCACAGTCCTCTATCATATCAAAAGGAATTCTTGGAAGCATATCTCCCAAACTATTTTTTGTGTTATATCATAAAGTATTTGACCAGACCCCTTCAAAGAATATCATGGAATGTTCGTTACGTCTTCCTAAGAAAGGAATGCTTTGAATGCTAAATGCCACGACATTCTGGGCTTCTAGGGGTAAAGGTCGAAACCTTTAGACATCGTATTGATCTAAACACTGTTCGAATATTTAGGCTTTGTCTTTGTTTTATACACAATTTATCTAGTTGAAATATCTAGGCCTATCGTTTAATATAAATGTAGCTCCAATAATTCTTGTACGATCGTGTGCTTTAAGTGCAGAATTCTTTATCGAGTCTCACTGTATTAATTATGTTGTCTTTTCAATACAAATGTTTGTCTTCTTTTACGTAGTTAATATTACGGTTTCCTGTTTAAGTACGATGATTTTGAAGAACACTGTTACTATAATTTGATGATCAAGGAAACTCAGTCATCCCTGTAATGTTTGGACTACGCACTACAGTCTTTGTCGTTTCCTTTCAGAAATTCATCTAGTTAGTACGAAATAATTACGCATTTTTGAAGCTTTGGTTTCTCAAAGCGAAATTAATTCTCCGAGACCCGGCCCAGTAAAGATTTAATTTGGGACTGATTAAAATAGGATGTTATTAAACCTAGAGAGGTAACTTATAATAAACATTATAGTCCTTTACGTATATTAGTCATTAGAGATCTTAAATAATGACGATGTGATGAAATGCCGCATGTAATTAAGAATTTTATTTTACAGTCGTAAAGATAATATGTGTAGTGTGCCTACCCAGTTCCTTTTCTAATAATAAGTAAAACCGCTTGTTAACCATTTTGTTGTTATGTTGCAAATTAAAAAAAATGCTTATCAGGTACATGTATAATTGATACTAAAAGTAGTGATAATATATAAATGTCTCTCAGCTGGGTAAATAAAGACTCCCAGCAATGAAATAACAATAAAGTTGGCATTAATTTACTTGCAGTTAGTAAAATAGTATTCGATCATTACCATTTAAAAACCGTTTTTCATTTTATATGTTGTTGAAACAATTAATCAATCTTAGCGTTACAGACGATGCCCTGATTTGTTTTGTAATAAAACGTCATATTGTAATCAAAAGTAAATCTTTCCGACAGCAGAAGAAAGAGTGAGCAGTAATCATACAATCCATCATACTGGCCCCTTTCTACTTGCAGGCTCGCAGTCACAATGTGTACAAAGGACGCCGCTTCTCCTCTGATGTAGAAGAGGGTAACTGACGAACGATGGTGATGACCAAAAATAAAGTTTAATTAATAACAAATCAACTTATTCCATAGCAGTATTTCCAGTACAGTATCCGTCTGAATTTGGGTCTAATATTACATGCGGTCCTGGTTATTAGTTTATTTATTTGATAGAATATAAATTACAAAAGAAAACCTATCTTTTATGGAACTAAGTGGGAATTTTTTGGACATGCTGTATTTTTGTCCTAATACAAAAAAGCCGAATAAGAAGCAAATCAAAATCAGAAGCATGTATTTAATGATTTAAAAAAATTAAAAAATGACATTGCAATACAAACGAAATTGAATTAAGTTAACCTGTAAAACGGCACGTACACTATTTTATCACAGAGCAAAAGGAATTCTAACGTAATTAATCGCCATCTTGAAATTTGTGAGGTACACATCCGTTTCCGGAAAAGTTAAATTAATATAGGCAAGTGGCTCCTATTTTAATTAATTGGAAGGGTTTTGTTTTACCTCCAATGGGTTTATTAGTTTTCTCAAAATAAATCATATTTCTGACGAATGTCTCCCTACGACTTGTTATAATAGACTTTAATTT
Organism: Nomophila noctuella; assembly: GCA_958496325.1. Taxonomy (NCBI): domain Eukaryota; kingdom Metazoa; phylum Arthropoda; class Insecta; order Lepidoptera; family Crambidae; genus Nomophila; species Nomophila noctuella. The sequence goes on along the minus strand of OY292496.1, from coordinate 6,633,923 downwards.
TAATTAAAGAACCAAAAATAATCTGATTTTAGTGATGCGTCAGGAATTTTTAGGCGGTACTTTCGGAGTTATTTTTATAGATGTAGACTAGTATTTATTTATGATTTCTGACTGGTCAATTCGTCATAATCAAAATCAATTAATTGTTAACGATAAGACGTCTCTTCGAAAAGTTACTTGAAAGTCGGCTCCGATGGTACGGGCATGTCATGCGAAGACCATCAACTCACATGACCAAGAAAGTCCTGGAGATGAGCATCCCACCCAGAGGACGAGGCAGGCCGCGACTATCCTGGATGGCAGTAGTAGCTAAAGACCTCAGGAACGCTGACTTGCAAACTCAGACGACCCAGGATAGATTGTCCTGGCGACGCATGACGAGGAGGGCCGACCCCAAATAAATGGGATAAGGCCAGGCAGAAGAAGAAGAAGAAGAGAAGACGTCTCTATTCCATTTAAAAAAAAACGATCAAATCAAGATAGGCTTGGAACTCTTTATAAAGGCATAGCCCGTAATAATTTAAAGAAAGATACCAACGCGATCCAGAAAATAATACATTTAAATATTCTTTTATAACCCGATGTCTAAAATGTTAAAAATCTTAAGACTAAGAAATAACGTTTTATCGCATTGTTTTAATTGTCAAAATAGTTCAGAGTTTTACGAAATAACGTTTTAATGCGGTTGCTAACGTCGATTATGACTCGGTTGAGTAGGTATTTCGCCCCAATTCACATGGTCTTACTTTTTAACCTCTACAATAGTGTGCAAACACATACCCACGTGTCTTTGTGTTGCGATAGACATGTTTTCTCGTTTTTGTGAATGCTTAACCTTCTAATGTTCGAATGGATTTTTGTATTACAGGTATTTCCGTTATCGTTTTCAAGAATTGGGACTTAATAAAATCTTGCTCATAATGACAATTTTTGTTGTACATGGCTACAGTTGTCAATATTTATATTTCTCTGCTAAAATCGTATTATGATTTATTTTTAATTTAAACTTTCTTTTAAATATTTTCTTTTATGATCGTTCATTTGATGCATTTAATTATGTGAATACATTGAGATCAACTAACTAACTCTGTTCAAAGATTTAAAACTTATTTCCAGCTAATTTACAAACCTAATCTTTTATAAAATACTTCCAAAATATACATAATTCTCTGAAATCTAAGCAAAAGCAAACAACAAGAGAGGTCCTAAATACCCCGCCACTAAAAAAGCCGAAGAGAGTGTTAACTGTGAAACGAGTGGCAATCCGTCGTTGTTAGGCTTCTAGTGTGTAAATTCTTCACTCGCCTCAACAAAGTTGCTGCAATGCATTTTCAAATAGTTAGTCCACTTTGCCTGGCGTGTATTCAGCTTTTGCGACGGACTTTAGTTAATTTTTGTCGCAAGGGATGGCGTTTATGCCGCTTTGGCGAGTCGCATTATCATGTGGAATTTATAATTGGGCAATTTATAACAATCTCATTTGCCCGAGCTGTGAGTTCAGCAGATACTTGCTTACCATACGTGGTCATTAAGGACCAAATTGGCATGCAGTTTTTGGCAACGACGTCTATATATCTAGGTTTTGGTATGTACGAGTATATTGCGGCGATGTTAGATATGTGGAATCCTTTGGGGAATCAGACCAGAAAGATCATATCCTCACTGCCATTGTATTTTGATTGCGCAGGTTGCATTGCAATGTTGAGGCTACCGTTAATGGGGACTGAACCTAATGGGTGCCGCGTTTCTGTCACCACTCAGCAATCAGTGGCAAAAGACAGAAAATGGACAGTTGAAAATGCTATAGGTTAGGATGTTTCCGAAAACGGCTTGGGAGATGAATTGGACAGCGTGTCACACACCAAAGATACCGCTTTGATGAATGTTACTACAGATCACTTGTATTGAGCGTCGCATTGGGAATATTTTTTTGTCCGTTCCGTTCCGTTCCGGACTGAACTATTCAAAACGTAGCGTAAATTAAAAACGGCGACGCTCATAAAACTGGCAGCCGTAAAAATTTTGCGCAACAAAAATTTATCGGGCGAGTTGAGGCGCGCCAACAACTTTTATATTAAATTTCTTTTGCGTGAAACTTACCTCATAAGTCTCCCCTTTTGAGGTGCCCGCGTCATTCTCCTTGATGCATTGTTCCGAGATGTCATTCTTCGAGGTCAACGTGGAAATGTATTGAGCGATTCTTTCTAAGCGAACGTAAATTACGGCCCTTGAACTTTGAGATGAATAAAAAGTCAATGGAGCTGTTACTGTGATGGAAAACCGTTACGGCAGGCTTTCCAATCAACCCAATTAATTTTGGCGTGAACATCTTTTTGGTCCTTTCGGAAAATTGACGCAAATTTTGAAATGTAAAGCGATAATATTTCTTCTTCCTATTTGTTCTAACAGTTTTAGGCTAAAGTTTCGATTAAAGTTCATAGGTATAGTCCAAATAAGTCCAGAAATAAATAAAATTGAAGAGCTTTAAAACAATAACTAGGGCAAATAATTTAATTACTTCCAATATCCTAAGGTATTGGGGAATTCCTAACTTATCCTAATGTAAATTAAAAACTCACATTATCAAACTTAAAGTTTGCACAAGATTTCTCAATTCCTACACTAAGCAACGCAAAGTTATATAGCCGCAATCCTAGACAGTAGAAACGGTACATGAATGCCCATTGACAGTGATCGACAGACCGTCAAGTTAAATTACCCGCTAGAACTAAAACAAAAACACGTGAAAATGAAAGCACGACAATCGCGGCACCTTTCGCAAGGCGAATTGCAGTGACATTATGTGATTTAAGTGATATAATGCATCCACTGCATGGTTTCACTATGATCAGAACTAAGAATCATCAGTTAATTCATCGCAAACATTATCGTCGAAACTGAAAGTCTCAAACTTTTTAAGTCCACCTAATATACATAATTTGTGCAAAGGTTTTAAATAGTTACACACTCGTTGTTTAAAATTCTTGGCCTCATTTATATTATTGATGTGTTTTGCGTAAACGTGAAAAAGTTGAAAAAATCTTCGTAATGAATGTTTCATATAATATGTAATTATCCTAATTACATCAAATCATTGCTACGAGTCGGTTTAGTTGATCAGATTTAGATTGACGAGTCGTGAGCGCGGGCGCACGATTGCACCAGCTGTTGAATTAACCGCATACAAACACGCAGATGTTAAAGGTGAAACTTAGGTCTGATGGACAGATATTTTCTTGTAGGGCCTTAAATATCCCTCGAGAAGTTTAATATCCATTTAGAAGTTAACTATCCATTGAGAAGATAAATATCCATTGAGAAGGTAAATATCCATTGAGAAGGTAAATATCCATTGAAAAGTTAAATACCTCTTGAGATATGAAATATCCATTGAGAAGTAAAATACCCTTTGAGATGTTAAATATCCATTGAAAAGTTAAATATCCATTGAGAAGTTAACTATCCATTGAGAAGTTAAATATCCGTTGAGAAGCGATATTTGAAGTAAAACTTTTGTTATATAGTTGAGATGAAAGCTACTTACTTGTGATTGTGGCGTCTTCTCCGTTTGTGATTCTTTCGATTCAGCGTATTCAATTCCCGGAGTTATTGACGGAAGAGCTAAACAAAAAGAAGGGACATTGTTAGAAAAACACTAAGTACAACTAAGATTATTATTATAAGATTTATAATTATGCATAGTTTATTTAAATTGTAAAATTGGAATCGAAATGAAATGTAATTTTTGTATTATAAGTATTAATGTTTTATTTATATCACAGCTTTAATAACCTTCAATGATCAAATAATTATAATCTAATGTGGTCCTTTAATAAATTTAATTCGATGTTTTATTATTTGAGACACCAAATATACTCGTAGCTTATAGAAGTCATTGACCTGCGGGCGCCCTTTAAATATGTACGATAAATCTTGTGTAAAAAGACGTTTTGACAAATGTATCAATTAGATTCGCTTCTCAGACTATAATCCATTTCAGCTAAGATGATCTCTGTGAAAGGTATACTTTTATACGGAATTAAACTTTATTTCAGAGCAATAAATAAGTTCCACGAGTTGTTCATATTATTTTTCATCGATTTTTCTTAGAAACGTCAACTGTCACCGGGATCATCTTAGGTGAAATGGACTCTAGTTCAATTGGTTATCTGACAGAAAGATACCGAAACTAACTTAAAGTTGTGAATATCATTGAACTATGTATAAATATCTTTGACGAGTAGGTACCTGTAGGTAGCACTGGTGCTCTTTTCTCCAAAGCGGCATTGCCCTCAGCCAGTTCTCGCTTGTCAGTCTTTCCATTATTTTCTTTCTCCCGAGCTTTTCCCTGCTTCACATCCGAAGCATGGGCTGCTGCTACCAGCAGCAATATGGTCACCTACCACAAAATATTAATAAAGTAACTATATAACACAATTACATTAATATAATTTAACGGGACTAAGTGCGATATTAATTAATAGGGCGGGTAGTAATATACTTGTATTTTGTATTCATCAAAAAGTATGTGTAGTATGTATGTGTAAAAATCTTATATAACACAATGATCTGACTAAAGTAATAAATGATAATAAAGCTTAAGGGTTTAGTTCTTTGTTTTGTTACGTTGGTTAATTACATCAATCCCAACAGCGTAAATGCAAAATTTCTTAAAAGACACACTTAAACTTCCTTAATACACTAGTAATTGAACTGTGTGAGGATTCATCGCGAGACATTTTGGTCTTCCTCGATTAGTAGTTAAAAGATGTTTTGTTCTGTTTTATAATTGAGTCTACTGTTTTGTTGTTACGTCTTCGTACCGTATAACAACTTTTAAACAAGCCAGGTTTACGCAAACAAAAACAAATGATACATTCGCGTGAGCAATGTCGCGCCGCGTTGACAAATTCTTAAGAAACGGCGCATTTTCTGACATCCATTGATCGATAGCGGATCATTTCACCACACTAAATTCAAGCACTAATCATAAAACCATACTTTGTCCATTTTATTAGTCGTCTTTTGACAGCTAGACGATTGACAAAGTTGGTGATGTCCAAAAGTATTTCGAAATTGATACTATTCGTGTAGCACATCTCTGAGTGGATGGTAACTGTCCATGACGAACAATATTATTTTTTCGAAAATTTAACGAATACAATTTGAATTTTCATAGGCGTGAGCTGTCAAAAGACTTCTAATAAAATGGACAGAGAATAACTCCTTTACTCTGCAACACATAACATTGCTCACGAGAATGTCTTTAATTAAACTTTCATTGGCTTCTAACTAACCGTCAATTTCATAACTGTCACTTTGAGTACCGTGGGCGCGTCTTTCGCGCAGCGTCGCGTGATCGAACGAGTAGCTGCGCAGGCGCAGGCGGGCTTATATGCGCAACAGCCTTTGATAAGGGGTGGTGTAAAGAGCTTGGTGTAGATTGGCCGGAGCGTTTTAGTTTTGTTTTAATTTTATGACAACTAGAATTGTTCATTTTGTAATAATATGATTTAGGTCTTGCTACATTATTTAAGTAAATTTGGGCTTATATGCGCAACAGCCTTTCATAAGGGGTGGTGTAGAGAGCTTGGTGTAGATTGGTCGGCGCGTTTTAGTTCTGTTTTTATTTTTTAAAGTAACAAGAACTTTTTTCATTATTTAAGTAGTCTATTTTGGGCTTATATGCGCAACAGCCTTTGATAAGGGGTGGTGTACAGAGCTTGGTGTAGATTGGCCGGCGCGTTGTTGTTTTGTTTTTAATATTAACTTGATTTGTTTATTTTGTATTATAATTTTATTTCTTGCTACATTGTTTAAGTAGCCTATTTTGGACGTATATGCGCAAGAGTCTTTGATAAGGGGTGGTGTAGAAGACTTGGTGTAGATTGGCCGGCGCGTTTTAGTTTTGTTTTTGATAATAATATTTTGAAATATGATTCAGGACTTGCTACATTATTTAAGTTGACTATTTTGGGCTTATATGCGCAACAGCCTTTGATAAGGGGTGGTGTAGAGAGCTTGGTGTAGATTGCCCGGCGCGTTTTTGTTTTGTTTTTATTTCTTAAACTAACTAAGACTTGCTACATTATTTAAGTAGACTATTTTGGGCTTATATGCGCAAGAGTCTTCGATAAGGGGTGGTGTTGAGAGCTTGGCGTACATTGGTCGGAGCGGTTTAGTTTTGATTTTATTTTTTAAACTAACTAGGACTTGCTACATTAATTAAGTAGTCCATTTTGGGATTATATGCGCAACAGCCTTTGATAAGGGGTGGTGTACAGAGCTTGGTGTAGATTGGTCGGCGCGTTTTAGTTTTGTTTTTATTCCTGAACTAACTAGGACTTGTTCCATTATTTAAGTAGACTATTTTGGGCTTCTAGGCGCAAGATCCTGTACTGGTAGAAAGTTTTAGTTTTGTTTTAATTATTATGTAGAATGAAATTGTTTATTTTGCAATATGATTTTGAACTAAATGTAAGAAATTGCAAGAAATTTCAGGAATGCACTTTGAGAATATTGTTTTCACACAAAGTATCCTTTGTGTGAAAAGTTTCTTGGTCAGTCATCTCAGATAGATTTACTGGCGGTAATGTACAATTATTATTGAAATACGTACAGTTTTATTCAGTGAATTCGTAACATTTCCTCTTTATAATATCCGATTAATTTAACATCGATCTTTTTCTCCACTTTTTCCTGAACTTATGTTGTAAAAATAAGCACAAATAATAGGTTACATGCCTAAAAATATTTCCGCAAGATAAATGAATGCAGAGGAAGCGGAAAGTTGTTTCACAAGTGAGACTTGGCACACCGCCCGTGTATCTGCCGATACGATATCAGATGATGATAAATTGGGTCAGGAAATTAATTGCCACAACTTTTGATTTTCCTTTATAAGCACGGATCGGTACAAAAAAAGTTGAGTATTACAACGAGGACCAATAAACAATTTTATTATCTTTTATGCCGTAATGTTGAGTAGCCTTTGAATAGTTTTAAAGTTTGTTTAATTTATGGTTATACTCGTAGATAGACTTTAATACTCCTAGCCAAGTATAAGGCATATAACAGCTCATCTTTACAGCCATATATATGTTAAATTAATTGTTATATTCTACCCAAAAGGAAACGAGTATCTATCAGTATTTTATCGCCAACACCCATCTTTGTATCCATATAACATTATGCCTTCGCCCAGATTTGTAACATTAAAGATTGATACTTTTCTTTACAGTAATCGCATATATTGCCACTAACGAAATTCGGAATTAAAACAAAAGTTTTATTAGGTACATATTTATGACAAAACGCGATATTGCTATTAGTACCACAGAACATATATTTTTTTGTATGTATGGTCAAAACACTTTGATCTCACTACACGACCGCGTGCGCAGGTTAGCAAACACATCCGCTGCGATGTCTCACATACTCTGACTGTGACTAATTGATCGTTGTGGAAACTTACTGAATGAGCTTACTTTAGGGACGCAACAGATTCTGGGGCACATCTGACGTTTTTGTAACACTTTCGTAATTGTAATGAGTTCTTTACGAAGTCACTTACGATTCAATGTCTCTTAAGTTTGATTTAAATTAATTAAAGTAATCTATGGAGTAGTTTTGTAGAAATAAATAAAATTATTAAGCTTGAAGTGATAAGAAATATAAGTATAAAAAATAATTCTGTTTAAGTAGTGGGTTTGAAACTTTAAACTGGGTCAATCTGAATCTGTGAAATTAGTTCATTGAACTTAAATAATTTAATAACTGAACAATACAAATATTGTCCTACTAAGATAATAAGACCATGAAATAATAAATTTATAATGCTATTATGTTTTATTAATAGCTTCACGGTCTCGAAATTAGTCTTTACATAATTTTATTTTCCTATATATTTTATAATCCAATTTGTTACACTTGTTACAATGAAGGCGTGGATGTGTAATGTGTATTCATGTTACAAAATCTCTCAGAATATAATGTAACTGTAAAGATTCTAATAATATTGTTACTTAATTTTACTGTGTTGTGACCTGATCTGATGATGATGATTAACTTAAGTTTTGATTGAAGTCTAAATATACATGGCGGAATTTTGAAATGGATTTTGAAGGGCAAGAACATTAACCGTTATCGTTACAAGGAGACGTTGTTGAACAATCCATAACGTTTGGAGTTATTTCGATCTGCATTCACAGATTCTGGAAAAAAGTCACTCAACAAAAATAAAAAAGCTGATATAGGCAATGTTTTTTCATGCCAATTCATATTTTTTCATGTAAGGATTAAAAGACGCTATTGGACTATTTGAAGTTTGAGTACTAAAAAAGACAGAAACCGCAATTTTTTATCCCATCAGTAGCATAAAAACACCATATTTATTTGCCCTGTCCTATCATATTATCAGTAACTTGATCTAAACCACAAAACGACCTCTAAACTTAGGCAGTATTATGCACTAAACATATTTCAAACTTGCATAACTTCGCTATCTTAAGTATTTGAATAACATTGCACTGAAACTGCATTTCGGCAGAGATAATAGAATCTTTGGCCTTCTTCATTTCACACGCTGATCTTATCAAAATTGCCCAAATTGTAACCTGTTTAGACAACAATATTTGCACACTTGCTCTGTTATGTGGATGTAGCATATCATCTTCTTTTATATTACGTGTTTTTATAATAATTATGTGTCACACGGTTGATGTTCACATAAAGTGAAAGGAATGCAATCTAAAACTAAGCCGTAGGTATATTTGTTATGAAAATACTAGTTCAGTTACGTTACAGTAGTTACATCTTGTATTACAAATTATAAAAAAAAACCTATAACAAACAATGAACTGTGTAAGTATGTAAACACACTAGGCCGAAAAAACACGACCGAAGTTTGGTGGCAATGCATTTACTATACAAAATTACGCGACGTTCTTTCGGCATAGTGTGTCAGACTAGGCTTGAAAAACTAAAGCTATATTATAGGTAAAGAGACGAACTTCTTAGCTATCCATGGATTCTCCGTGCGGGTGCCGGGTCCATCGCGTGGAACAGAGAGGAATGTCAGTCGGCGCCTGGGACTTGCGACCCAGCGTGTAGGTTTAAGGGTAATATATATTAGACAATACGCCAAGGAATTTAAAATTAAGTAACAACGGGCGCTCATGAAAATCCCCTGCGTATTTTCAATTGAGATCCAACTACTCCTAATTTGTTGCTGGCTTTCAGACTTGTTTCGATGCCAGCGCCGAAATCGATTCAGTTCGATTTTAGTCCGTATCCGAAAAACAGACTAGTTAGACTTGTTTCGGAAAGCTTTTTGTGGCTGGAAAACGTTGCAACACTCCAGTGTTACGGAGCTTTGCACCGAAATAGTCAAACAAATCCATAATGGTGGGAATGCGGTTTTCTATGAGAGTTCTTTTCATGTATTTGGTAAGGTTTATTTTCAACAGATGGTGTGTGTTGGCTGTAAATCAACTCTACAGCGTTTTTAATTTTTGGTGTTTTGATCTTGGCTTGTTTATAATGACCAAATGAAAATTTTTGATTGAGCTACTTTCAAATGAGAGATGTATGAACATATAAAGTATGAATTTTGAATTTAACATTTAAATGATCTTTCTGTTATCTTCTGGAGGTCCTAAGGCTCAAGTCAGGAGTATTTCATTCAGATTAAACAATGCATGTCATATATACAGTTATACTGCTACTATTAAAATACAAATCTGAAAAGGGTCTCTGCAAAAATGGAATATGATTTTAAATGCGAAGACCCGAGTCCACTCAATTATAGAGCTTTGCCTTATATTGCATCATTAATGACAGTTTACAAGTACAAGTACATATCTACTTTGGTTAAAGACTATTTTAACTTAACTCGTAAGTAGGGTATTTCATGTTTAATCTCATCCGGGAAACTTGACAACAACATGACAAATTAGCCTATAATAGACATAACGCGTCAAATTGACGTAAAAGTTTCTTATGCACAAAGTATTACGTTAAGTGGACACTGGCACGTAAATAGACAAAAAGTATATTTACGCGGCCAGCCGGCGTAATCTCGGTTTCAAAAGATTCACGCTTAATAACTTGCACATCGCTGCAATCCAACCGGTCTCTCGGGAAGTGACGGACAGATATCGCAAGTAGCAGCTACTTTCGATATTACAATGAAGCTTTTCATTTTACATTAACGTTCGGCGAATCGGTGAAGCGTTCGCGAATCCAATGAAGATAAATGTTTATTTTACAAATATGTTATTTTCATAAAACTTTTTTTGCATGCTAGTGCAGCTACGAGCTGTTTGAGTGGCAATATGCTCTTATATGTGTCAAATCTTATGGAACTTCAACTGGAATGAGTCACTCCTGTGGTGAAGTACCTTCTGTCTACATAAGTCCACAGCAAAGTAGTATTTCAAATGCAATAGTTAGTCTCTAAAGCTGAATTAGGCAGGGCATTTTCTTAATGCACGTAATGCATCTGCGACCTTTGTGGAAGTTTTGATGTGTCCGTGTGGAAATATCTCTCTGGCTCTTTTGACTTAATAGTGAACAAGGCACATGCAACGTATTTTTTACGAGCCGAGTCATCTTGCATCCGCGCTATAACTTTATCACGGCTCGCGAGCTGAAAGGCTAAGTTATCAAGCCCAGCTCTGCCCGTAACTGGTAATGTGCTCGAATGTATATGGGATGTCTGCTCGAATGAGTCTCGTTTGGGGAGCTACTTTCAGTTTACAGAAGACCACAGTAAAGTAGCACTTTAAATCCTTCTGGATACAGTATAGAAGTGGAATCGAGTAGCCCTTAAGGGCAAGCAATGTTGGTGAGTAAAGTTTCCATTCCCTTGTTGGGGAGGGTATGGGTTTTAATGGCAAGCAACACATCCACGACCCTTTTGCGGTTGTTGATGTCCATAGTCAGTGGATCACTTACCACCAGGTGTCCCTCTTTCTCGTTTACCTCCTCCTTGCATAAAAATATGCATCTGTAACCCAGTATATTTATATCGCAGTCGCAGAACCACTCGTAACTGGTACTAATATGCTAGTATGTCGCCCGCTCTGCTAAGTCTGGTTGTATTATTTTTGATATGTGACCTCCTTGCGAAATGTCTCCGGAGCAGTCGCCGTGTCAGGCGGACTCGTAAAGGGATTTTTGTTGCGTCTGCCGTAATGAGAATGCGCTTAGTTTAATACTCATTAAGACACGTTAAAGAATGAGGACCACAGTATAGGAGCACTTCGTAACTGTGTTGTGCTATGTACATATCTGCTGGTGAGTAAAGTTGTCAGAGCTCAGTTGGGGAGGGTATGGGGTTGCATATTATGCAACCCTTGTACGGTTGTTGATGGCCATGGGCATCTGTGATCACTTACCATCAGGTGACCCGCTTGTTCGTTTGCCTCCCTAACATATAAACAAAAATTGAGGCATACTGTAAATATTCATTAAATTCTTATTTGGGTAACAGTGATATCCAATTTTTGCTTAATTAATGTGAATGCTATAACAACAACAAAAAAAAGTTATAACAGCACTAAGTAAAAGCCATGTTGGTAAGGAAGACCTTATTATCGAATCGATTTTGACCTTGTTTTTTGTCAAAAAATGTTTTTCCAAAAGGAGATCGCTTTCAAACCTTTGGTTTGATTAACTCTAATCTCAAAACATGAATAATTGCTACTATGATTGTCAAATGAAAGCATAAACCTGTTATTAGTACCGGTAATTTAAACAACAGTGAAGGTGGCTTAAGGCACCGATCGCGAACAATGATTACAAGAATGACAAGTGATATAATGGCCTTGGTAGCAGATCTGGTAACATGGTTTGAGATAATAAGAGATCATATTTACGTCATCTTGACACGAAGAATGTTAATGAGATAAATATGTTATCTTATCGATCATCGATATTGTTAGGAATATTCGGAAGCTGATTGATGATACAGTTATGATTAACGAAATATATGCTGATAAATATGAAATGAGATGGAAAGTTGTTATAAAGATGTTTCAGACCTTCCTTACAAGAAATTATAACCTACGTCAATGTGTTATTCAAAATACCTCTTCGGGCCATGTTTCGAATATGGTGGCCGAACGTAGAATCAGCCAGATACGCAGGACATACATATTATAGTGCACAAGTGAGTGCGCAAGCCTGTGCTTGCGCACTCACTTGTGCTGTGCTGTGATGAAATAGGGAGTGCACACACTCAAAGTTCGGTGGGACAGCAATCTGACACGACCGAAGAGAGATCAGGCGCAATACCAACGCCTTAACGTGCCTTCCAAAGCATGGAGGAGCTGAGCTGCGTAATTATACTTATAAGGCTTACAAACTTTTGCTGTGCGCCAATAATCGAGATCGGAACAAACACTCTCCTTATTATTCATCACCTTGGACTAAAGCGATGGAAGATTATTCTCACATTTTTATGCCCGTGTTCTACACTTCGATTCGCTTCCGAGTTTTGGCGATGGCCCAATACTCTTGACCAATAGCTATTCATTCCGCCTTCTCATCCGTTTGTTCAGAGAGCTGGAATTGAAGGTGTAAACTAGCCTTCAATAGGTGCTCCATTGCAGCCTGGCTTACACCTTCCATTTACAATATAGGCATTTATTCAAATGTCTTGCTTATATTTTGCAATGGTGACGCCAATTATGATAAACAATCGTGGGCGTGTATTCAACTTATAAGAAAAAATATAGAGTTGGTTCTGTATTGTGGTTAAATTCTAAAACTAATGATCAATCTCTTACCTTTACATACGAATATAATAAAGCTGTAAAGTTTGTTTGATTGTTTGTTTGAAAACGCTAAACTCAGCTAATACTGGTTCGGTACTGGATATTTCTCGATGAAAGATTTTAGCTACAGTCTAACTTAATAAAGTTACACTATGTCTGCGGAAACCGAAATCCACGGGGACGAAGTCGCGGGCGGCCGCTAGTTTATTTCATATGTGGCAAAATTGTATCGATATTTAAAACAGCTTGGGTTGACAACTTTGTCCACAGTCGTGGTAACAATGACACGACTACATTATGAAGGTCTTTGCCATGCAATGGAACATTAAAGAAATTTAACACTTAACAATGGTGCTATAGGGGCATCTTTACCGAAAGAGCGGCTCGCGGTCGCTCGAAAAACAACTCGTTAAATAACTTAAAGCTTTCATTAACATTACCATCACTTTTAACCGGCCGACGTTCTCTTTATTTAATATTAAAGTAGATTAACCGCAAACAACCGGTTTGATGAGCGAACATTAAATTGTTAAAACATTTAATCAGGTTCATTTCGTGGTTGTGTAAAATCGGGTGCGGGGTTATTGTGTCGCTAACGATGTCTACTAAGACGGCTTATCTCATGAGATTCCTATTGTCAAAGATGACATTTGATGTGAAACATTGCAACACTACAACTGGTTTTAATCCACATGTGTTGTCGCTGAATATTAAGTAGCAGTGTTATTGAGTAACAGCATGACAATATTAGCCATCTAACTACATAGTATGAGTACCTACCTACTAAGTGTAGAAACACAGCAGGCGGAAAATACGCGACTATAGATCGACGGCAATGCATTTTCTATACAGAAAACGCGACGTAATTTCGGCGTGGTGTATCAGCAGCAGTCATTTCTGACGTAGTTCATCGCGTTTTTTCTGCCTAGTTTATTTCCATACTAATTGGAGTTAAAGCTAAAAGCTATTTGCTTTTCAAAAGTTTTACTTTTCAATTTTAAATTAGAAAATATTGGATGTGAGGATTGATGAACTTATAGTGATGTTTTAGCTAAACATTTCATTAAAAGTTCATCTCCCTAATATGTATTTTACAGATTCAATGGAGAGTACCTACTTACACAATTCTGGTTCAAATACTAGTAATACAACTATGAGGCTCCACCACCTAAGCTGTACTATACTGAATCGATGACGTAGCAGTCAGTGCAGCTCAATCGAGCCATGCTAGCGTGAGTGCGTATCAACAATCGGCAATAACTCAGTTCTGCCGTGCCTTCCACCGGCTGGGCAGGGAAAGATAATACAGGACGTAGCTTGAAATACCGCTGCGATTCTGATTGATTTTGGACGAAGCTATTTTTCATACTGTTGTTACTTTGAATAGTTTAGTAACCCTTTCTGGATGGGTTCGGATATGTACCATTGATTGAATTTGTATTTCACATATGAACCAAGAATGGTGTTTTTCTTGCACGATCTTCAATACTACCGGATAGTGTGAAAATGGCGACCCAACTGGTTGACGGAACTTTCGGGCGTACCGGTAGGTACTTTTGATCCAGTTAAAGTGTTTTTTTTTCATCGAAAAAATCATTTAAAATATTATTATTTAATCATTCCGCTTCTAGAAGTAATAAAACTAGGTTTAACAGTTGAATTTAGCATCATTTCTGGGAAGCCCATTGAAACTACGATTTTTATTTAGTGTGTCCATATTTTTATCACGTATTGCGTCTTCCGTTACTACAGTAAGAACACAAAGTAAACGTATTTGGAGTAAGCGGGTCGTAATGTCAATAGTAAATATTTGGAATCGCACTTTACTTTGCTTTTGTTCTATGGCTTATATTTTATATAATTTCTATACAAAAAACATTGTATAGTAAAGTTGGCAATAGGCAAGAAAAGTAACACTTAAATAATACAATGTCTTGAAATCCTTACCATTAAATTCGACTGTCCCCTCAGTTTTAAATAAAATTGAGAATTGTAAAACAAATGATTTTTCGTTTTCACAGTCACGGGAAATACGGGTTTTTGTCCAAGATTAATTTCACGAGAATAAGTGTAGGATTACACAATAGGTGGAAAAAATGCGGCTGTAGTTCGGCGTCACTACGCCTGCAATGTACTTCAAATGGAAGATGGACATTGGACATAGACACACCATGCCGAAATTATGGCGCGTAATTTTGTTTACTAAAATGAATTGTCGCCGTACTTCGGTCGCGTAACTTCAGCCTTATGTGTTCGTACACCAATATTTATATTGATTTCGACTAATATGGGTTGATTTTTTTCAAATGTAACCATTTAAAAAAAACGGATAAATCTTGTAACAGATTGGAATGGTGATATCCGTAAATGTTCTTCAGGAATTGGCGTCGCGTGAAAAAAGAGTTATAAAGCATTTAATTTAACAGTTCGCTGAATCGAATTTTCCACGTTGGTGGTTTCAAGAGTTTTAGACGGAATTATAGCATGTCCTTTGAAATATTGTTTAGAAATTTAACCATTATCGGTATGACCGTTTGACATTCAGGTAATGAAATGGGTATAATATTAGTAAGAGTCATGAAAGAGCTTTAATTATGAATCGGTTGCGTAATTTCAGCCAGGTGTATTTCACACTAACAGTAAGTTTTTTACTTACTTTTTATGTCGATATTTGTCTATGCTACATATTGGTGTTAACTGCTTAATATAACGATTACTTAACATGACACTTAATTTTAAACATTGATGAATGAAGGTGGAAATGTTTGTAAATAATAATAATAAATTAGATAAGATAAGAATCAGATATTTAAGTGCAAGTTTACAAATTATAATTATCTTCGGAAGCCCTTTACATCCTGTGGTATAAACTTAAGAAAGTTAATTAAGTAATGGAGTGTAGAAACGACTAAATATAAATTGTAATGTAACAAATGCCCTCAGTATAATTCGACCCGCTCAGACACAGGTCCTGCAATATGAAGCGACGGTCGCTTCATATCGCGTAGTAACCTTCGTAACCAACGTACGTCACGTCGATCAAAATCATGCCACATTTTTCTAGTGTCAGGGCATATCTAATCTATGAAGTTTATTATACTTCTCACGCTATACTTAGGATTGGCATATGTGTAACGTATGAAATCATAAACCGGTGAGAGGTTACATCATATGTGAGAGGCAGCCGGATTATCTCAATTACTTATTATAATGTATCAAGTATGACATTTGTTATAAAAGTAGATCAGTGACAATTTTATGAAACAGCTTGTGTATAGGTTTATTTTGTTTTACATAATGTTTAGGTTCCTTGGCACAACACGACTAGTATTTTACATTATACTATACAATGCTACATTAAAAGTAGCAGCTTGCAATAGCTTGTGGGTTAAAGGGCGTACGCAAAAATCGTGAATCGGACTTCAGTATTAAATATTCTGCTAGTGTAACAAATACTTTTGGAAGAAAGTGTGTGATTGGTTTGAATGGCATGGTTTGATACCATACCCATTTCTGTCAAAAAAACAACACTTTTTTCCACCAATAGCATTCTCCTACGCACGATTTATTCGTTATTATATTTAACTCAGTAGGATGAGATGTTAACAATAATTTAATTCAAGACTTTGCTGCTACGAGTGTGACCCGAGGGAACAATAAATGGCTTCAAACATTACTTGGTTACGTTGCTCATAACGTCCATAATAGTAAATTATTCTTGTATGAAGATACAAGCTCGAACGATATTCAACTGGCTACCTACAAAACAACGTTACGTTTAAAATAAATTAAGCATGCGAAAACTTTGTACCACAAAGTTTAAATAGCGGTCAGTCATGTTTGTAACATCAGACGAAATCTAGTTACTGGCAGGCAGAATTACGGACGACTTTCACTGAACTTTGCGCATGCCTAAAACGTTCTACTTCAAACGTAATTATCATAACAGATAAAAAGTTATGTACAGTTTAATGAACAAGCCCTAAGGACTTAACGGTACGCGATTAAACCTGTTTTTAAACATGGACATGAGGAATAAGGGTTATATTCCAGTATTCGTGCTTAACTAGTCCTTTAATGCAATTAAAATATTAAATGAACATCGGTGAAACTTTAATATTCCAGTGTGTAGGGACGATAGAATGTGACCGCTGTATGACTAAAAGAGAAAAACAGACGATGGTTTCCAATTTGGAAACTGAATTCATCATAAAGTAAGAACAATTCGCAAAAAATTATAATTTATAATACATAATACCGTGGTCCAATAATTCAAGAATTTACTATGCTCTAGTAGAAACCAGCTTTTATAATCTTTACATATTCTTTCACCCTTCATGTCTACGTTTCCTATTCACAATAAATTCCTGTCTTGGATATCATATTGAGTGCCATTTCTCCCAAGTGAAGTATACTCTATGTAAAAATATTCATAGGTCGAAACGGTGCCATGATTGAAGTCCTCAACCCAATATTGAGCCTTTTTGTTCAAAGTCCTGGGGCGAAGGGCTGAATCGAGCTGTTCTTATGCAGGATATTTTATATTTTAGTAATGCACAAGTTTTTAATACTTATTCAGATTCAGATGAAATTCAAACGCCTCGATGGTCTAGTGGTTTTAGTACCGGGCCGCGGTCTGGAGGTCCTAGGTTCAATTATCGGTTCGGGCAAAATGAGTGTCGTTTTTCTAAACACGTCCCTTGTTTTTGATCACCAACCCGCTATTGGCAAGCATGGTGATTAAGCCAAAACCCATCTTTGTAACGAAAACATGATTTCGGTAACCTGAGATGAAGGAAGGCCTTTGCCATGATAAATTCAACGATAAAATGAAAGCTATAATTTCTACTAAAAACGCTCTGAAAATACTTTAGAGTTCATAAATGCAGTTGTCTATTTAATAGTTCACCATTATTTGATACATATTTCTCGTCTCATGTCTCATTATTTCTTAGTGAACCAGTCGTAAGTAAGAATACCGGTAAAACACACATATAAAACTTTTGAAATATTATCGATAGCTCTATCTGTTCGAGGTTTACGTCTCTCACAAGTTCATTTCCCGGAATAAACAGTAAAGAACAGTATGAAGTAGAAACAATACGTTTCACATGACCCGTGTAATTGTTCAGCCGGAGAAAACCTTTGTTATATTTATCCTTGAATTGCTACTAAAGTTTTTGTATTGCAAATTGACCAATTACGATGATTGGAAAAAGGTCGATGTACGGAATTGTTATTTTCATGTACTTTTTATTTGGGACTACTTGTATGTTCCATTTATGAGTATTTTACGACCGCTTTATTTTCGACGTTCAGTTGTTCGTTATACAATTTATTTTAGCTGACAAAATAATAAAGGCTTTGTTCACAGCTTCGTATCTATGTATATTCATTATGTATCCGTAGTTATAATAATTGACTCGTTATTACGGAGTCTTTAATGAGTTGGAGAAATCGACGTTATTCACAAGAATTGACATTAAATACGCAAGTCAGTGTCTAATTAATTATTGCCGTTGAAAAATGGGTTTTCGACAAATGTTGATAAAGCCCTGGTACACTGCTTCAATCTATTGTATCCTAATTCAATTAAAATTCAATTTTAAAACCCTGCCAAGAAGGCAATCTATCATCTTAGCTTTTATTTCTATTAGTATTAAGGTTGTTAATTTAAGCTTTGTCAAAGATTACAAATCGCTCGCGTAGATAATTTTGCTGTCCATCAACTTACTAATCTCATAATTGGCTGCTTTGTATCAATTAATCATGTCTATATTATACTGATCTTGATTTGTATCTCGCTTCTATTGAATAATTGAATAAGATTATTATATTATTATTTGATTGAATGTCGATCTTTTTGTCCATTTCTTTTGATGACAAATTGTGGTACGGCCTTACAACTTGAATGTATCGATTCGAAATTAACCCATGGCCTAGTGACTTTTTTTTTATGTCAGAGGCGGCAAACGAGCTGGCGTGTCGCCGGATGGTAAGCAATCACCGCCGCCCATGGGCATCCGCGACACCAGAGGTATCGTTGATGTGTTGCCGGCCTTAACCCTATACCCTCCCCAACTGAGCACTGGCAACCTTACTCACCAGCAGAAACATAGCACATCAGTTGCGAAGTGCTACTTCACTGCGGTTCTTCTGTAAGGTGGAGGTACTTCCCCAGACGAGCGGCTCATTCGAGTGGAATTTCCACAAAGCTCTACCTCTCTTAAAATACTTATAGGAAACTTACTGCTAGCTGGTGACAAATGCTGTAGCTCTGGTTTATTATGTGTAATTTTAAAAGTGTTGTTATAACAAACAAAAAAAAGTTTTAGAAATGAACCATTGACTATATTTCAACTAGTTGAATACGTAACTATGATTTCAAAAATACTAGTAAAGATGGCATCATATTCGTTACAGTCGATATACGATTTAAGATGTGACCGTACGTAATCTTGTGTTTTTCGATTCAATTTGTACTCTTGCAGAACTAACATACAAATAAACATGTATTGTTTATTTGAACTAATAATAATGATCAACACTTTGTTTTGCAGTTACGCGCTTGCCCCGTCACAGTTGTCACTTCCAATAAATAACGGCTTTGAGAAGACTTTACTTTCTGAATAAAAGGCGCTAGTTAAAGATCAAAAAGAAATATACGAGCTCTTATCTTTGTTAAATAATTTTATTTCACTACTAGTATGTACTGTTGTCTTGTAATACAGCTGCAATACCTTACATAGGTTTAAATTGCTTTCTGTCGACTTTAACATTTCATTAGGCACATTTGATTAAATAAATGTAAATTAGTTTCAAGTTAACTTTTAAACCAACTGAAAAAAGCAACAAGATGTTGCAGATTTCAAAATGGTTTAATATGTCGGTACTAAGTAAGGTACCATCTGAATTTCTGCTACAATCATATTTACTATCAATAAAACAAACACACAAACTCTTCATCTTAATTATATTAGTACAGATTTAAAGCTATAGGGTAACGCTTTTAAATAAGACAATATTCAACAATACAGCGCTCTATAAAGCCGAGAGGTAGTTACCGTGTCAGCTTCAAACCACAACATTTTCAGGTCAGAGGGGTTATGGAATGTGTTAGTCAATATGCCCTGAGCAAATGGAATACGTATACGGTAAAGGTTTACTACGAAATTATCCCTTGTGGTGAGCCTTAAATTAAGCGACCTTGGAGGTTGAATATCTTCTGCATGTTTTGAGTAAAAACTTTTTGGTAAAGATCTCAATGGAACTCTTGAAGTTAACTACTTCATTAATTCGTCAAATTATTGCTTTGATTCGGTTAGCACTTTTTATGTGATAGGGAGGCAAACGAACAAGAGGTTCACCTGATGGTAAGGGATTACCGCTGCCCATAGACATCAACAACCGCACAAGGGTCGCAGATGCGTTGCCTGCTTTGAAAAACTCCATACCCTCCCCAACTGAGCTCTGGCGACTTTACTCACCAGCAGAAACATAGTTACGAAGTGCTACTTCACTATGGTCTTCTGAAAGGTGGAGGTACTTCCCCATTCGGCTCATTCCAGTAGAAGTTCCTCAAGGCTCCTACCTCTCCCAAAACACTTTTAACAAAACCACTTCGGTAACTAACATGAGGACTTGCTGCGTTCTTTATTGGTAGACTTTTCGTATCTATAGCTCCACTAAAGGTACTTTTACATCCCTAAGAGTTAATTGCTTGTTAGCTTATTGATTTGAATTAGAGTGACATTGAACCTTCTTCTTCTTTAGAGCTTTAAGAGCCACCAGATGTATGTAGTTAGTATTGTCTCCGATCTCTTGACACGTCTGCAACCGGCCAATAATAATACACTCCGGACGTATTCGGCCATGGCGGCCGACCTTACGATCAGCCAGGTATGCAGGATATATTATAGTGCACAAGTGAGTGCGCAAGCACAGGTGCACTCCCTATTCCTTCACTCTCATAATTCGGTTGGACCGGCGAATAAAACAATTACAAAGCTATTTTAATGTCATTTGTTTTAGTGCAAAATGATGGCACGAAAACTTCGCATGAAAACGATCGTTAAGGGTAATCCGGCTTAAAACAATTCCGAAGCGACATATCTGTTCGGTAGTTGAGCCCGTTATAATTTTACGACCGATAAGCCTCTAGAAACAGGTTTACGAGGAAACTTAGTCACACTAGACCTACTAGCAGTAGGCAATCGTAATGTACCCTGATATAATAAGGCTGAAGAGTTTGTTTGTTTGAACGCGCTAATCTCAGAAAGCAGTAAGAAGGAATAACACTATGTATGAACTATTTATGAAACCACGAGGACGAAGTCGCGGCCGCCCGCTAGTCGTATTTAAATTAATCAGAATGAAAAAGGGTACCTACAAACGACTGTGCCCGAAATACAATAGTATTAAGCATTTGGACTGATTGATGACAATGTCTTCCGAACCTGTCGATGATCTTGTTGCGGAAGAGTGCATAGAATTTTGTTCGTATCATATTCAGCGAAGTTTGATACTTGTACCAGAATCACAATTGAAACTATCTCTTACCTTTTGTTAGTAATATAAGCTTAATTGGTTGGATTTTTTTACAAGCAATATTTAATAATTTCCCTGAGGGATTACTTCTGTAAACATAATTGAGAATAGTCATGTTACCGATCAATCACAATCCGTATATCGCTTTTGATACTCAAATCAATGAAAAATACTTTACTGTTTTATTGCTATTAACTGTGACCAGAACATACGCGATTGTCCCACACAGCTTCAATCCAAATGACATCGTCCAATTATAGTTGGAGTGACGATTTTATAGCTGTTTGGATGCGTCTAACAGACAATGTCAACGAAAGTCATCAAACCTTCGTTCTTGCCTCAACAATTAATATACCTATGGCTAGTACTCGTAAATATACATATATGTATTTATCTCCTACCAAGGCCTGAGGGAGCGCTTCAGTGAGACTCCGATTAACTTTAAAATAAAACGCCGCAAGTGAAGCTGGATTTGCCACACTCTCCGAAGGGACCAGGAACACATACAGAGGCAAGCCCGAAACCCCCAAGAAACGCGTAAACATGGCTGTCAAAAACAGACTTGGTGGAGACCTGTCTCTGCAGAAGTGAAAATTACTGCGTAACATTAGTGTACTTTTGCATCGAACAGATCACACAATTTTGTTACATTTCGAGTCTTAAGTAAACATTATGTAAGCATACTCGTAAATGTCGAAAATATTTCAGTTGCAATCTTTCTCTCACCATTTATTATAATATTTGCGATAGTAAGATATATATTATGTGTGCACTAATAATCTTATCTGGGTTGAATCGTGTCGCACCTCTCTGATCTTAAATAAGAGTAATTCAGTTTATAGTTCTGCCTTGTCAATTACATAAAGTGTGGTACACTTCTGCATAAATATTTACTTTTTAGAATGTCCAATCTTTTAGAATGAATACTGGGACATTTGTTTTATTTTCAATTCAAATATTATATCATTATATTATAGGTATTACCCAAATGATGAAGATATATGATGATGATTAAATGGAACCGGAAGAAAAAACTATTTTGATCGCGTCATTGACCATATTCGAACTAACAAGTATTATTTATTTTTAAACCTATAAAATTGGTGCCAACTTTATTAATTTTTTACTAATTTACAAAATAGCAAAACCAACCAATGGTTTTGCTAAAATTATTAAAAATATTTGAACCCTTGCCTCCTTACCAATCAGGCTCGATTGGTCACGAAGTTTTCAGGACGAACAGTTCAAATCGCAATTACAATGCAGCGAAAAATATTTCTGGAATATCCTACTTAAATAACCGCGTGTGCCTAGAATATTCGCATTTGCAACTATGTATTTCCTACAAGGCGCGGTCCCCTTATGCTCAAGTGTGTCCTCGTATGAACGTATGTCTTTGTATGTAAAGCGCGTTGTGTAACATGTAAATGCCACTTGCGCCCAAATTGAGATCTTGCATTGGTCAGGAGACCTTTTTGATCCCGCAATCGAATTAGATTTGTGGAGCAACGCGCTTTCTATAGCTATTTATTGTGACTGGAGTTACTAGTGATAAGGGGTTGACAATTCAATTGTGTCTAAATTATGTGATTTAGATTACGCGGAAGAACTTTCGTGAGTGAATTAATGGTTTTGTGTGAGATTTACTATCATATACGGCAGTATTAAACTTGAGTTAAGAGAATAAATACGTAAGAGGACTTAGATAGAGGAAATAGAATTGCTGTATTTTATAATCAGTGGACAATAAATACCTATGCCGCTAAAAACACCTCGTTATAGAAAAAAATATTATTTTAAACCATAGATAAGTTTGAACTAATGATACAATTCTAGTTAAACATTCAACTTTAAGCAGTGTTTTTAACATACTTAAATTCATTCATTTCTTTCAATGAGACACTTAAGTTTCTCTGCAACTGCAGTTACGACAATTTTCGTTTCAACTTATTCCGTTTCTTGCTGTCCTTCCTTTGGGGAAGCGTGAACTTTTTACCGACTTTTTTCTGTTTACATTTACATAAATTAAGCAGCGTAAAGTTGGCTGTCTCCTGGAAAATGTGTTTAAAAATATTGCGAATCAGCTTAGCCTTAATTGCTTACGGGCTAATTAATTGTAACACGGTGCTGTGTCCACAATGCAAGGAAGATAACAGTAAATCACATATAGACTGTAAATCATGTCCAATATTAGATGCAGTGTTGAAGTTATGAATAGCAGTCTTCTCCTAATTAATTGATCAGAGAGATACAGAAGGTTCACTCTACTGAAAGCAGGAATGGCGATTTTTCAAATACTAAATTATTATATTTTTAATATTACAATGTGACATCGGTTGTGGGCTGCGAACATCTTTAACAAAAACTTCAATATATATAAAATCAGAAATGTATTAAGAAACGTTGAAGTTGAATATTTGTCTGTAATCAAAAATCACCGGTGTTAATAGTAGTCTCTAAAATAGTAAATAAGTAACTATCACGCAGCATTCCATACATATTTCATTCCTAGGTAAGAAACACACACACCAAGCAAAGATTAGCATGAAAATTATTCTATAGTAAATTTTGAAAAGAGTTAACTCCTAAAGGTGAAAGTTAAGAGAAGACTTGTTTCATTGCTGTGATTTGTTTCACTGTGATAAGGTTGCTTTGTTTATTTTTCCTCTCCTTGCCGGTGACGCCCTACTGCAGTGTGGAACAAATTTGAAAATTTCACAATCTAGTTTTTAGCTCGCCTCTTTTTCAACACAATGCTGTTGACGGTTTATTATTAAGGCTGGCTTTAAAACTTAGCTGGAATATTTTAATAAAAGTTATAATGTTTCGCTTCAATAATGTAACGTTAAATAGTATTTATTTAACTTTTAGTTTTTGTTTTTTTGCAGCTTGATCTTTTCATAATTTTATATGCATGATTTGAATTTTAATCTTCCTGTAATCATCATCATTATTCTCCTGCCCTTAAGGCGGAGTCGGCGAATCATGTTTTCTTCTTTTCTTCTTCCATTCCTGCCACTCACTCCTGTCAGCTGTCAATTCACTACTTTCTCGTCCATTTCATCAAAGAAGTCTCTTTCAGCTTAAACTGTCTAGTAAATCAAAGCTTTTGAACGCAAAAGTAAAAGTAGTAACTATGTAATATATAAAAAGTCTGACGAATAGTTATAAGCCATGATAAGTTGTGGGCGGTTCAGTATTAAACGTCAAAGAACTAATTTGAAAGCTACACTTTTTATACGTAATTTTTCCATTTATGTCATCACGACTGTGAGTTGTGTACAAAGTGTTCCGAAACTTAATTTAATTAAGGTGAATGTTCTAAAAGTGTGACGTAAACTAATAAAAATAAATTTAATTGCCCTAATAACGTTTGGAAATTAAATTACCCGACACGTGTTTTAGTTGCACGTTGACTACATTGTAAGGACAATGTCACTTTAAATGGCCAGGGTAAAATTCAAGCAATATATCTGGAGAATATTAATAAAATCTGAGTTTAATCACCGAAACTAGACCTATTACCGTCGTGACAAGGCGCATATTACAATATCTAATGCTGCCAAGTGGCCCCTCCAGGTGAATAGGGTGTGGTCTGAGATGTCAACTTTTCCGGGCATGTAATTACTCAAGTTTGTTTCAAATTGAAATTATTATAAGTTATTATTAATTGATGAGGGAAATTTAGCCAATAAGGTTACAAAACAACATGCACAATATTTGGTTTATGTAATTCTGTTTTCAAAAATTGTCGATGCAAAACTATTTTACCAGTTGGGCTGGGCCAGCCTGGTGGCTTTCTGTAACTTTAGCCTTTGATAATGTATGTAAGATTTTAGAGCAAACATTGTATTTTCTTATAAAAGCAGCAGGTAAACTACAAATCTGTTTACTTTTACATAAAAAAATAAGAAGTTTAACTATCAACGTCTTGTGAAAAACCTGATTCATCCAAACCTTTTTAGTACTTACCTAGTCATAGTGATTTTAGTCAAAAAAATAATAATAAATAAATAAATATTGGAATAATAAATATTTCACAACATCACATACATTACAATACATTAGTATGCTTACAACACCGCTCCATCTCAAGACTTCGATCGTCCGTAAAGAGCAATGGTGGACGTTATTAATTACAAGGGATCCATCCGCCAAGTTAGCTTTGCGCCAGATCTCACCCGCTGACAGCTCTTGATGGGAATTTTGTTTTTCATCTAACTCTTGTAAGCCAAATTTACTCAAGTCAAATCATTATTCTTAACAAATCACTGTAATTCTTGCTCAAAATCGCTGCATCTCATGACTTCCATCGCTCGTGAAGTGCAATAGTGGACGTAATAAATAACAAGGGATGCAGGCAGCCGCCAAATTAGCTTTGCGCCGGATCTCGTTGTCGGCACTGCTTTATCTCGCCCGGTGACAGCTTCTGATGGGAAATGAGATTTTCTTTCCATCTCACTCTTGTTAGGCGATTTAATTCTAGTCTAAACAGTATACTCCCAAAAACCGCTGCATCTCATGACTTCCATCGCTCGTGAAGTGCAATAGTGGACGTAATAAATAACAAGGGATGCAGGCAGCCGCCAAATTAGCTTTGCGCCAGATCTCGTTGTCGGCACTGCTTTATCTCGCCCGGTGACAGCCCCTGATGGGAAATTGGAATTTTATTTTCCTTCACAAGTGCTTGAAACGTTTACCTTTTTTTATTTAGACTGTGGACGAGCTAGGAATAGGACTCCGTTCGTTCCACTTTCTAAGTTTCGGAAAGTAAAATTTAAAATTGGAATATTGGATAGTACTTGGTTTTTGTTACTACTTGACTGCGCTAGAAAAGTTTGACACAAAATCTAGGAACTTAAGCTAGTTTGACTGCGAATTATATTATTAGGGAGGAAAAGACGATGTAAATTACACACTGAGCGTTTTATGAATAACTTTCGTACACCTTTTTTTTAAACCGTTTAAAATGTCAGGGGCCTCCTTTTTACCCAGGGACATTAGTTTGAATCCAACAAAAACACTCACAACATTTTAATTGTATCATATCAATCTAAGTATATGAGATACAAATACGTTACACAAACGATGCGATCATTTCCTGCAGACTGCAAAATAGAATAACTTGACAGCTTATGTTAGTCTGAAGGGCTGTTATGGTAATAGAGTGATTTAGATCTGCATTTGCTACTACGCCACCGCTTCTCGCTGTAACGCTCAATGCACACGGAACCAGGTGCGGCTATGAAAAAAGTGACTTACAAGTAGGCCAATACCAATATTTATAAAACTATGTATGACTTCTATCGTAGAGCACTATAACGGTGAAATAGGATCGTTCAACAATCACTAATTCAGGAGTCATCAACCCAAAACAGTGAGCAGACTTACTGTTTTGAATGAGATCCGTCATGTGTTCGAAACCCCTTTTTCGAAAATTTATACATATACATTACACCGAAGCTTTCATAATGGGCAATGGGCAGATGAGCATAGTCCATATATCTGTAGGAATGTGTGTTACAAGCTATGACTCGCATGGTAAAGTTACTGACACAGACGTCACTTGCGTACAATAAAGAAAAGTGCTTTAGTTTTTGTGTTAAACAAATTAATTCACTGTGTGAAGCTTAGAATTTACGATGTAACTACATCCCCATTTACTCACTGTGGCTTATCATAATAATTGGGTGGATGTCTTCGAAGCCAAAATCGCCAGGATGACCATTTGTATAGATACTTCATATTTTTTGTTAGACTGTTGGTTTTAATGGCCCCAATTGTATTCTCAAGTGCTTTTTCGCGCCTTAAGCTTCGAAGTCTCTGCCTATATATAGCCATCGGAAATATTCGATATTCCATACGGTAATTTTACTGCCGTAAAACTGAGGACAACATGAGTGCATTCACAACTTTTGGTGACTTTTTATTGCCAAAATTCATAAATAATGTTTTCCACTTTTAAATAATAACCGACCGACGCCGCCTGAAACTGACTATTTGACTATAGTGTTTGTTTATAAAAGTTCTCCAGAAGCATCAATCAAATAGGATAAACTTCTTAAGTTCCGAATTTAATCCGTCCTGAGCAGTCGTCATATTTTTTCCCCATTTATTTACAAACTAAACAGGTAGAGCAATCGTTACTTTTTTGCATCTACTTATACAGTGTTACCTACCTATTTACCTTAAAAACTTTGAAAAACTTACAGAAGTATTAATGTTCACGAGAACCCTTCGATAGCTCTCGGAATAAGCAGAAATCGCTGGATTATTCGTTTCTGTGATTATTTCCTTGGATAGGCAGTCCAGGCATAGCAAAACCCCGATAAAAAGGAAAACCACTCACCTTTGACGCCGACTGCTATGCTGCACTGGATATCGGAAGCCGTGCTCGCCACGTGTTCTAAGAAGTCCGCCGTTATGCCACTTGTTCTGTCTCAAAATTGATGACACCACACAGAACTGTTGTAGGGTCCGAGATAAGAGGTATAAAAGTCCATAAGATCCGATTGGCGCCGATATTCCGCCGAAAAGAGAAAACTCCGAAGCTACGCGTAATACACCGTGCGCGATCAACCGATGGACTGGGCCCGGCACTTGCAGCTCACTTCACAGCCGAGTCGCGGGTTTTGTAGCATACCCTCTTATAAGGGAATTACTATGCCTGAACAATTAAGTTGTTCAAAAAGTAGTGCAATAATTGCACTACTTAATGATGTTGTTATTAATGTTGCCACAAAATGCATTGCTTGTTGCAAGTGCTAATACACGAGACTATCACGTCATTCCGGCAAAAGTTTGGCACGAGTTCGCTCCAAGCCACTGTGAACGTGCTAAGATCCTTAGAAGATCAATGTGATATAGATCTTAAATAGTCGTGTGGTAGGGACTTAAGTAATAGGTTTGCACCTAAACTGAAATGTTCTGCGTTAGACTAATATTAAAGACATTTAAATGTAAGCACTTACATTGATTTTGCGTTTGCAAAGGAGTTATCTGATGTATTGTCAAAGGTGAACTTAAACAGAAGAGCAAGTCATGAAATCCTACTTTCGCATCTACTGCATAACTTTGAGATTCTTCACTTCAATAAACGTGAAGCAAATAAACGCGAGCTCAAAGCAAAACAACTTATAACAACGCAAAGACAAACAGGACGATAGTTTTTTTCCGTTCGTTATGATGTTTTGAAAAAGGGAAAACTAATATCGTTGAGGGCCCTCGTCGTATCAAAACAAAAGGAATGGGACCGGATTTGATATAAGGGAGGGCTAATTTTTCCCCCGTCAAGTATAGCAAAGGGTGTTTACCTGTCAAGAAGGCAATAACGTTAGTAGGAACCTTTTAATATAGCTGCGAAGGTGATGTCGACCTTACGGCCCTTATATTTTACTAGTAACTAAATAAAGCGGTCGGCAGTAATTTATCAACCTTTCCCTTTATGAACCCTTTTAGCTAGGGCGCCGAGAACGGAATGAAGCCAACGTGTGAAATTTTAATTAAATTTTTCCGGTTGGAATGCACTTTTGAAAACTGCGAGGTCCAGCTGTGCACTTGACTGTAAAGAAGATTATTATCACTATCATAGAACCGTCCAATTATTTATCAAATGAAGAAAGCTTAATTGAGTTTTAAGACCTGCCGCGCCTACGAATTACTGGTTACTAAATTTTCTTACTGTATACCTTCATAATATTATATAATATCGTTATTTAGGCATCGGCCTAACGGCCCAAAAGGGCTAACCAACATTTCACAACCTTTACAGGAGAGAGGATTAGAGTTGTAAAATTAAGATTTAGGTCTTCCAAAGAGAATTAATACTAAAAGTGCCTGTTGCGCCTTGCATGTTTAATACTGCAATAAACATAAATTGCTGTAAATGAATAATATCAAATAAGTTATTTCAAACAAGCCCTAAGTTTAAAAGATTTAAAAGTATGAATAACCTCTAAAGTAACATCCTATCGAAGGAAACACTGTGTTTTTCAGCGTGGAAAAGCAATTTGCCGCCGCGGTTCAATTCAATGTACGTTAGAGGTGCATGTATGTACACATGTTTAATTAAAAAAATCTCATACGTGTTTTATAAGCGCCTGTGAGGATGGCGAGAGCACTCGCGCGTGTTTTTGCCTGTTATTTTTATTCAGGCGTTATCATATCGTCGGTGAGCATGCCAAGTTGCCAATGTGGCTACTCGGCATAATCTCTCTCATGTTATTTTATAGATGTTAATCTCGTAAGGTTTTGTTTCTTTTTCACATTATTTTAAAAATACACATTTTTGGTTCTTGTTACTGAATGTGTATACCTTCAAATAGAATGGTCTTCACGCTATATTGTACTGGTATAAATTAATGTACCTAATACACGCTATGTTTAATGTCGACAACAAAGATCGTGGGACAAAACGCAACCACTCATTATCTCAAGACTTTTGATAACTTTATGGGTGTTTTCCTACTTAGATATTAAGCGTAAAGATCGAACCTTGGAGATAGGGTATCATTACTGCCAATAAATACGAAGTAAAATAAGGCCTTTATAAAGCAAAATAATTGACAATGCGACATCGTGTGTTTATGTTATAGGCCTAAGTGATAAATAAAATAATTCTACATGTTACGACTGATACTACAAGGTTAACTTCTTGATTTACAATGACTTTTCAGACTGTCGAATAAAAGACAAAATTCTCGTAATTTCAAAAAATTACATTTTTGATTATGAAATAGTTGTTCTAGAGATAATTCGGTAATGGAATACCGAAGTTTAAAACTGCTGAGAGAAAAAAGGTATAGTTGTTTCGGAAAAACTTTGTATTTTGTATTTTCTATACTCTTTATTTCCTACGAACTTTTATTCTAGTGAGGAAGGAATTTCAAACGAGCGAAGAAAGATCATGCGCTGGCTCAATGGCTTTATTTACTGCCAGTTTCTAGACTCCGGAGGGAAAACTTAAGTAAGTAGGTATGTTTTCTGCGACAAAGATCGGGATCAACACATTGCGTTCCCAAAGTATTCACGCCAATTGCCAGATTCAACCTTTGTAAATGATAATACTGTGTTTGTTGTGAATTCGTGTCTTCTGCTATTGTCATAATAATCCACAATGCGAAAGTTTTAAAATTATTATATTGTGATCTTCAAAAGACATAAAAGTAATTGAATGATTGATGCTTTTTAGGTGTTAAAACTGGATTTATGATATATGTACTGTTAAATACAAGGTAATGGTATGAAACCCCCTGGCATATTTGTTTGTCGCTTCGCTTTCTACAACTCCACGGGTAGATCATAATCTTACCGAGAAGTCCCGCTAGTACTACATAAAGTACTAGCGGCCGCTCGCGACTCTGTACGCGTGGATTTCGGTTTTCGCACATATAGTTTACTAGCGGCCGGCCGCGACTCCGTCCGCGTGGATTTCTTTTTTTCGAAATAAAAAGTAGCCTATGTTCTGTCTCAGGGTCTAAAGATTGTCTGTACCAAATTTCATCAAAATCAGTTGCGAGGTTTAAGCGGGAAAGCGTAACAGACAGACAGACAGACAGACAGACAGAGTTACTTTCGCATTTATAATATTACTAGCGGCCGCCCGCGACTTCGTCCGCGTGGATGTCGGTTTTCATTATACGAATGTTTTTTCCCGCTAACTCCCGTTCCCGTGGGAATTTTGCAATATCCTTTTGCAACTAAGCATCAAGTTTACTAAGGGACCTGCATGCCAAATTTCAAGCGTCTAACTCAAGTAGTTTAGATTTTCCATACAAACTTCCACCCCCTCATTTCGGGGAAGTGGGGGGTTGGAATGGGTCAAAAAGTAGCCTATGTTCTGTCTCAGGGTCTAAAGATTGTCTGTACCAAATTTCATCAAAATCGGTTGCGAGGTTTAAGCGGGAAAGCGTAACAGACAGACAGACAGACAGACAGACAGACAGACAGACAGACAGACAGACAGACAGACAGAGTTACTTTCGCATTTATAATATTAGTTGGGATAATAGTTGGGATACTGTAGCTTATAGCCCTCCTGGACAAATGGACTATTCGACACAAATATTTTTTTCGAATCAGTAGAGCCTGATATGAGCGCGTGCAAGCAAACAAACAACCCCTTCAGCCACAATACTAATATTGTATCTATACTAATATAGATTAGTGTAGATTGGTCGGTCATCTCGCTAATCAGGTGGCCGTGTATGCTGACCACTCGTACACAACACAAGTCACCACCTGACACGGGGGGGAGGGGGGCTGTCTAATTATCATAATGCATTTAATCGACCGTATTAACTACCTGGCTAGCCTGTCATTGGCTCGGCAATTATGTATATTGCTGTTTAGTACTTGGTTCGTTTGTCAAACAATTAATTGTGTGTCTAAAGGTGCGTTATACTGTAGGTGCAAGCAAAGTGCTGTAAGGTGAAGTATACGAGCATTACTGTTACTGCAATGATGCCGATTATTCAAGAATATTGTTTAAAAAAATAAATTATAGAATGTGTACTTGCTTCAACAAAACGATAACAATAATTTTCTACGAAAATATTTAAAAATGGGTATATAAAGTGCCGATAATATTTGCCAGCCCCATTCAAGGGTTATTCTTCATCTATTTCTCTTTGGCAAGATGGGCGACTACAGATAATGTTAAAATCCCACATAACCCTGTCGGTAACCCTTGCGATGGTTGATACGCATAAATTTTCCCTTTACACAAAAAGGGCCATGAATAGGCTTCACTTTTATCCATTGTTAATATAACGGGTATCATTATAACAATGATTTGAATCCGTTCATTCAGGGATTTGACCTACAAAACCCTTGGATATTTTTCTCCCAGTTACAATTTAATCCCGAACTAATACAAGCTCGTATGGAATGCGGTTAGTATAAGTAAATGCGGCATCCATTAGCAGGGGTCGAATCCACAAAGGGTACGATACAACAATATGAGCAATAGAATACAAAATACTAATAAGCTGATATTAAAATCTTGACTCGAGAACTACGTCTTATTCCGTTAGATTGTTGAAAATTTCTCGGTACAAGCAACTAACCGAGATAAAAGCAATGCAGTCGGCAATTTCACCAGCAATTTCACTCCAAAGATACACTTGAAAATACTCGTTGAGGGTTCTCCTCAGCGACATAGTCCCACTTGAAGAACATTGAGCGAATTCAACATCGGGAAAGTTGTTGAATATCAGTAGACTTCAAACTTTGAAAGCCGGTTCAAACTCTCTTTAGTGTACGCGCTCCACACACCATTTATCCTGCTTTCTATCCTTAAACTCCGAGGCTTACCTTTCTGAATAATACATTTTTTTCTTCGAGACCCGCTTATTTTGCATGGTGTCAATAATTCATTTATGCTAATGCAGCGTTTGCCATACGCCCCGGTTGAGTGAGAGCATAGACTGAGCGGCTGAATGTAATTTCTGCGTGTCGGGATGATCGACAGACCATTTAATATGAAGTAGTTTATCTGTAAAAACATAGCTTTTCGTGCTGAAATATTGGCATTCTACTTGGAATTCGCTATGGTATTCGTGCTTTATTTAGTGAATTTTCCAAACTTTAGCCTTATCAAGGCAGGGAGATTAGTAGCCACATTTATGCATAAAATTACGCCAGTGTTATGTTAATGTTTTTCATGCTCTAATTTTCCATCATGCCCCACTAAGCGACATTTCATGAAGAAGTATCGTTAACAATCTTATAGTGAAGTAAGCTTGATAGTCTAATTTTAGATCTGGCTGTGATCAGAGGAATCGAGGTGAGATTTCCGGGTCGGACTAAATTAGTTTGCCAATTTTCGGAAGTTGCTTGGGCGGCAATTTGCGTTCATCAAGAGTGTTGATTAATTAAGTACTCTAATTTTATCGATGAGTTAAATTTAAATGAATAAAGTGAGGAGTTCCGATGATTCGGCAAAAAGGGAAAATCCAACATTACAGCGATTGTACATTTTTAAATAGTACTTCAAGATAGAAATATCTATAACAAGAAATTTGAAGGAAATTAAGGGTGGCATAGTTTTGTGTTTAAAGAGGTGGTACGTTATTTATATATTTATTATTATTTACAAAGCATCAAAATAATTCGTCGTACAAAAATATCGTTTAGTATTTATTCTACGAACTTGATTGGCGTTCGAACATTTTACAAAAAGATCTTTATTCCATAAAAAGTTTAACCAAAGACTACACGTGTGTTTAACTGTTAATAAATTACTTGGCAGTGATTTTTGATCCTAAATTCATGATGAGTATTAATAAAACCGATAGAACACAATTTAGAGAGAGGATGCTGTGGTTTAGTGGTGTCCGTAGTAGCCGAGACCTCCGTAGCCGCCGAGTCCGTGGCCGTAGCCGCCGTAGCCGCCATAGCCGCCGTGGCCGCTGTAGGCGACCTGGTTGGCGTAGCTGACGGCGGGGGAGCCGTAGTATCCGTGACCACCTGCAATCATACATGTTGAAATTCTGGAACTATTCGTTGACAATGTAAGGCCCAAAAGAAATATTATAGTTCGGCACGTCATGATAAAAAGGTAAGCATAAGACTTTTAAATCGCAATCGCTCAATACTAAATGTAGTTGATGCACCACAGAAGTACAATTTACAAAGCGAAGTATTGTTTATTGTGAAAAGTATTAACAATGATTTGTCTGAATATAATAAAATTTCAACGATGGTTAACCAAAGCTATTTCTAATTTCAGAAATGAAATAAAGAACAAATTGAATATTTCCCCCAATCCTGTTATTACTACTGCGGTGGTGTCAGAATAACCCTTCAGCGAGATTAAAAAACAGATCACGCGTCCCGATGGTTAGGCGCACGCAGGTCCGAAAACAATCGCAGATATCGGATCAAATTCTAATTACGGATACGCAGCGTAATCGAGTTCAGTCCTTGGTTTCCGTACAATTTAATTTCCCGATAGGTCGAAGTTCGTAAATAACTTCGATTGTTAAAATTGGATTTGTATTGAATCCGCAACCAACAATGGGAGTTTATGAATGACTCCCATGTAATTATCTGACGGGGATCTGTAACATTGTTTGTGTTTCTCACGGGTCGAGTTGTTCTCACGTTGGTACTCACCGAGGCCGGAGTAGCCGCCGAGTCCGGAGTAGCCGAGGCCGCTGTTGTAGCCGTAGCCGCCATAGCCGCCGTAGCCGCCGAGGCCGTGGCTAGTGGTGTACGCCACCTTGCTGACCACAGGGGCCGCAGCTTCAGGAAAAATAGAAATGGTATAAAAGGGAATATTTGATATTTTTAAAACGGTTTTTGTAAAGTGGCCTTTGATAAAGCATTAACCTCATCTCTGGCGAAGGTATACTGCATGACCAATGAATAATTGATCAGTCAATGTGAAGGTCGACAATTTTAACCGGAAAACCTTATAATAGAATTTTGTTTTGTCCGCGAGATTGCCTGACAATGTCAGTAGCCATTTTATTAGAAAAAGGTTAGCAAAAAAGTCATTGTCGAATCGATTTCTTTACAAATTATTAACACAAAAACTTGAATGGATTATATCGTTATCTAATTTAAACTAATTTTAGAATTCAATTACAATACTTTCTGTAATCAAAATGCATCTGTTGTTCAGTACAGGTCAAAATACAATTTATTGTTAACAAGTGGCCCGTCCCAACTTCGCGCGGGTAGTTCTTTTCACTTTTTATATAGTGCATTATGCATGTAATATACACATAAAACTTCCTTTTGAAACACTCTCTCTGACAAAAAGAAAACTGCATGAGAACCTGATTTGAGCATGCATACATAGAAAGAATACAGAAGAATGCTACTTTTTGTATAGTTGACATTAATATAGTGACGAAAAAATATATACTGGAGAACATTAATCTTTACTTATGCAAACAACTTCAATTACACCGTCGAAATTAACTATACGGCACAATATGTGACAGCGGTGTAATTAGGCATGCAGTTACAGACTGTATGCCAAGGATGTCAGAATTCCCACGTCATGTCATTATAACTTGTGACATTGTGTCAGTCCTGCCACTGACCGTCGCCCGCGCAGCGGTGATTACGCCTGCAAATGCGTCGTTCAATCACATAACTGTCTGAATTTACTACATTAATTTAAACCTTTTATTAAAGTTATGGATACTTATCTATTATATTTTAATCATCATTAGATGACGACTGCTACTCTGCATAGTTATTTGTTAGTTTATATACCAAATGGGGAGGATATACCATGTACATAGAATGATGCAGTATTTTTCAAATCATATGCAGCCGATTGATAGTGATTAAAAATAACCTATTTTCATTAGACTTGTAATAATCAACCGTCATTTCAATGTGATTTGATGATAATTAGGTCAGATTAATCCAATGTTCAAACGAACTCATTCAGCCAGTAATAATAATTCGTTTCGATATTTAGCGGAATGAACTATAACACGACAAGCAATCATATTTGATAATATTGTACAGCCGTTATTATAACGATATATTAACGATATCCCTGCACCCTTTCTGTTTTGAAATAGGGGCGAAAATCAAATACAGTTGTACCTACAGCATCCAGTTCTCAGATTATAGAATACCATAGATACATTCTATGTCAGATTGGAGTGTAACCACCAAAACGTCAAAAAAACACCTTTCAAAGTTTGTTTCTCTCAACAGAAAGACGGCAACACCATAAAGACGTCATCCCACTTGACGGTTAGAGTACGTGTGTCTGCTATCTTGCTTTATCACACGTGATTCATACTAAGGAGAAAAAGGATAGCTTGTTCTCAAACTATTCCCTTTATCTATGTGTGTCCCCCCGACCGACGCTGAGTGAATAATGTCCAGATATTTTTATTTATTTACTTTTATTTATCTATTGGTATTCGTTCATCTCAGACCCGGATAGTTCCCAGAGATAATGAGCACTGGAAACGACCATTTCATTTTGCTCCGGTATTAATCTCTCGGAACGATTTGCCCTGCTCTCGGTGCACTTAACTGCTGTTTTATTGCACCACTAATGTTAGTTTATCGTATCCTTTGTTCGCTTCGGAATCTAAGGAGAGTTTAAAAATTTATATCTCAGTTCGAACTTTAATTTCTGAAGATGCGGGTCGTTACGCCTGACTGTTATTGCTGTTAAGAGGTTCAATTAGCTACTTTCACAGGAAATACACAAAAATATTTTATTTTATTCTATTTTAAACTAGCTACCGCCCGCTACTTTGACCGCGTGGATTTAAGATCCTTTTTTTTCGCAATGAAAGCTAGCCTATGGTTTTTCCTCAAGTAGCCAATGTCCTTTCTCAGGGACTAAAGATTGCCTGTGCCAAATTTCATCAAAATCGGTTGAGTGGTTTAAGCGGGAAAGTGTAAAGACAGACAGAGACTTTCGCAGTTATAATATTAGTAGGGATTTCAAGGAAACAAATAGCAGTGTTGTTTTAGGAAGAGTTAGAGATATTTATTATAATTAATTATCTTTGCTTAACGGTTTTCAGGATCGTATTAATTATAACGCCTCTATGAAGTGGTTCTTGGAAATACTACCGTAGCTGTTATGATCAAGCTAAAAATTATGAGACAGATTTAACAAATATTTGCTCAATAAAAACTCACTCGTATAACGTTTTTTCTTGATATTTTTTTCTTTAATGGTATCCGTTAATTAATGAGTATCAAACTGTCCGAAAACCTTTTAATATCTTTTTCCAACTATTAAAATTCAAGAAAATGAACGCAAAGCCCTTTAAGAACAAACTGCTCAGACCATTGAGAAAATTCCGTCACGCTTTCGAGATCTTAAGCTTTTGGTCAATTTAAACTTGGGCGTCCTCTCGGTTGCTAAGCTATCTACGTAGGAAAATTTAGTTTCTCGATTGAATTCTTACAAATGAAGTTTCAAGTTTCATCGGAAATTGGTTTGAGTGTTATAAAATTAATCCACAATTTCGATACTGCTGTGAAATATCCAAAAATAATTCAAAACAGAAAGGGATTGTTAGCAATATAATGCCAAAAAGTTAGGAAGTACTTTAGTCCTACTAAAATTGTGTGTCATGTATCAAATGCAGTCCTAAGCTTCGCTCAGGTATTTCGCAGCAGAAAATACAGGAAGAAAGTTTGATGTCTGCGATAAATCAGTTTAAGGTAGCACTTTATGTCGGAGCGTAGTAACATCGTTACAAGAACATGCTATGCCTCTTTTATACTATATTATAGTTATTTTAGAGAAGTGATAGTGGCTTTTTAAAAAGTATGATATCGCGCGCGGTTTAAGTTTAACATGTTTATCACTACATTATTAAACAAAGTAACTGTCTATTGTCTGTCTCTTTGTGTGCAAATCTTCAAAACCACGCAACCGATGTTTTTGAGTTTTTTTTACAGATTCAGGAAGATGGTTTGTGTGTGTTTGAAATACTTCAAAATGCTATCTGCTTTGTGAATAATGTAGCAGGCAATTGGTAAATGTCAATTATCTCATTTCGAAGATATGTACGTTTACACCCAGAAAAATACGTTTACACCCAGAGATGAAGGAATTTTGCAAAAATAAATACGAACACTTAACTTAACTCCGGGGATTAAATGTGGAATGTGCCTTCCATATTTCTGTACCCAACAACTCCCTATTCCTTATCACGCAATCACTAACCGTATCCACCGTAGCCGGCATAGCCGCCATAGCCGCCGTAGCCGAGTCCGCCGGCGTAGCCGAGACCACCGCCGTAGCCGAGGCCGTCGTAGCCGTGGGCGCCGTAGCCGATGCCGCCGTAGCCAAGGCCGGCCAGGCCACGCTTCTCAGTCTTCTTGGCGGCCTCTTCGGCGCATACGGCCGAGATGGCGAGGGCAGCTACGATCTGCGACAAGAAGAAAATACATTTTTAGAAGGAGCAGTTTGCTATATAATAAATGACCTCGATTTTCACGTTAATAATATAATGTTTGAGGGGCATAGGTCTTATCATATTTAAAAGTTTAAAGGTCGAATGGAGGATCAAAATATGTATATGGTTTATATCTTTTAATCATAAGCGAATCGTACTGTATTGCAGATCGAAAGATTAAGTCACAATGCTATTTAAAATTATTGTCCTTATTCAGGAATTTTGATTAAAGAACCAGCGCATGTAAAAAAATATCTCTAAACGAAGTCCCACGGAATCTTAAGAGATGCAATGAAACTTTTCAAAGTAACTAATGCGTGCGGCGACAACAGACTGGTTACTTGTAAACAACTATTCATCCCGTGAACACAGAAAGAAAATGCATTGCCTTGCACCGAGCACTTGGAGGGAAGAATACTAATGACGCTCCCGTCGTAATGTCTCCCGCAGGGAACCGCACTTTTAAAATGTCCTTGCTCTATTGTTGTAATGAAATGCATTATTTGATTAACAGTAGAACGGACATTTTTAATGAGGCAATTTTATTTAGAAATGAAATTAAATGAAATAATTTATTCAGCAATTTGATTCACATAGTAAATTCTTTTGCACATCAAACTCGATATAAAACTTTTATTATTTTTGTTACATTTAAAGAAGAAACTGTTCATATCCTTAAGTAATTACATACATCATCCTTGACGCCATGTGCCATTCAATCAACTCTTAAATGTAAAGAAGAATATGTTTTGTAAAAAATGAGATGATTTTCACTTGGTTATTAATTATTAATATAGGGTTCATGTATTGTTAAAGTCTTATAATAGTGTGTGTTAAAACTTAGTCCAAACCGTAACAAACTATTTAATATTTTGAAAGAAAAAGTAGTGGAAACGACTCATGACACTTTAACCGACGAAACACCGACAGCTGTTCGCGCACCCAGTGTTTTCCTTAAAGACACGGGAAGCTAATTACACATCTAAGGTCCCTTACGCCACTTCCATTGCGATCTCAATCGTATGACATTAGACCACGCCGTAATACCAGTCGTAGCGTTATGAGCCAACAGTAATTGCCCATAGTGTGTCAATTCCACGGACGATGTTAACAATGAGTTGCATAACACGACTTCCGATGTATAGACAAAGGACAATTTGAGGCTAGACAAACGTAAGGTTTGGCTAATCTCAGCTAATTAAGTCTAGGCGTGATTGTCTTTTGTCGTTTCGTGATTTGCGTAAAAAAACCCTCAAAACTATCCGACGATCGTCCCTGTTTTTACAATGCATGCGTGTCGCTTTATTGTGTATGCAATGTTGTACCGTGTGAGACAACTGATAAATGTTTTTCATAGATAGTTGACCATGTCTCTTGTGGAGTTAGTTTAAAAATTCAACACGTTAATTTTAAGTCTCACTTGGGTCGTAATTATTGGGCAGTTAGGAATATTTTATGAATACTTAATATCATAACAAAGTAAAGTGGAGCAGTAAAATTAATTTAACGGAATAGCTACATGCTATATAAAGTGTTTGCATGGACTTTGAAATAGAAATTTTATTGCATTCATTTTATTTATATTCGAAGATAGGTAAACACCCCATCTAATTATACTTTATCAATAAGTACATCTTTCGTGTTTTCATAACCTTTACAAAATGCAGTATTTTGAGGCTTTTCCAATATCAAACTATTTGCAAATTGTATTCTATGAGCTTATTAATATAACAATTTGCAGGGCAAAGGTTCTTATTATAAAATTGATGACATCAGTGTAACAATGGATATCGAGGTTAATCACTATGCTTGACCAATTCGCTTAATCATACATTCAATATTGAGAGGTAAAAACTCCTGATTTGAGAATTGAACTTAAATTTTATAAAATAGCCCAGCCATTAATAAACTTAAATTAAGTTAATTAAATAATTGATTAAAAAAACTAAAAAAAAACAGTTTGATTTATACTAGCGAAGATAATAGTAGAAGCTAAAATGTTGCATACTCATTTAACAGATGGCTAATCTAATACTACGTTTAAGATGATTGTTAACTAAAACAGCGTATTAGCAGCATCTTAGCTCCATCTCTGATTATAAAATAAAGATAACTGAATGATTATACCGTGAGTTGTTAAGCTGTATTATGCCATTTTATGCTCTGATAGGTGCGAATTGTGAACCACTTCTAGTACCGTAGTGCGTGGGATAAGTTATTATCTGATTTGAGGTCTAGTGCAGTACTTTTGTAACGTATGCTCATACATTTTATTAGCAAAATCTATCTTTTTTATTAGGGTTCCGTAGCCAAAATGGCAAAAAAACGGAACCCTTATAGATTCGTCATGTCTGTCTGTCTGTCTGTCTGTCTGTCCGCCAGTCTGTCACAGCCACTTTTTTCCGAAACTATAAGTACTATACTGTTGAAACTTTGGGAGTGGATGTATTCTGTGAACCGCAACAAGGTTTTCATACGAAAATAGAAAAAAAAATATAAAAAGTGGGGGGTCCCCATAGTCGGAACTGAACCTCGAAAAATTTTTTTCATTGAACATATATGTGTGGGGTATCTATGGATAGGTCTTTAAAAATTATATTAAGGTTTCTAATATCACTTTTTTCTAAAGTGAATACTTTGCGTGACAGACCCTTCCAAAGTGGAAAAAAGTGTGTCCCCCCCCTCTAACTTCTAAAATAAGAGGATGATGAAACTGAAATAATTATATGATGTACATTACCATAAAAACTGCCAACGAAAATTGGTTCGAGCGAAATCTATTCAGTACTTTTTTTAATACGTCAAAAATAGAATTTGTACGGAACCCTCAGTGCGGGAGTCCGACTCGCACTTGGCCAATTTTTCTTTGTAAGGATCCATAAGTAATTAAAGTACCAACTATTGTAAAAAGTACTATTGCACGCTTATAATGCGAAATTTGGCTGTTCAATTTCATATAATTTCAATGTACTAGTATATCTTCATCTGTGCAATTAAGTATTTGATTTTATTTGGTGCTGAATAAAGATTGCTAGGTAAAATCACTAATTTATGTAAAAAATACACTAAAGCTTGGGTTGAAATGAAACGAAGTAAGTGCTTGAAATAATAAGATAAAAAAATTAAATTGATGAATAACAATTTAATAATTTAATAATAATAAATAATTTTATTTAAGGAACACTGCAAAAAAATTAAAAACATTTTAAGATACAGCACTGTGTTCCTTGTAATTTGTTCCTAGCATTTTAAAGTTCCTTTCACTACAGCTTTATAGTAATCTAGGTACTCTAATTTGCCTATGTGTCGTTGTCGGTTAGATCAAATAGTGCGTATAATTTGCTGCAATCAATCTCACGCATAGGGCAGAACTCTAATAACTTTGTGTTGCTCAACCACATTAAATGGGGTTGTACTCGTATACACTACACTACACTATTCTGTAATTTTAAGGTTCACAAAGATTCTTTATTTCGTTGTAGTAAAACATAAATTCCTCAATAACTTTGTTATTAAAAATGGACGGTTGGACCAAAAATAATTAGGGTTAAAATATTGTGTTAAAGATTCAAATAAAATTCAATTTTTTTATTACATTTGCAATATTTCATTTACAAACGTTTTATGCTACGATGTAAAGGTTTGTCGCCCTTAAAAAGGTGACATTTTACGAGTATGTAATTATAAGTTGTTGAAAATATAATATATTTTTTACAATGAAATTTGGTTAGATTTGATATTACTCAAATTTTGATTTCAATAAGCCTATGCTTTGCTTTGGCTCAAAGTTTAGCTTTGAGCGACGCTGAGTCTACAATATGTTAAGTAATAAAATGTTCCAAAGTTAATCTTGTTGTTTGAACGCTTTATTGACTACCCGCAACTACCTCCTACTACGATATTGATAAACTTTTTATTTTAGTTGCATGAGAGTTGGTTTGGAGAACTGTTTCTGAATATTTTATTTCATTTATGATTGATATCTGAGCTTAGCTACTAGTGTTTTGTAGAATTTAGGGACTAAATCAAGCGTCTGAGAACAATAACATCTTGTTGTTCAGTGCTTTTTCAAACCATTTTTTAAATATTTTATATAATTAACGAGTTATATTTGAGCTAAGCCACGTAGAACTTATGACTAAATTGAGCGTCTTTAAAATATTAACAAACTCTTTTATACTCCTTCAGTACCTAAGAAGTACCTACCTACATAGCCTATTCATGATTTATTAAAGTGATTTAATAAGTAGCCAAAATAATGATATTGGATAATTTTGAAATTAGATATGAAATAAAGTTGTGTTGATTAAGTTTATTAAAGTGTTCTTTTATATTTGAGGTGATTTCACAGCTGTGTTTATTTATGAATTTATTGCAAGGCATTAAACAATAATTTAAATATTCTAATAATAAAAAATATTGAAATTAGATGGTTTAATTTTAGTCCTAATAATATTACAATTTAATCAAATAATGTGTTATATATTAATTTTATTAAAATTTTATTTAATAATTTATTTAAAAGATTATTTATTTTTTACGATGTTTTGGTTCAAAATCCTTACCAAGAATTTCATGTTGGTTTTTGAGGTGGTTTCACAGCACTGAACACTGAGTGACTGATGACAAGACTCCTGCGCACCTTGCTTATATACTCCGTGCTTCGAGCGTTCAGTATAAGCCGCGGCAATTATTTGTACATTTTTTTTCTACTGCCAAGGATATCCTAATGCATTGGAATTACGTGAGGGATGAAGTTTTTATAATATTAAGGTTTTTACTTTTGTTTTTTATTCATTGTTTTGGGTTTTGATTATAAGTTAAATTGTAATGGTATTGGGACGTTTGCTGGGAAAACTACTGAGGTTTGAAAAGGAAAGCTTTCCTATGTGCACGTTAGAACGCCATAGGGCTTTATTTTAATTTTCTTTATTATACCTAATGATTTTATGTTATTTTTTTTTAAGGATTATGGTAACTGTATGAAGTAACATTGAGTCATTTACTAGATTTCAGCTATGTAGGTCTGAGAGATTTACGAATAAGCTAGAATATTACTGATAAATAAGTCTGTCTGAACTGCTGAGCTTAAGTGTTTTATAAGCAGATCTTTGTTACCCACCAAAGGTTGGGCTACTATAATTATATGGTTCATTGGGATAGTGTAAGGGCATTGACAAAGGTCAAGCCTATAAAGTGTGAGACCTGCGCACCAATATTTTACTTATTTGCTGTCCAATATAAATAAGTAAGTAAGGTACTTAGTTATTTTAGTTTTATTCTGTTTCAGGTAGCAGGGTGGCATCCGTCAACATGATTGAAACGTGCTATTTCAGTATTTTATATTAAGTCGGCTAACTGCCCAAAACGTGGGCGGGAAAGAAACCACAAAAGTTAAGTGGGTATTCGGTTCAAAACCGTTTGGTTTTGAGTCCCACACATGGCTATTAAGTCTCCGTAACGTAGGAGAAGAACTTAAGGTATTTTAAAAGTAAATAAAAAAAACCTTGGAACAACACGCCAATTGCCTAGTCTCAACCTTTTTGTTTCTAGCAGGGGAACGCATTGACGC
The DNA here is from genome assembly GCA_958496325.1 of Nomophila noctuella. NCBI lineage: Eukaryota > Metazoa > Arthropoda > Insecta > Lepidoptera > Crambidae > Nomophila > Nomophila noctuella. Next base: position 6,590,121 of record OY292496.1, on the reverse strand, counting down.
GCCTTAACTGCAGGCTGGCTAGCCTGCAGTTTTACCATCGAGGCTAGGGAACGGATAGACATGAATACAAATAAAAACATCAAAACCCAGCGTACAAATGGCAATTTTCATCACAAAAACATTAGCCCCTAGAGGGATTCGAACCAAGTCTCTAATCACTTGAACGGGTCAGTCAATGAGTCAAAAAGACCCCAATGTCTTTTGTGTAACACGTTCAGTACGTTTTGTAGTATTATGATATAAAATATAATATTGCGATTTAATACTGTAATTTATAGTGTTTGGCGCATTCGATAACGTTTATCGATGATAGTGCATCTGCATAATAATGACGCATGCAACGCATACACTTTCATAAATGTACAGTGTAGTCACAAACTGCCTATATTTTATGAACCTTCAAATTGTAATGCCGACGTTTTCATGACCCATTGCAGTATCCCTTGTGCCCGGGGTAGTGGATTTGAATCTCACGATGGATATTCTCATCTATACTTCTATTCTAATATATAAAACTGAAGAGTTTGTTTGTTTGTTTGAACGCGCTAATCTCAGAAACTACTGGTCCGATTTGAAAAAATATTTTTGTGTTGGATAGTCCATTTGACGAAGAAGGCTTTAGGTTAGTATACCTATTTATGCGAAAACCGGAAACTACACGGACGGAGTCGAGGGCGGCCCGTAGTTTTGATATTTTTTTCTGTAAAAAAAGAAATGATTATATAAATCTTCATTTATTCCTAGTTAGTTTTTCAAGCATTCGGGTAGTCTTAATCATTAATTTTATTTCGGTAAACTGTAATACAGTCAAGTGATCTTCATCATTGAAGTCTTAATCACGGTAATTTTTCATAAGAAAAAATATATTAATACAGTTATTGGGTTTACCTTTGAGATTTCTTGGCGTTGTTTTTGTTAATTAATTTTATCCAACTTTTCTGCCCTGTTTTCCTAGTTAAAAATTTCAAATTCTAAGCAGAAAAAATCTCACTATTCCTCTTTCTGCCTTTCTACTTCACTTACATCTTGTTTTAACTTGGAAGTTATTTTTTAATATCAAAGTTTCTACTTAATTAAGTCGTTAACCTGAAACAATAAAGAGGAAGTTGCTTTAATTACAACCTTAGTACTTTATTACTTATACAGCGCTTATTAAAAAGGGCCCCTGATGAATTTACTTGAGTAGTACAAGTAACAAATTGGTATGAAATAACTCTTGCTCGTAGTAACATAGTCAACTTAGTACAAACACTTATAAGTATGATTTTAAATTCAGACTACTTTGAGCCTTGGGCGGTTTGAATTACTTTAATTTGTGTCTAATACTCGTACCATATTAAAGTTATAGTCTACTAGCGGCTAAAATTGCAATCATACTAATAATATAAATGTGATTTTGTTTCTTTGGATGTTTGTCCGTCAATCAAGCTGAAACTACTGAATGGATTTTGATGAAATTTGGTATACTGGCGGGGTATGAAATGACTTAGGTGATCGGATTATTTTTATCCCAATCAAAAGCTCATAGGGATAAAACACGAATCTTGATAAGGCGGGCAAAGCCGCGGGTAAAGACTAGTACCTAAAAATTATCTTCAAAAGTTTCCAGTCGCAGTAAGATTTTCACAATGTTTCAAAACTCAACTAGCATGAAGCAAATTCAATCCATGTTCCTACATGTGTATGTATATGTAGTAGTTACCGTGGATAATTAATTTAATATTGTTTTTATGGGCTCTACTTCATATTATTATTTAATATCGCCAATCAATGACAGTGTCTAAATGTGTACTGAAAGTCAATGCCGTAGTGACTATTTTCCGCTTCACTTACAGTAGTTTCTCACGTTTACAATCCTTTACATTAGTTTTAATTTGAATGATGTCATTCCAGCTTTCAAGGTTGCAATTCTAAAAGTGATATTATTAATGTCCTGGTGCATTTTATGACTGAAACCTTTTCTGAATGGAGACGACTTTGATGCTACGAGTTTATGGTAATGATAGCAGTAATTTCTACTTAGAATTGTTCACTTAACGATTATTTCGTAGTTGCAATGTAACTTAAATACGTTATCAATCATTGCTCAATTAATATTATGTCTTTCATTCACCACCAAATTCGAACAATAAATCTCTAAATGAATTCTTATTGTCATAATTTTTTCATTGTCATTATTTCACCAAAACCTCCATAGCGTAAACAGCTTATCAACTTCTTCTATTCTTAGATCCTGGAGAATTTGAACTTGATACTGGTAGTAGTATCGCGTATATTGTGATGTTCAGGAATTTTAAACCATGTTTGGAGAAGCCAATTTGCCAAGTATTGCAATACCAATGGAAGTTTTAGAGTTACGACTGTTGTCATGGAAACCACAACCCTTCTACTTGCCATCAGGCTAAATAGACCCACTATGTATGTAAGTTGTTGTAACTTATCTAGGTCGTACATAATTGGAGCCAATTTCCTATGGATTTAGTTCCTTCATTGATACCCAGGCATAATTATATTTATTTATTTATTTTCTTGCACCATACATGATATTAAGCTAAAACTTAACTTAAAATATACATGGACCCTGTAAGGGTATGGCAAGATAAAAACAATTGGAACAAATCAATTTCTACATATTTCTACATATTATTTTAATTGACACATACATATAATAATGAAATTAATTTTCCTTAACCTATATACATTTATATAACTAACACATATTCCGAATCAACCTATGCTCGGTGACCATTCATCAATAAGAGCATATGTGCTGTATAGAAGCATAATTGCTTACATATAGTGGAAATTAAAATATCTAATGTAATTACAGCTGGTGTCAACCTGGCGGTACATTCATTCATATCTGTCGTACGAGTGCACTTGTCATACATATAATTAATTACTAATAACATTTTAAATGAATCTAATACAAAATCATCTATTGGTTCTATTTTATTACATAACTAGCGGCCGCACGCGGCTCCTTCTGTTATACTATAGCTCCACCCATAATGTTATACTATAGCTTACTCGTCAAATGGACTATCCAATAAAAAAAAACAATTCGAACCATTAGTCCAAAAAACCAATAAAATCTTCAGCTTATAGATTTATCTTCCTTTCGTATGGTTAAAAAAAATCCTTGTGTTTGTGTCAAAATAGTCTACTGTAAAGCCGTCTTCTAATGTGTCTTTAAACAAATAGATAAAGAGTTCTTATAATGAGTTTTGGACGCAGTTACTAGGTATATTATTTCAATATGTATAGGAATAAGGTGGCCTGCAGTTGCTTGATTCCAACTTCAACTTGCCGAATATTCCATCTCGGTCAAAGTCTAGACTATTTGGTTTGGGACAAAGAGCTCGGGAAAGCCATTTACACTATTCGCCCAACTAAAACGAGAACATTCCTTTACTGGGTGCCGACACGGTACATTTTCTGTTTGTAAACAAACAGTATTTGAATCACTTTAAGGACTTCGGGTTAGCGCAAACAGGGAGTAGCACACAAAGAATCGTAATAACAACAACAGTGATTTGACTGAAGAATTTCAATCTAGGACGAATTGTGTTTCCACACAACCATTACAGCTTCCCTCCCATACAAGGAACTTATTGCGTTCCTCTCAGACATTGTTTGTATTAATTGCAATATGTTTCTAGATCCCATTATGAGATACTCGCGTAGGATTGTGTTCAGACCTTCCCTAGATTTACGCAACAGTTGTTACACCACCGTTCAGTTATTTCTTTGAACGGATTGATGCTGTATTTTTGTTTCATATTTTATGGCTTTGTTTGCATGCCCTTACCCGACTATTTTTGGTCGAAAACTGGATTATTATTCAGAAATAAGGCTAATTGCTAACGATAACTACGATGAAATTGGGTCAAACGTCTTATCCCTTCATTTTTGAAGTCGACGCTTCTTGAAGGAAACATTTGCTGGCTAAGAAAGATATACATATGTCGACCCCTTGTTATAAATAGATTAGGAAATACTAAAACCGAGGGTATACATATCTTTTTCTTTTGATGTATTCAAATATTAATGAATCGAAAAAAATTACAACATTATTTATGTTAGCATCTTTTTTTTTTGATATCTTATGGATAACACGCCTCACAGATGAAAATGGGAAAGATCAAGGCAGTCGACAAAGAATAACCGAAATTTGCTCATCATTTTACAAAGCACTATATTCAGACCCAACAAAAAATATACATGCACAAATTTATACCCCACCTGACCCAGTAAATATACCACCACTTACTGGCGGCGAAATAGCAATAGCTCTAAAGTCTATGCATTACAATAAAAGTCCAGGCGAAGACGGCATAACATCTGAATCTCTTAAAATTGGAAAAGATATATTACTCCCACATTTAACTAACCTCTGTAACGCTATCCTGTACACTGGAAAACTTCCGAATAAATTCTGCCATAGCAATATCATACTATTGCATAAAAAAGGAAATAAGAAAGATATTAATAACTATCGACCCATTAGCCTTATTTCACACATCTACAAGACATTCATTATAGCTATTCAGAATCGCATATCCCATCAACTAGACTCCCATCAGCCCCCAGAACAAGCAGGATTCCGACCAGGATACTCAACAATAGATCATCTTCATACAGTTAATCAAGTCATAGAGAAATCCAACGAATACAACAAACCGTTGTATCTTGCATTTGTTGATTACGCAAAGGCTTTTGATAGCATTTCACATCAGTCCATCTTTGACGCACTTCATAGGCAAGAAATTGACCCGACGTACATCCAAATAATTGAATCCATCTACAGTAATAGCTCAGCAGACATAAAACTTCATTTACCCGGTCCTTCCTTCTTTATTCAAAAAGGTGTAAAGCAGGGTGATCCTCTTTCGCCAAAACTCTTCACCAGCGCGCTGGAGGAGGTTTTTAAAAAGTTAACGACATCATGGGAGAACAAAGGTATAGACATAGGCGGCAGCAAAAGACTTACCAACTTACGTTTTGCTGACGACATTGTTTTGTTTGCACCCACAGCCCCACAGCTCCAAAGCATGCTTCAAGACCTAAGCAACGCAAGCCTTGAGGTGGGACTGAAGATGAACAGGCTGAAGACTCAGTGTATGACCAATAGTATAAAGCGTAAGGTCGAGGTAGATGGGCAGGAAATACAGTATGTCGACGAATACACCTATTTGGGCCAGATAGCATCCTTCGAAAACAGGCAAGACAAAGAGATCGATCGTCGAATCGACAACGCCTGGAAGAGCTTCTGGTCCATGAAGGAATTTATGAAGGGTGAGTTACCACTCACTCTGAAGCGTAAGCTCGTTGATATGTGTATCCTGCCCATCCTAACTTACGGTGCTCAGACCTGGTCTTTGACTGAACATCAGAAGTCCAGACTCAAGGTTTGCCAGAGAGCAATGGAGCGCAGCATTCTGGGTGTAAAACTCAAGGACAAAATTCGGAACACCATCCTGCGCTCCAAAACTCGAATCACGGACGTCGGGGTCGCTACCGCAAAACTCAAATGGAACTGGGCCGGCCATATCTGTCGAATGGAACCGAATCGGTGGGCGAAGATCGCTACCGATTGGGTTCCAAGCGACGGACATCGAAGTCGTGGGAGGCCAAGACGAAGGTGGAAGGACGACATCCACAGTCATTTGCCCGACTGGCAACAGGTCGCACAGTGCAGGAAGACTTGGCGGGAAAAAGGGGAGGCTTTTGCCCAGCAGTGGGATATTGACAGCTAATAAAAAAAAAATCCTATACCTGCTGGATAAAGGGGTTAAATGGTAGTAGACCTCTGGAAATAACTGGGAAGGGATGATCCTGATCACATTACGTATGGATATTGAAATTATGTATTTATTCGACTCATTTCCAAAATCTTATTGCTTATTTCTAACGACACCCATCAAAGTAGTCATTAACGTTTAAGTAATTTCTATCAAATTAACAGAAGGGACACAGCGTAATGTGACAACTTTGTACAAGATTTCTACTCGATGGTCCATTGTCATATTTTTTGTCAGCGTCCACCGCATGCCGACAAGGTTTTCCCACAAAAAACGGACAGTTTCATTGCTCATACAGCCTTGGAGAGGTCGCTCTAGTTGCAAACAGACTGTTCTGTTCGCACCTCGACGTAATATTTGTTTTGTTTTTAAAACGTTGAACTTTGCCGGTGTATTTGTGCACGGGTATAAGGCCCTCTTTTGTTTCTGTTGTGGTGTACAGAAAATGAACAATAGTAGGAAGTGTTCAATAGTCATATTGTATACTTCTTTTAGATAGTACGAAGGTATTTCAATTTTGACCATTCTTAGGACTAAGTTTCCAAATTAACAGGATAAAATATTTTTTCAGAAAAACATTAAAGATTATTTATAACCGTTAAAATATACTCTGCAACTGACTTGACTCAGGAAATGAAAGGAAGGGGTGCGGGCTGGCAGACCTCCGCGTGGTGCACCCTGGGAGGGGAGTGGGAGTAGCTTCAGTTGCGGTTACTCCCACACTTCTGCGAACTGTCAGCGGCGTGGGACGACATAATTCCGTCCATATTTTGGTGTGGCTTCGTCGTCAGGACTTTTTGTCAGTTTGGCCACTCCCGGTCTCTCTATTTGTAGAGCAGTTTGTGGATGTGGTGCGGGCGACGTTTTTGTCGCGCCTCCGGTGGGCTCGACCGAGAGGTTGGGCACTCGTGAGGTGGTGGGGGGGATTAGCCATCTTCCCCGTAGCCGTTACCATCTCTGCTGCTTCAAAGACCTGCTGGGTGGCTCCTGGGGGTACGTTGCGCAGAGATGGCCGGAGGGCTTGCCTTAATTGGCCGGCCCGAGGGAAGGAAAACCCAATAAAACCCGACAGCGAAGTCGATTAAAACCTGAGTATACCAGGCGACCTACTCAGTATGTAGCCTTACCCGGGTACAGGGGGCACTGCCCGGGTGGACCGTTTTTCCCCCACACTCGTGGGATTTACTATGAAGAAATCTGATAACACAAAAAAACCAGACGAAAAGAGCGGGAGAACCGCGGCGGCGCCTTCAGGCGCAAACCAGAGGGTCAAGAGCCCAGTCGTTCTTGAAAGTGGAGACGACACAGACTACCTGTCGGACAACCGCATTGACGAATACGTACGGGAGGTCAAAGCGTGGTACCTGGATCACGAGACCGATTCAGACACCTGCCAATGTTTGACGCAGGACTTGCAGAGGAAGCTCGCCTGCTACCATCGCCACAAGGGCAACGGTAACAGGCAAGAAGCAAAAAACAAGGCCAAAGAGGCCTTTGATAGCGCAATGGGCGGAGTTAAAAAACTCAAGCTGAGACGAAAGCGGCCAGCTGCTGAACAGATAGCCGCAGGGGCTGAAAGCAGCGCGGACGCACCGCCTGACCCTACTTGCACCAAGAGCGAATCACGCTCACCAGGGGAGCAACACAAGCAGCCACTCGTGGCTATATCCTCGAGGGACCAACAGATGTGTTTCCTGGAAGAAGCAGCTATCTCGGAGTACTGTCGTGAGGTCAGGGAACTGTACATGGCCCACGACAGCGACTCCGATATCATGCAGCGGACAAAGGCGGAGTACATCCGTCGGATCACTGATCTTCGGCAACGGGACGGTGACACTGAAGAGGTGGCAAAGGCCGGCGCAGAGGAGGCCTACGCGTCCAACTTAAGGGACTCGAGGTTTCTCAAGCTGAAGAGGAGGAGGCAGGCCGCCGAGAAAACAGCCGCCACCGATGGGAGTAGCGTGGGTGCACCACCCGACCCTGCCCCCCACAGGAGTAGATCCCGCTCTCCAGTTGGCGAGAAGCGGAAGCTGCCGCAGACGAGTCAGCCCGCGCCAGTGTCGCGCGACTCCTCGAGCTGCTACAGCGAGGAAGAATATCCGACGTCAAATTTCGACTCAGATAGTTCCCATAAGGTGGCCCGGCTGTCTGGTGGCCGGAGAGGCAGAGGGCGCCCTCCCGCTACTGGACATATCGTTGGGCTGCTTAAAGCCAGAGCTGACCTTAAGGCCCAAGCCGAGAGGGACGCTAAAGAAGTGCAAGAGGCTGCTTTTGAGAGGGCGGCGAAAAAGCTTGCAGCGAGGATTGCACTGGCAGAGGAGAAAGCAAGTCGCGATGCGTCGAAAATGACCATCGACGACATTGCCCTTCATGCCCGCGACGCCGCCAACAGTATTGCGGAATGTGCAGCGAAGTCACGGAATCTTAAAGGCACCGTAATGCGCACCTTCAAAGACTCAGCTGCTTTTATCGCTGAGGCGGTAGAGGAGCTCAGGAGGCGCAAAACGGACGACGAGGTCCGCCGCGTCCAGAAGGTGAATGCGCAGCTCAAACACGAGCTAAATGAGCTGCGCAAGGAGATGGCTGAGTTGAGGGCACAAGTCCAAGCGCAGGAGGGCGCTACGCCTGATCCCACAGAAGAGGAAAGGCCGGCTGCCCGCGAGGTTGAAATCGTCTCGCAGATCGGGACGATGCTCAACGCGCGATTCGAGGCTCTGGAGAGGGATGGCAGATTTCTGCCCGCCAAGGACTTCCGCCCACAACTAAGAGCGAGTCAGAGCAGGGAAGAACAGGCAGTTTTCAAAAAGCCTCTTCCCCCTCCTCCCCTTTCTTCCCCCAGAGTAAGGACGCGGTCAAAGACCGCCGCCAAACTACTCGCCGCACCCGAAGGGCAGCCAGCCACGGGCTCAGCTACGGCCGCCCCTGTCCCAAAAGCCCCTAAGGGCAACGGCAAGAAGCGCCCCAAGGCGCCCATGGCCCCTCCCCCGAGTGAGCCTCGTCCACTTCCCCCTCCACCGGCGTCCATGGACATGCCATTTTCAGAGGTGGCGAAACGCGGCAAAAAGGCCAAAACAGTGCCTCAGGCGGAGGCCCTCAAAAGGGCACCGAAGCCGAAGAAGGCCCCGGCTCAGGCCGGCCCCGGACGGTCTGCGACCAAGCCGGGGAAGTTGCGAGTGCCGCGTACCGCAGCAATAATGGTGCGGTACACGAAGGACGCCCTGGAATCCGGCGCTTCATACGAGGCATTTTTCCGGGCTGCTGCCCAGGAGCTCAAGCTACCTGAGGTCGGCATTACTGAGGGCGTCAAGGTGAAACAGGCCCAAACCGGGGCCCGGTTGATTGAGGTCCCGGGCCCCGAGGCAGACCAGAGAGCGGATCGCTTGGCAGAGGCACTAAGAGCCCTGCCAGGCATGACGAGGTCGGAGGTTGAGATATCCCGGCCTCTAAAGATGAGCGATGTCCGGATCTCTGGACTGGATGACGGGACAACGGCCGATGACGTCAAGGCCGTCTTGGCAGAGAAAGGGGGCTGCCCGCCAAATTCCATTTCGGTGGGAAAGATCGCTTCATTTGGCGCAGGCCGCCAGCGCAGCGTCGTGGCAGCGGTACCAGTGGGTGCCGCCAAGCAGCTGGCCGGTTTGAGCCGGCTGCTCATCGGGTGGTCCTCGGTGCGAGTGACGCTACTCGCACCGAGGGCACGACGGTGCTACCGCTGCCTGGGAGAGGGTCACGTGGCTGAGAAGTGCCGCGCTCCCCTTGACCGCACAAATGTGTGCTTCCGATGTGGCCAAACAGGCCACAAAGCCAGATGTTGCACGGCCACCAAACCCCGCTGCCTGCTTTGTGAGGCAGCGGACAAGCCGGCCGAGCACGTGCTGGGGACGAAGAATTGTCCCCAGCCAAAGTCGCTGCCCGCCGCCGCTTTCAAGCGGTGGCTTGAGGGGGAGGCTGAAGAGATGGACACGTCCGTCCCTGCTCCCCCTCCGGCAAAACCCCGGGGACCGGATGTAGGGGCATCCGGTTCCCACTAAGGGTACGGGAGGCGCGCGCGGAGTCCCCGCGCACCTTTCGAGAGGGCCGCAAGGCGTTCGAGCGTGGCCAACGCCAACGCGAGGGGGTGTGTGTGGGCAAAGCCCTACCCGGGTCTCAGGCACACCCCCACTAAATCGCAACCGGAGGGACCTGTCGGGTTTTAGTGGGTAGTCTGGCTCCTCCAGGAGTCCCACATAACCTCTTGCCGCCCCACGGCAGGGGGTATGCGTCAAAGCATTTCCCGACAATAAAAAAAAAAAAAAAAAAAAAAAGGAAATGAAAGGAATCAAACCCTAGGAATCACTAATAAGCAACTATTTTAATTAAACATTATTTACGTATGTAATTAAACTTAAACATTCTTGAAAATTCGATATATTTCTTAAAAGTGGTATTTAGATAATACCAAAGCGGTAACTTAACTATTCGGCTGACCTATTATAATCTGACCTTTTCATTTGCTCGCCACACAATAAGATCAAAACTTGGTATTAAAGACAAAGGCATGACTGGACGTCGTGTCTTACCTTTCTTTCATTGATGTTTTTTGCCAAATTAATTCAAGGCTTGTACATAAACCTTCTGATGGTTAGCTGTAATTAGTGGCTGAAATGAAGTAATTAATTATTTTTAGAAGCAAATTAGTGAGCGGGAATAGTTTTAATAGTTTTTAACTTTATATGTTAATTGCCCTAGTTTCAATGACTTTTAAGTTTAGTGAATTATTGCTTAAAAATTACGCGGAAAAGAATTTGGTACTTTCTAGAGTCAATACGATGAGCTCGGCACTAACTAAAAAAATTGGTTGGAATTCGCTCCACTTTTGAACAAGTTAATTAACTGTAAATAATGAACTGTGCAAAAGGCCAATTACAAAATACGTAATTTAAAAAAATAATATTGTATCAAAATTAGTAAGCGTTTTCAAAATACTCAAAATACTATTGCAGTCCATTTTTTTGCTTTCCAAAATCCTTATGAATACCTTATGTTGTACTAGTTAGATTTTTAGTTTTAACCTCTTAACCTTTGAAGATGTGGTTTAGACCGTTCGCAAGGACTGGAAGCCATTTATTCAAAATCTACGTCGGCATTGGACGACATTGTTTCTTTAGGAATCAAACTAATATTAAGTTGGAAGTATGAACAATCCTCCTCTGCAGCATGACTAAGCCCTGTCTGATTCTTGCTGTGTTCGAGCAGAACAAATCGGCGACGTTGGTCGAGTCGGAGGCGGGCGATTTATCGAGATCGACTCGCGCCGCGGTGAGCCACGATACCATCCGATCTTGCGCCGATACTCGACGTGCTACCACGAGTCTTCTCGGGAGATACTGGGATTTAAGAATTAAAAAATATGAATGTACTAGCGGCCGCCCGCGACTCCGTCCGCGTGGATTACGATTTCCAATATCCTATGTGTTATTCTGATGTATAAGCTATATTGTGGTTAAGTTTCATTCAAATCGATTCAGTTGTTTTTACCGTGAAAGAGTAACAAACATCCATACATCCATACATCCACACATACAAACTTTCGCCTTTATAATAGTAGTAGGATGGTGAACGCATAGGGGAACGCTGCTGGAAGATCCCTTGGTTGAGCATAAGAATACCTACGGAAAGAAAGGGGGTAATGATTTTAAGTTGCAACGTGATTAAACCGCGTCCTCTGATTCTTGCTGTGTTCGAGCAGAACAAATCGGCGACGTTGGTCGAGTCGGAGGCGGGCGATTTATCGAGATCGACTCGCGCCGCGGTGAGCCACGATACCATCCGATCTTGCGCCGATACTCGAGTTGCTACCACGAGTCTTCTCATGGAATAAACGGGGGAAACAACGAGATACTGAGATTTTTGAGGGAAAAAACGATGTTATGTTGAGAACACACATCGTTCTTTAGTATCACAGCATGCGCTGGCATGGGGGGTTATGCTCTTAGTCACCACGCTGGCCAAGTGGGTTGGTGATGGCAGTATGGTGAACGCATAGGGAAAGCTACTGGAATGACCCTAAGATGCTTTAAGGAGAACTACGAAAAGAAAGGGGGTAATGTTATTTAAAATAATAATAAATTAAATAAATTATTTGGACTAACACATCAATTAATAGTCTAGCCCCAAACTAAGCTCGAAGCTTGTACTATGGAAGCTAGGAAACGGATAGACATACTTAAATAGTTTTATAAACATCCATGACTCGAGTACATATGCCGATGTTCATCACACGTACATTTGACCCTAGCGGGATTCGAACCCGCGACCCTTGGTTTTGTAGCCAGGGTCTCTAGGCACTAGACCAACGGGCCCGTTAAATTTAGTAGCAACAAACCTACTCTGCAGTAAGATTAAGTCCTGTCCTCTGATTCTTGCTGTGTTCTAGCTGAACAAATCGGCGATGTCCGATCCTGCACCGATACCTGACTTGCTACCACGACTTATGACTCATATCTGTGAATAATGAAATTATATGCAACGGGGAAATGGAACGGATACATGCAATCAGTATAATAAGCGTCGATTCATTTGACGGTATGTGAATGAACTTACAACATGGCATTTGATTGGTTCAGAATAAAAGTATTTTACTTAGCTTGTCCCGGGTCACAGTTAAACCCATATTTTATGTCTGATTATGTCCTTAGTGTAAAGCTGTTGTTCTTTTTAATATGTAGCAGTAACGCAATAGTCATTATTTTTTATTCTTTTTCGTCGTTAAATGTTAGACAGCGAAACAATTTAATCGCCAAGTCTTGGGAAGTAACTATCCAACAGGTCCGAAAAACAAAAGTCTCTGCCCGGATTGCAAGAGGCGGTGGGTTCGATTCCCGCCTGAGTCACGAGATCAGATGATTTTTCTTTGTTTTAACAAAAGTCTCTAAATAAATAACGAAAGGAAAAAAAAAACTATCGGATGACCAAAAAAACATCAGCACTAACCAGAACCATTAGTAAGGGTAATCGATACGTTACATGAACATTTTCCCATTTACTCGCGATCCTTTGTATTCGATCTTCTTGCGCGCGATAAATATACGATGGCGCAGCCTCCTTAGCGATTCCCCAATTCCTTCACCGAGCGTTTTAGCTCTTATCTATTTCTGATTTTGCAACGGAACACATTATGGGAGACAGTTCGCTAATAACGATGTCGAGGCTCGGGACGAACAAAAAATATATTTGATGCCAATATGCTTCTTCTTGGATGGAAAGATGTCACGTCTTGACATTGATTGAAGCGAAGATTTAAATGTTTAGATATGCCGACGCCATATTTATCGCTCTGAAATTGGCACTAAAATTAGAAGCGACGGTTATCATAGTGGCACCATGTTGAAACGTATGTCATGTCACCACGTTTTTCTTGTCCCCGACACAAGATATCTATTGGAAGATCATCGCATCAATTTTGTTTTGATGTAATAATAAGCCGTTTGTAGCAGTGCCATCTAGTAATGACGCTTTCCTGTGAAATCTAACTTATGTGATTAACTGTCCCTGCTGAAAAGTGTACTTGAACTTGAGCTATAAAGCCCAAAAAATAAAGAAACAAATCCCACGCCAAAAATGCAGTGCCTGCCACAAAAGGATGAATTTCATAAGCGAAATAACACTGCAAATGTTAACACGTTTACCGCATCGTAATGAGTGTAACGGAACTCACAGCTCTGTAGGCTACACTGCCTTATCTGACCTTGACACAAAGAGCCATTAACACGTGTGTGAATATTCGGTTAATTGTCCTCCAAGGACTGCTCTATGGGAGTTATGATACGTGGAAATCATTGAAACATGCTGTTTTTTACATGATATCTCGTAATTATGTTATGACGTGGGGTGCTTTGTGATTTTTTAACGTCATTTGACGTGATTTGTGGTAGTTTCTTGTTATAGTTTTTGCGATCGAATACTTCAGAGATAAGAAAACCATCGAAGATTGCGTAGTTAAGCTGACATTTAGTCCTTTTGAAGGAGGTTAAACGAACCCTGTAGAAAAATACCCATAAGTTATGTATGTGTATAATTTTATATGCAGTTGGTAACTACGTCGATCCAATTTCCAAGTGTTGCCTACTATTTCTTGTGTATTCCATTTGAACTTTTACCGAGGCACCGGAAAATCAATTCAATGTAGGTTGGAACTTTCCTTTATGTATGCTATTTTATTAAAAACACTTCAGGCAACCATTCAATGAAGGTTTTCTAAGCCTAAATTATTCTAAAAAAAATTAGTAAATATGAATAAAAATATTCAGTTTATTTTGTAACTGTTGATTTTTCCAAACGTTGAATTTTTAAATGCTGCAATAATAACGATATTGTAAAGTCTCTCTTAACAGCTCTAAATTACAAAGTCGTTACCTTATTCCGACGTGCGGAATTCGGTTTAATTAATATCGCAATGCAAATTATGATTTCTTTTTTTTTGTAACAAGTACCTAATTTGAATTAATGTTTAGTCATTACACGTAGATGTTGTTTTTTACCTATTTGAATTGATGTGTTAAATGCGTCCGGATCTTTGTAACACTGATTCAAACTGAATGTTCAAGATTAGGCAATTAAATAGGGCAGACAAGAGAAACTAACATTTCAACGTATACAACAACGATAGATTTCAATCTATATTACTAAGATAACAAAGCTGAAGAGTTTATTTGTTTGTTTATTTGAACGCGCTAATCTCAGGAACTACTGGTTCGAATTGAAACAATATTTTTGTGTTGGACAGTCCATTTGACGAGGAAGGTTTTAAGTTTTATATTGTACTTGGCTGGAAGAAATCTGGGCTGTATATTAGATTTACGAGTAAGTTGGAATAAAATAGAAATTGACAGAGTATTCAATTTTAGAACTGGGCCAAGTTTTGGTTCGAAAAGGAAACCAAAAAGTACATAATTGTAAGACCATACCATTTACCATACATGGGATATGCAGCAGGAAGAAAAAGCATAGTATTCGACAATAAGTAGTTCTTTTAGTACCAATTTTATATTTGATGAAACATTATAAATGGCATTAAAATGTAATGTAGTTACAAAAGTTATACATAAATGTACCTTTTACTTGTTCACATTCCGTTCAATTGATATTCAAATAGAATCGCACCGTTGGGAGTACTAAGTGGTACAATTTAGGTAACTATGTATCTACATAATTTAACTTGACTGTAGTGAAGACATGAATACGTCTGGCCCTTTCAAGTTCAATTGTGTCTCTAATAGCCCAAACCCTCTTGGGAATAATAAATAATTCGCGGGCCATTACATCATCTGAGTAATTTATTGAGAATCAATCACTACGTAGTTATTATAAACAATTATGGAATAAACTTCAAGTGCTAAGTTGCTGGCTAAGAGGTAATTACTTGTGCGTGTGTACTATCGATTTAATATGCGAACGATCAATCTTTGCTGCGGCTGTATAAAGGATGACTTAGGACTAAATTAACGCCTTTTTAGATTATCGTAACTGTCAGGATGTTCCTTAAATATGATATATCTTATGGACTTTATTTAGGCCGTGTCAAGTAAAATCATTATGTACATGCCATTTTGTCGCACATATTCGAAATGTTGTGATGAAATAAAAGAAGGTCGATGTTATGGAATATATTTCATGTAAAGATGACATCGGATCTTGTGTAATGGTTCGCAACACACTGCAAAAGTTGACAACATGAATGTGGTACCACGTTGTCGAGTCTTAATTTTATGAATCCATATCATCAATTATATGCTTTCTCGTGTTAAGACGCATATATAAATATTCAGGATAATGATAATGCAACATTGAATTATTTCATAAGAAATAATAAAGACGTATTACATTCAATACCTTTGCAAAGTTTTAGAAACACTACCAGATAGTAAAGCATTCATAATAAGTGTTGTATTGTGTAAGTCTCTATCAATGTTTCGAGCACTACTTAATGAACTAACGCCCTACTTTACCTGGCCATAGTGAATCATACTCTTCGGCAACAAAAGTGTACGCTTTGTTTTATAAACTGACTAGCGACCCGCCCGGCTTCGCAAGGGTGATTTAATTTTTTTCTGAGTTTCTCTGCTATATTATGCATGTATAATACGCATAAAGCTTCTTTTTGAATAACTTTATCTCAAAAAACACCGCACAATATATCAATAGATAAATAATATTGATTCTATTCAGAAACACCCATGACTCGAGTACAAATGCCTATGTTCACCACACCAACATTTTCCCCTAGCGGGATTCAAACACGCGACCCTTGGTTTTGTAGCCAGCATCTATGACCACTAAACAAGAGTAGTTTTCAAGCTTTAAGCATACATAAGGACAGACAGTTGGAAACGACTTTGTTTTATATCATGTAGTGATATTTACTAGCAGATAGACCTTCAAAGGTTATAGTTAAATGTATCATTGGTCTTGATTGTAGGGTAGATATTGAGTAAACAACATTAATAAGGAATTCAAATGATTGTTGTTATATGAATCAGGAACGATGTTGCGATATAGCTGAAAGGTTATTGGGAAAAATATTTCGCAATAGTCCGTGTTATTACTTTTGTAGATCGCAGAGTAGTTTAGAGTTCTGTGGTGTTGATAAATCTAAATAAAGTGTTTATAATTTATCTAGATATAGGTATCTGCTGTGAAGCACAAATATGTAGTTGTTTTAAGAATAGGTTACTCTGTAGGTGATGTCTCAGCATTTAAATAATTAAAAGCTGCCGCCTGCAACAACGGGTACTACCGATTTCGGGTTCCGAACATACAGTGTTATACTATAGCGACCTCGTCAAATGGCCTATCCAACACAACAGTTTTTTTTTCGTTTTGAGGTAAGCGCGTTCAAACTAACAAACAAACAAAAATCTATCAAGCCATATTTTATTAGTTTAGATTAGTATGGATTTGTTTATTATAATGGTTGACCATCCTTCTCCCCGATTCTGTCAAAGTTTTAGTCGAACTCGGATGTATGTAAAAGTTTAGTCAAATCTCCTATTTCATGCAACTCGGAATATAATGCTCAAACTCTGCATATGGAACTAAGGAGACAAATGGGAGTACAGCAGACAAATCATATAACAGTGTGGTTGGTTCCGTAAAGTTTCTTAGAGGTAGTCCACTTTTAGCACCTAGTTTTTGAGCACCCGCAACTTGACTATCGTTCCTAGTCCAATTTTATTTTATTTTATTTCTTTACGAACAGCGAACAGCCAGAAAATTAAACAGTATAAAAAAAAACAAAAATGTAGTCAACAGCACGATCCACATATAACATTGTTTGAAGTGGCACTAGCTGCTTAAAGTTATACGCAAATGCAGACAACAATTCCAACATGTTAAAAAATTTGAGCTTTGATTGTTTTTTTGGCAGGCCCATTTGATAATTTTATGCAAGTCAATTTTGGTAATATGAACAGGTGCTCAATGCAGCCTTGGCCAGGTGCGCAAGTTACTGGTGCCCGAAAAATTGGGTGCGCAAAGTGTTGCACATCGTTTCTCACACTGCACTTAGTTAATGCCATGCGTCTTGTCTCACGTAAGTTTCAAAATGTCTGCCGCCGAGAAACTGACACGTTGTTTGACTATTAATAGAGGAATTTTGACTAGCATTTCGTTTAGTTATTTTATATGGTGTCTTAAAACGTATGGTAATCAAACACGACGGCAATATTCATTTAAAAGCACATATTTCTTCAGAATTACGTGGCTATTTCATGTGAGACATAAACTACAAACACATGTTATACTCAGTAACCAAGAGAATGAAAAATATTAGAGAACTACTTGCTTCTTATGACTTGTCTAATATACACTAATAAAATATCTACCTGGTGACTTGTTTATACAATTCATACATACTCCAATAAAAACGCTGCAAATTGGGAAAAAATCTGTATTGCTTGTTTTCGAGAATAGATATTTTCTAGGTTACAAAAGTTATATTCAGCGATTCCCAGTGACGGAATACCTCACTCGTAGAATAAATATTCTACACGGCTACTCAATAAGTGTAAGCTATTATCTTGGTCAGAGAACAGGTTATTCCTTTCGTATCCCTTTGGCGTTCGAGGTCAAGAAATCGTGGAAGATTTTCTTTATCTTTTGCGGCCAATATTCAGGGTGAATTTTTGAAAAGGGTTTTGAAGGGCACGAACGTTAAACGTTGTAGTTACAAGAAAACTTTGCTAGGAAACACGATATACGATTTTTTAAGACATTTTTATCTGCATTCACAGATTTTGAAAAAAAGTTCAGTCGGCAAAACTAAGATATATACCTACCATCCGATCATATTTCACAATGGATCAAAAGACTATATGGGACCGATTAAGGTTTGGATACTAGAAATGTCAGAAGTAGCAAAAAACTTTTGCCAATCATTTTGAACTGAGAATACCAAAACAATTTCATGCCAATCGATCCTTCATGTCAGGAACAATTGACTCTATGAGACTATTTAAGGTTCGATTAGTAGATTTATTTTCTCGTCACTTCAATGGTTAATGTACCAGCCCTTCCCAACCCATTTCAAAATCCACCCTGTATAAACAAGTACATAATATGTGTAAGCAGAGCAAATCTGAACTAGCGAGAAAATAGATTGTATTACAAATATACCGCTTGTCTCCGATGGAGGTTGTTATTATGGAAAACAGCCAACAATAATAACCATAATATGAATAAAGAGCATCCTTTCCGATTAGTAATTGGGTTTACTTATTATTTATTTGAATACAAAACGATAGCACGTGTGCTTTATCTATGCAGGTTGTTTCAAAATCTTTTGAATTATCATTTTTATTATTCTAATATATAGATTTTATTGGAGTGTTATGATTGTCTTTTATTTTATTTTTAAAGCGATTTCTCTCCAAACAAAGGTTCATAAATATGGAATACTAACGGCCGCCCGCGTATGTCCATTCTTAGGGACTATCTTATGAATACCTGTGAATGACAAATCTGAAATTTCATCAAAATCAGTTAAGAAGTCTAGCAGACAGAAAAACAGACAAAGTTACTTTTGCATTTATAATATTACTAGCGGCCCGCCCCGGCTTCGCCCGTGGTACTTGTCCACTATTTAATGGATGATATTATACATAAAAACCTTCCTCATGAGTTACTCTATCTATTAAATAAAACCGCATCAAAATCCGTTGCGTAGTTTTAAAGATTTAAGCGTTCATAGGGACATACAACATACAACATGACAGAAAAAGCGACTTTGTTTTATACTATGTAGTGATTAGTAGGGATTCTTTTCAATACATGTTCTTTACTTGTATATAATGCTATTAAGCCATCGGTCCAGGAATATGAAATATTTAAGTAATTCATGGGGTATAAAAAAGGTTTTCATCCCATAGTTACACTTGTAAAGAGAGGGTTCGTAAAAATAATATTATGTTTTCCCCATCTTTCATTAAATAAGGGTGTCCACTTGAAAAGGTTATCTTGCTGGTTGATTAAATTCGCTTGAGAATGTTGTTCTTAATGAGTTTCTTAGATCCTTAAGTTGATCTATTTTTTTATTTTATTTTAGGAATTCGATTCAATAAGTAAATTATTTTGCACGACAATATTTTTACTTCATATAACTTTAAATGCCTCTAGGAACTAGTGGTTTTTAAATGATTAGTTACAATCCAGTCGAGGTTTTAATTTAAGTTTTGTCTGGTTTACGTTCTCCTGAATTTTAGAAACGTAGGTAAAAAGAAGTTAATTTTCTCGTTATCCTAAGTGATTATGAAATATCAATGGGTCTTTCTCAGCTTTGTTCATGCTAGCTATATTTAGAGGTTATGCAACAGATCTAAGGTCCCAAGCCGTAAATATGACAGCTTTGCAAGAAACAACGTAGCAAATTGATAATTGGCTGAATAAGGCTTCTTAGACCGTTTATTATTCTGTCGCATATTACTACTATTTACAGCTTTTAAAGATCGTGCTCTGTGCTATCTACGACTGAAATACGAACATTGCCGATTTCCTATTTCGAAGGCTTATGTGCAATATTTGCTGTAACTCAATACAAGCATATTTTACATGTAAGTATTTTACAAAACTATGTGCGTGAGGTATGATTAGAGTACCTACTTCCTAATTATTTGCGTACTATATCTTGTGTTTGTCTCTGTATGCGAAATGCAGATGGATGATTTTTTTCTCCAAAAAAATGTTGTACCGACTAATTTACCTGTCCTACCGAAGTATGATTTGTAAATTATAATAATACTCATCATAAACTAATATTCTAAATGTGATAGTTTGTTTGTTTGGATTTTGTCCGTCAATCACGCTAAAAGAACTGAACAGGCAGGGTATGGGCTGACTTAGGTGATACGATACTTTACTGCTATATTGTGGTAAAGTTTCATTCAAATCCATTCAGTAGATTTAACGTGAAAGAGTAACAAACATCCATACATCCATACATCCATACATCCATACATCCATACATCCATACATCCATACATCCATACATCCATACATCCATACATCCATACATCCATACATCCATACATCCATACATCTATACATCCATACATCCATGCATCCATACTTACAAACTTTCGCCTTTATAATAGTAGTAGGATAGTTTCCAGCTCGTAAAATACGGTGGTTGCCGAAACTCGCGGGACATTATCACATAGTTAAAAGTGTCAAGGCCGTATATGGTTCACATGGCAATTTCCCCATGGATTGTCTTCGTAACAGCGTCGGACAAGGCGAATGCGACAAAAACTTGAGTTGCCAGTGAACTTGACAGTCAATGAGTTGACGCGCCGACGCGCACGCCGCTCTGATTCACAGTTGCACAGTATGCGCTGAAATAGAGTGCGTGCTTGGCTGGTTTAAGAAAAGCAAGGCACGGAATAAGTACAGTCTTTTTGTACCTTATGCTGTACATTTTCAATAACAAATCGTCATAAAATGTTTTTAAAAAAATATAATGAGTACAGTGTGAGTATACAACTAGGTATTTAGTATACTTATTTGTTTTACCAAATAATCCTTAGTAAGATCAAACAAAACTTATTTCAAAACTCAGCACGTTCAAAGCGCGCACCTGTTTTTACAGCATGTACTATTTAATCGAGCAATTTATTCACTTGTAGTATATCGCAAAGGCCGGTGCGATTTTACAAGTTACGTGCAAAAAAAAAGATTGTGCCCATTATAACGACTGAGTCATTCATCGGTCCATTGTGTTCGTGGCCGCGAACAGAGAAAATTGGTGTTAAGTTTATTATTACGGGAAGGCAATCAAAATTACAAAATAATAAGCGCCCCTGCTACCAAAAATAATACAGGTATTTATTATGATACCTAGTTAAGCGGAGGCTATCATTATAAAAGGTTCGAGTTTAATGCTGAAATAATTTATCGCTTATGTGATCGATGCATGTTTTTAACGCAAGGAACATAGTCTGGTCCTTCGGGTGCCCTATAAACGGCCTGGAATGATAAAATTAATCCTAGTTGATCAGACCGGAATAAAATAATAATAATATATTTTCTTAATTTATAATTTATTGGACTAATACATCAATTGCCTAGCCCCAAACTAAGGTCGAAGCTTGTACTATGGTCGCTAGACATACTTAAATACTTGTATAAACATCCATGACTCGAGAACAAATGCAGATGTTCATCACACAAACATTTGCCCCAAGCAGGATTCAAACCTGCATGTAGTAAGGATTTAATATACAAGTTTTCCCCCGCGGCTTCGCCCGCGTTATCAAGATAAAAAGTATCCTATTACCTGAGTTTAAGCCTAAGAATAAGCTCAGTAAGCCTATACCCTGCCACTATCCAAATTCCATCAAAATCATTTTCAGCGTGATTGACCTACAAACATCCAAACAAACACACTTTCACATTTATAAAATAAAAATGATATTAGGGATACCTAGGAAGAGACATCGGACTACAAGTCGAATCGTTAAATTTTTTATATTGAGAATATTTACCAATTGTAAACATCAGACCGAATTGTCATTGTTATACCTTATAACAAACCGTTCAAGTGAAACCATGTAACCGCATAAAGGTTGTATTTACTGGTCAATATCGTGCCTTTATTGGATCCGCACAAATCCGGCTAAACGCAATTCAATCAATCGGAGATATCGCCCACAATCACTTGTGAGACAACATTGTATCTCTTGTCTAATACATTGATATTGTTAGATTTACAGAACGTAATTGAAAGGCATTTGTGACGGTTTTTGGACAAGAAAGGGATGAAGTTTAGGAATGAAAGAATATCGCTAAGATTACAAGAAGCAATAGTGAAATAAGAAATGGAAAAAAAACCTGTAGAAATACTCATTTTCTAACTTATTCAAAAAATCCGTCAATCTTGTAAGTATTTAATATAAAAGTTTTCACCCGCGGCTTTGCCCGCGTTATCAAGACAAAAAGTATCATAATACCTAAGTCTAAGCCTAATTATAAGCTAAGTAACCTATACCCTGCTTGAGGCAGGCTGCCTATTTACGAAATTTCATCAAAATCATTTTCAGCGTGATTGACCTACAAACATCCAAACAAACACACTTTCACATTTATAAAATAAAAATGATATTAGGGATACCTAGGAAGAGACATCGGACTACAAGTCCAATCGTTTAATTGTCATATTCATACCAATTGTAAACATCGGACCGAATTATCATTGTTATACCTTACAACAAACCGTTCAAGTGAAACCATGTAACCGCATAAAGGTTGTATTTACTGGTCAATATAGTGCCTTTATTGGATCCGCACAAATCCGGCTAAACGCAAATCAATCAATCGGAGATATCGCCCACAATCACTTGTGAGACAACATTGTATCTCTTGTCTAATACATTGATATTGTTAGATTTACAGAACGTAATTGAAAGACATTTGTGACAGATTTTGGACAAGAAAGGGATGAAGTTTAGAAATGGAAGAATATCGCTGAGATTACAAGAAGCAAGTGAAATAAGAAATGGAAAAAAAACCTGTAGAAATACTCATTTTCTAACTTATTCAAAAAATCCGTCTATCTTGTAAGTATTTAATATAAAAGTTTTCACCCGCGGCTTTGCCCGCGTTATCAAGACAAAAAGTATCATAATACCTAAGTCTAAGCCTAATTATAAGCTAAGTAACCTATACCCTGCCTGAGGCAGGCTGCCTCTTTACGAAATTTTATTAAAATCATTTTCAGCGTGATTGAACTACAAACATCCAAACAAACAAACACACTTTCACATTTACAAAATAAAAATGATATTAGGGATACCTAGGAAGAGACATCGGACTACAAGTCGAATCGTTTAATTTTTATATTCATACCAATTGTAAACATCAGACCGAATTATCATTGTTATACCTTATAACAAATCGTTCAAGTAAAACCATGTAACCGCATAAAGGTTGTATTTACTGGTCAATATCGTGCCTTTATTGGATCCGCACAAATCCGGCTAAACGCAATTCAATCAATCGGAGATATCGCCCGCAATCACCTTGTGAGACAACATTGTATCTCTTGTCTAATACATTGATATTGTTAGATTTACAGAACATAATTGAAAGACATTTCTGACAGATTTTGGACAAGAAAGGGATGTAGTTTAGAAATGGAAGAATATCTCTAAGATTACAAGGAGCAAGTAAAATAAGAAATGGAAAAAAAACCAGTGGAAAAACTATTTTGTTAACTTATTTTATTTATTAATATGAATTCAGTAAGGCTTCAGAATTTGTAGATGAACACGTTTACCATTATTTGAAAATATTCGTATAAAAAAGATTAATAAAAAATTCTAATATACTGAATAATCGCTTTGTTTAATAATGTAAATATATTCATCAAAGCGATTACTCAGTAGGTAAAAGCTTCTTACGATTTTTTAATACAATTCATGCTAGTGAGCATATTTTTAATAGTCAAAACTATTTTATTTTATTTTAACTCTAGCGGCCGCCCACGACGGTTTGCGTGGATTTCGGTTTCTGCACACATGGTGTTATGCTAAAGCTTTCAATACTAATACTATCTCGACTAATGGACTATACATACAACACAAAAATATTTTTCAGAACCAGTTCTTGAGATTTATTATAGACGACTAACAAAAAGACACGACCTCTACGGACATATCTATCGCTAAGTGCTTCACATATATTGATAAAAACACTCTCATAGCCTGTGAAATTGAACGAAAAATCCAATCGGTCGGTTTAACGAAGGGTTGCGGTGGACTCCTACAGGATGCGAGTCTAAATGGGCATCGAACGGCGGAAATGGTATATCGCCCGCTTTGTACCCGCTGGCGGGACTGTGGCGCTGTTCGCGTGGGAAAACGTTCATTTATATATATATGTATTTGTTCAACAATGGTATTGGTGCAACCATGTAATACTACTATTAATAATACATACTCAAGATTAATTCTCAATTTGGTGCTGGTTTCTCTTTATGCGCCAGTAAGATGACACGGCACGGATTAATTAAGAGCTACATGATTGGAAAACAGTATATTTCACCGACTTATTCTTTAACTGACCTATAAATTCATCATCATTATCCTATCGCTTCTTCCGGTTTCATCCTAGGCCATTGTCGCGGAGCCCAGGGAACTTTTCGACTATGATCCAGAATTGAGTGGCCTGGTGGACAATGGAGCAACTGCCATCGTTAACATCATGTCGTAATTCCCAGAAATAGGATAGATCTGATTTGTTTGACCTACTATTTCTAACTTCCATGGACTTCCAAATTCAATCACGTAATCCTTCAGTCACCTGAACTTTCGTTGTTGTAAATCCTATTAATTAATTTAAAGGTACAACGATGTTTTGTTGGTGTCTTACTCAATCAGTTTTGCTACTAAGATACCATGATGTAATTACGTAACGAAATGAACAAAAACTTCTAGGCTTAGGACAAAACACAGTTCATTAACAAAGTGTTGGTAACTTTACATAAGGGTCTGTGGTTTGTGCTATCTAACTAGATTTTCATGTATCTTTTTGTCACCGGTCGCTCCGAGGGAAAATATCGCAAGAAAATTTGCATACTCTGATAACACTAGCCGTGTAAACACGATTCAGGTTTAGGTAGGGACCGTCGCACTTGTACCTTTATAACCCTTTGCGAGGGTAAAGGGTTATAGAGGCATGGGTATGACGGCCGCTCCAATGTCCTTCTTCGTCCTAGCGTTTTCCCAGCCTAGTGCCGGGGTCCGCTTTCCTGCTTAACCTCCTCCACTTTGCCCGGTCTTCTGCATCCTCGGGAGTAAGGTCGTTCTCTACCATGTCGGCCTTCACGACGGCCGCTCCAATGTACCTAATAGTATTAGCCTATTAGGATCCCACTGAAGGGGAACGGCCTGTATCATTGACATCATGCCAAGGTTATCATTATAGGTATATAGGATAATAGCTCAATGTTCTCGCTTGATAATAATAAATTGGTAATCATGAAATCTATCTAAGGAAAAATATGTCACACATTTTATTTTGAATCAGGGCTCTTAATGTCGATGGCTCAAGTCTTAAAATGGACCAAAACGGTTATCGCTCTTGCTCTATTCTTGTCTTAAACTCTATTCTATGTATAACCATTGAGATTTTTCAGGGTTGTTATCTAATAAAAACCTTACCTAAGTAGTTCCTTACGTGCAATATCACTAAGATAAAAACATATTGGTAATAAAATATGCCTGATTATGCGAATTATATTTAAATGCAATGCGGAAGTACGAGTAATTTCTGACATTATGAAGAACAATAAAAAACCAAATCGTGGCTTAGTTTCCTAATCGAAACATCTGAGTTCAGTTAAATTGTTAGTTATATATTTTGTTACGTATTACCAAGGTCATGTTATTATACGCATACCCAGTTCCTTAGAATTTCAATTACTTTTGTTTGATATTAGTTTCATGAACAAAATGCGTCTATTCTATAGCGATACTATGTCTACCTGTGTTTCGACCAAGGGTACAAATTGTTAATAATAATATGAAATTTAACAACTCTCGTCTTAGTTAAGCTAAACAATATGATGCTCATAACAAAGCAAACTTTTTGTACGTACCTAGATTTAAAAAAAAAATAAGTGCAAGTCCATTAAAATTATACAGATACATAAATATCCGCCATAAGCGAATTGCTAAGTCACTTGAAACTATAGTTCCAAGCGTTTAAGCCGTCATATAAATTTTGTATATTTTCAAAATCTAATGTTTTCAATTATGAACTCTTATTATAACTCCACCTAGTCGGGTGTAATAGATCAGTATACGATATACGAGTACATGTCCCCATTTTAATGAAAATAACAAGCGTAAACCATTTAAGTGTAATTTAAACTATAACTTGATTTAAATTATGGCAAAAGTTCCATGTATGATATTAGTATGCTGATATTTCTACGTTTAAATTTAAATTTGAATAATTTATTGCCGACTGGCCAATTATGTATAAAATTCTAAAATATGACCTAAATCAAAGCAAACAGTGCTTTATCCCTTAGTTTAGAATGTAAAGTTAAAACATCCAAGATTTAAGACTTTTGTGTTGCATTTAAACACGAATAATATTGAACGGTACCTACGAGTATTTAGTCCCGTTTGATAATATATGTTACATTTACAATCAGTGTGTAGTCTTGCAAAATTACAAACACAACTGCAGACTACCACTCGTCTATGACAAAACTCCTTAATATGAGAGATTAACCAACGCAACACCATTAATATCTGTAACAAATACTAACTCCGTAGTTCCCGCAAAGTTCAATCTGCGCAGTGAGTCAACTCGTAAGCAGTTCTTATAACTATCAATTTGTGCCCACTTATTGCTAGTAATTGTAAGGTCGGAGCGTTGGAGTACTTACTGGCATTTCGTAGGCGGAAAGGGATAGACGTAACGAATGATACATTGACAAATTGTTCGATTTGTATTAAAATCTAGCTGACCCGGTGAACTTCGTATCACTATCAGTGTCATAACGTTTGGCAGGTAGGACAGTTTGTGTGAGAAAATAAAGTTGTCGGTTTTAGTGATTTTCTCAAAACTTTTCTATCTTTTCTTAAAGTTATATCTGCCCTGGACTGCCACACAAATTTTTTTAAAGACCAAAATAAGCCAAATTGGTTCTTCCATTTTCGAGTTTTAGGCAGACTTATGCAAAAGCAATTCATTTGTATTTGTATAGGAGAAGCTTCTGCTATTGTACTTACTGAACGTGTATTAAAGCCTAAGAACTTTAGTCTCATGTAATGAAATTTAATATTTTGATTTTGTTAGAATTGCAAATCTTATTCATGCAATCTCATATCGCGTCACATTAGGTGAAGATTTCTTTAAACGCCATGCATCATTCATTATCCTCGCGCATCCACCGGTTGCATCCTCGGCCACTGTCTTGTATAGCCCAGGGTACGCTACGACTTTGATCCTGAAATTCACCAGCTTGATTATTATAATGGATCAACTGTCGTCGTCCGACCTTTTAACGCCATATATAGACGTTTAAATATCTAAGTACATATTTTAAAATAAATATAATTCGCTACCCGAGCCAACTGTCAAAAGTGACCACAATCAACAAAATTAAAAATGGAAGTTAAACCATGACATTGATTTGTAAACCCAAATTGCGGTGTAGTCAATTGTATGAGTTTCACAAATCACTTCAGCCGCTTATTAACCAATTTTAAATGCTCTCTGGATTGTGGAGGTATGTTTATGTGCTGTGTGTTCATAACATCTGTTACACAAGCACATTCTGATACAGCCTACCAACAAACCGTTTAATCCCACCGGCTATCTGCAGGTGTACTAATGGCTACTTCATTCTAATCGCAAGAAGATTACGCCTGTTTGATAGTATTTTGTGTGTTGGTTTTGAAACCTATTACATACCTACATTAAAATACATAGATATCAATGCTTTAAGAAGAAATTATGGTAATGCAAAGGACTTTTTACATCATACACGACAGGGATAGGATCTACTGGAACCTACGTTCCACCAAAAAAAAAATAAGTAAAGAAAAAAAGTACTTTCTTCCAAAATAATATTTGTCTGTAAAAAAATATGATTGTTAAAAGTTGCTTTTAAGACACACTTTTGTCCTTCTTCGGGTTGTGGGAGGGATATTTATGGTCGGAAAAACTCAGTCTTTCACTCACAACTTACACACTTCAAGAAATATCTTAAATCAAAATAAAACAGACAAAATTAGATGGTTCTCAGACGTGCGTTTGTCTTGTTTATTGGAATTGGAAACACATTTACCGGTGCATGAGATACCCAATAGGCTGTGAGGTTGGCTATTATGTAAATCAGTAATACCTACAGTAATACTCAGGTACAAGAAACGCGTCAGGGCATGTCTCTGAAGTGTGCCAATTGATACATTTCAACGCTTGATTCTCGGTAATTGTACAGAACTAGTGCATTAAGTCATGCGTGACTCATGTATGTTTAGACAAAACGTAATGTTAAGTAAGTCAATCTCATCTTAATGATTTTCGTCTACAATAATTAAGTATGTACATGTGTGCAGATTTGAATTATTTGTTTTATCCCATTGGGACGAACGTGTTGTGGAACAAATCACTGATCTACCGACATATTATAAACTCCTTGTACCTATTATTAAATAATTTGTCAATCACGATAAACAGATTAACAGTTCGGGAACCTGTTCTGCGGATAATACAATGTTAATTTATTTTGTTCACCTTATTCAATCGTCACTGCAAAATCACCTGAGGTTTAGTTATTAAGGAGACTATTTAGAAGGGGTTGGTGCTAGCCTGAACATTCGAATTATAGATAAAGATACCGAGCTGGAAATCGAACGGCTTTCAAAGTTTTCAGAATTGACGTGGCAGGCTACTGTTCCACGGAAAGTGTACTTGTATTCTAAACAATTATCGGATTTAATCAAATGATGTGCTGAAATGATACTCCTGCTTTAATTCAGACTTCAAAAGTCGAGAGGTAATCAGCATTGCTAATATAAACACATAGGCGTTTGGCAGAGGCCTTGTAATGCCGGCCGAGACCTACTAGGTACCTCGTTTGTTACCTACCGAGCATAACGTATGAAACTACTTAGGGTAATTCCAGAGGCATGGACAGATGGGCAACAGCGTTTACCTGTGTTTACCTTAATTTACTGCGGCCTTCTCCCCTTGCCTAGGGCCTAGGGTGGTAACTATAGGCATAATTTCGCATCTGGGAGGGCACTTTGTGCAACTGTGGACAATAATTAGGGTGGTGCGTTTAATAATTAACCATGTAACTAAATAAACAATGAATTTAATTATTGCATATATTTCTTTACTATAATTTAAGGAAGCAGTTGGTTAAACATTGTAATGTAAGTACGGCTATCTACTTTGGTGAAGAGAATTTATTGAGTCGAAAAGAGTTCAACATTATCTAAATTGTTTTTAAGTTCACATTATATTGATAAGACTAACTTTGGCTTTAGGAACCAACATCATTCTATCGAGGTATTTGGTTTCAAACATTCACTGGTCAAAAACATCATTGTTTCATAGATTTTTTTTGCCTATCTATCAGCTTAGGTTGATACGTTAGCCCAAGAAATAATTATCGCCGTAATAATTAATTTCCTGTAATCAATTTGGTATTTCGGCGATAAGTATATGCGATGAGAAGGGTAAATTAACGGTAAGTTAAATATAGGATGCAATTGTTCACGGCAAGGACACCTGTGAATTAAAACATCAAAATAATGCAACATGCGTGATTTGCAATGGAAGGAATGATTCAACGAGAAAAAACAACAAAAAATTTATAGACGCAAAATAAAATAATGCTATTTGCTTTGATAAAAATTAAACGTCTGTAATACTGTCCATTGACATTAAGCAAAAGCCAAAACTCATTAAAAAATATAATATCTCTAACAACGGAACTAAATCTTACAAAGTTCCATCTAAAACTCATATTTTACTTTTCTTAATGTAGATTTTATAAATATAAATTTATAATAATAATGTAGTTAGTCTCCCTCCTCAAAATGTTATTTAAACATAAACCGTTAGGAGTAAAATAGTTTTAAGTCAAGTTAAAACTACAGCGCCAAGAAGCTATCTCTTTTGTCTAACGTTATTGATACTGCTACTAGGCTAATGGGTTTAAATAATTCAAGGCACTAGGTACAAGCAATTAATAATGAAGTTAAAAAAAGTTCAACATAGATCGATTTGTTAAATACATTAGAAATCAGCAATTTTAAAACACATTAAACTTAGGAGGAAAAGATAAACTTAACCATTTGTATGTAATTATAATAACTTTATTTTCCTACTGAAAAAAAAAGATAATAGGAGCGGTTAACTTGCAAATGACCAAAATGTTAAACACCATTTTTACTAAGAATTGATCATGAGAAAAAAAATATACTTCTGTATTGTTTTGTTGCATCATAGATTAAATAATTATGTTGAGTATTAAAATGAGCACAAATATTTAATTTTAAATATTTTAATAAATATTTTTAATTTTTCCAATAACATGTTGTCATATAATCAGTGTAATGAAAATTCTATAATTATTTTTTGTACAATATTTAAAATGAAAAAATAACTTATTAGTTTAAAAAAAAATCTATATAATGGATAGACTTGCGTTCTTATATCCGAATGTATTGAATTTTTATATGTATCATTAGGTATGTAATAGTAATGATCATTCCATGATTATAATTATCATCAATCATAGCATTATCTTCTATACTTATAATAAATCTGTAGAGAGGTCAATTCTGTACATTAAATACTTTTCCAAAATAACTATCAGGGGGTGTTTAGTGATCGATACTGATACCAAAAATGCAATTAGTAAAATTTTTGTCTGTCTGTCTGTCTGTCTGTCTGTCTGTCTGTATGTTCCTTATAGAAACAAAAACTACTGGACGGATTTTGACGAAACTTGGTACCATTATTCTTCATACTCCTGGGCATATTATAGGATACTTTTCATCACGCTACAATCAACAGGAGTAGCGTAGTGAAGGGAAATGTGGGGAAAACGGGAGAATTTACTCCATTTCTTAAGCTTCAGTCGCGTGTGCAGCCTTAATGGTTAAAGTCACATAGAAATCATGTATGACGGAAATATTCTACATAAAATTGCCTAAAAAATATCCCCCAACAGCATATGTCTATCTTTTATGGTTGACTCACAATAACACGTGCAACTCATGATCCTAATTGGTTTGAACGCGCTAAGCTCAGGAACTACTGGTTCGAATTTACAAAACATTTTGTGTTGGATAGTCCACTTACCACTTACCATTTGTCGAGGTAGGCTTTAAGCTATTGTATATTCCGTTATTTGATCATTGTAAAATTGTGCTAGCGAACTATTTAGTTCTAAAATGTGCCGATAGATGGCGCACCTCGCTAGAGGCGCGGCCGCGGATCTGAATCGCGGTGTACAGATGATTTCTCAAATGTATAAGGTCTCCAGATTATTGTTAAAAATGATAAGCTTATTTCGTCACTTAATTTGACTATTTTTTTTCTATCCTGAGTAATAGTCCCATAAAAGTGTGAAAGTTGACCGCATGCACATAGACCGTTGATTTATTCAGCTATTTTTTAGTAAGACTGTGTGTGGAAATCGTAACCCACGCGGACGGAGTCGCTGGCGGCCGCTAGTTTTTCATAAATGTATTTGTTTTATATGTGTCAAACAATTAATGAAATAAATTCTATGATTTATTATATATAAACTATATTAAAAAACTGCTAAACATTGTTTCACTCTCATCCTTGGATATATTTCACCAGTCGACATGTTTTAAACGCTGACAAGTAAGATATCAATTAGAGTCAATAGATTACAGCCCGTGCTACTTATGTAAATGAACTTAAAATTTATGAGATGTATTTTCTTAATATAATGCTTTAGTTCCTTGTATTTTCCTTTTCTAAATGAAAATTCACGGGTTGCTACACTTCGCCCAACAATATTTTTATTGTTGGAGGGGACCAATGGGACACAACTTAGATTTGACTTTTTTTTCAAAATTTTAAAACCTAATCTATACAAATATTATAAAGAGGAAAGGTTTGATTTTTTGTTTGTTTGTTTGTTTGTATGAATTGAATAGGCTCCGAAACTACTTGGCAGATTTGAAAAATTCTTTCACTGTTGGAAAGCTACATTCACCCAGAGTAACATAGGCTATATTTTATCCCGGTACGGGAAGTAGTTCCCCCGGGACGCGGGTGAAACCGCGTGACGGGCCGCTAGTAGGTATTTAATAAATCACCTCGCCGATGAATTAACCAAATTGTGTAATTTTGAGGTAGATAGAAATTTTGAAAATCGTTCAGCTGTCGTAATAAAATGACGTAAATCCCTGACAAACTTTATAACAGGTACTCTTAGTTCATACGAAGAAGATTGTGCGGTTAATTAATATTAAAACAAAAATATAAAACCAATTTTAGTATAGTTAAAAATCTTTTAGTTAATACGGTACAATCGCGAATGCTCATTGGGCTTAATTTCGTCAGCAGTTAATTAATCGTCGCGACTATGTTCTTAATAAGATACCGTATGTTTTCTCTGTGCCTATTGGACACTTTTTATATTAGGGTAGCTTCTGGTTCCAACTTCATTCGTGGTTAGGATTAGCCATGGATAGGATTAGCTTTACAGTGAACGGAGTCAGGTGTCATGGTGAGTTTATTCTCAACCTTTATTTCACCTATTACCTTTAAATTTAATTTAATGAGGCTCAATCGCGACACCTTTGATGAAAATAATTGCATATCTATAACAATGTAAAGGAGGCATTGAAAGAAATTGTCACTAAACTGGATTAAAAACAAACCACAAAATCATCAGCCGTTACTTTTTTATGTCAAGCGTTTTTTTTTGTATAGACAAACCAGCAAGAAGGTCACCTCTGCCAAAGAATCTATTTGCAACTTATTAAGGATCGAACTACTCGGTGGCCTAGTGGTTTAAATACCGGGCCGTGATCTTGAGGTCCTGGGTTCAAATCCCAGCCCGGGCAAAATTTGTGTCGGTATTTCTGGATACAGACCGGGTTTATGATCTCCAAACCGCATTGAGTAAGCGCGGTGCAAACAAATCATGGTTGCCACCAGTCGAAAAACACTTTTTTTACATTATTATGGTATAACAACTTTACTTTATTTTTGAATATTTTAATTTTAAATTGTAAATCTGACCTTATTGTGTAATCCTTGACTAAACCCGAAGTAATAAATTAATTTGGATGCAATCAACAGTGGGCTGCGAGGTGAGCTCCGACGTGAGTCTGCTCGACTACCTCAGGAATTACTTGGGCCTGCGCGGTACCAAGTACATGTGCAGGGAGGGAGGATGCGGCGCTTGCATCGTCTCTGTAGTGAAGGCTCCAGGCCAGGTTCCCGGGTCGGTGAACGCTGTAAGTAGTTAGTTCTAGAATAATAAAATACTCGCATAGCTATTAAGGATTCGGCAGCCATCTTTGCAATCAGCTGGATTGGGATTATTTGGACGCAGAATAAATTCGTTGAATCAGCAAACTGACTCTGTCAAAGTTAAACTAGCAGGAAACCCAAGTCAAATTATTCGGTGCGACTCAGGATTTGACCCCATTACCTCTGCTGCGGCTAAATAACCAGTGTCCTGTGAGTTGAGTTCCGACGTGAGTCAGCTGGACTACCTCAGGAACTATCTGGGCCTGCGCGGTACCAAGTACATGTGCAGGGAGGGAGGATGCGGCGCATGCATCGTCTCTGTAGTGAAGGCCCCAGGCCAGGTTCCCGGGTCGGTGAACGCTGTAAGTAGTTAGTTCTATTATAATAAACTGCACTTTGTCAACCGTTTTTGTTTTAGCGGCCATTTTAAACAATCAGCCGTAGCAGAATTATTCAGACGCAGGATATACATATTTGGTAAGACAGCCATCTAGTAGAATCATTTAGTGATCAGGAGCATGGCTAACGACGTTGCCTTTCCGAGGCAGTTCACAGGCAGAGGGGTTGTAAATGAAGCGCTAACTTTTGAATTGTATCAGAGTTACACTAACAGGAATAATCAGACAAATTTTCGAACCCGGAATTCGAACCCATGACCTGTCATTTCTACCACGGTTGAATTACCAGTGAGCTGTGAGTTAAGTTCCGACGTGAGTCTGCTGGACTACCTCAGGAATTACCTGGGCCTGCGCGGTACCAAGTACATGTGCAGGGAGGGAGGATGCGGTGCATGCATCGTCTCCGTAGTGAAGGCCCCAGGTCAGGTTCCCGGGTCGGTGAACGCTGTAAGTAGTTAGCTCTATTATAATAAAATGCTCTGAGGAGCAATAATCCACCTAGCTATAAAGAATTTAGCGGCCATCTTTGCGATCAGCTGGATCGGGATTATTTGGACGCATAATAAATTCGTTGGGTCAGCAGTCTGACTCTGTCAAAGTTAAACTAGCAGGAAACCCAAGTCATTTTATTCGGTGCGACTCGGGATTAGACCCCATTACCTCTGCTGCGGCTAAATATCCAGTGTTCTGTGAGTTAAGTTCCGACGTGAGTCTGCTGGACTACCTCAGGAACTATCTGGGCCTGCGCGGTACCAAGTACATGTGCAGGGAAGGAGGATGCGGCGCCTGCATCGTCTCCGTAGTGAAGGCTCCAGGCCAGGTTCCCGGGTCGGTGAACGCTGTAAGTAGTTAGTTCTACAATAATAAAATACTCGCATAGCTATTAAGGATTCGGCAGCCATCTTTGCGATCAGCTGGATCGGGATTATTTGGACGCATAATAAATTCGTTGGATCAGCAATCTGACTCTGTCAAAGTTAAACTAGCAGGAAACCCAAGTCAAATTATTCGGTGCGATTCGGGATTAGACCCCATTACCTCTGCTGCGGCTAAATATCCAGTGTTCTGCGAGGTCAGCTCCGACGTGAGTCTGCTGGACTACCTCAGGAATTACTTGGGCCTGCGCGGTACCAAGTACATGTGCAGGGAGGGAGGATGCGGCGCCTGCATCGTCTCCGTAGTGAAGGCACCAGGTCAGGTTCCCGGGTCGGTGAACGCTGTAAGTGTTTACTTCTAGAATAATAAAATACACGCATAGCTATTAAGGATTCGGCAGCCATCTTTGCGATCAGCTGGATCGGGATTAGTTGGACGCAGACTATAATCGGTGGGACAGCAATCTTACTCTGCCAAAGTTAAACTAGCAGGAAACCCAAGTCATTTTATTCGGTGCGACTCGGGATTAGACCCCATTACCTCTGCTGCGGCTAAATAACGAGTGAGTTAAGTTCCGACGTGAGTCTGCTGGACTACCTCAGGAACTATCTGGGTCTGCGCGGTACCAAGTACATGTGCAGGGAGGGAGGATGCGGCGCCTGCATCGTCTCCGTAGTGAAGGCACCAGGTCAAGTTCCCGGGTCGGTGAACGCTGTAAGTAGTTAGTTCTATTATAATAAACTGCACTTTGTCAACCGTTTTTGTTTTAGCGGCCATTTTAAACAATCAGCCGTAGCAGAATTATTCAGACGCAGGATATACATATTTGGTAAGACAGCCATCTAGTAGAATCATTTAGTGATCAGGAGCATGGCTAACGACGTTTACTTTCCGAGGCAGATCACAGGCAGAGGGGTTGTAAATGAAGCGCTAACTTTTAAGCTTCGGATTGTATCAGAGTTACACTAACAGGAATAGTCAGACAAATTTTCGAACCCGGAATTCGAACCCATGACCTGTCATTTCTGCCGCGGTTGAATCACCAGTGAGCTGTGAGTTAGGTTCCCAGGTCGGTGAACGCTGTAAGTAGTTAGTTCTATAATAATAAACTGCACTCCTGTAACCGTTTTAGCTTGAGCGGGAATTTTTACAATCAGGCGTAGCAGAATTATTCAGACGCAGGATATATTCGGTAAGGCAACAATTTATTAGAATCATTAAGTGATCAGGAGCATGGCTACAGACTTCATGTGTCTTTAAGAGACAGATCACAAAAAGGGGGGGGGGGTGCAATTAAAGAGCCAACTTTCAAGTTACGGATTTTATCAGAGTTACACTAACAGGAAAACAGACAAATCTTCGAACCCAAAATTCGAACCCAGGAACTCTCATTTCTGCCGCGGCTAAATAACCAGTGTCCTGTGAGTTAAGTTCCGACGTGAGTCTGCTGGACTACCTCAGGAATTACTTGGGCCTGCGCGGTACCAAGTACATGTGCAGGGACGGAGGATGCGGCGCCTGCATCGTCTCCGTCGTGAAGGCACCAGGTCAGGTTCCCGGGTCGGTGAACGCTGTAAGTAGTTAGTTCTATAATAATAAAATACTCGCATAGCTATTAAGGATTCGGCAGCCATCTTTGCGATCAGCTGGATCGGCATTATTTGGACGCATAATAAATTCTTTGGGTCAGATCTGACTCTGTCAAAGTTAAACTAGCAGGAAACCCAAGTCAAATTATTCGGTGCGACTCGGGATTAGACCCCATAACCTCTGCTGCGGCTAAATAACCAGTGTCCTGTGAGTTAAGTTCCGACGTGAGTCTGCTGGACTACCTCAGGAATTACTTGGGCCTGCGCGGTACCAAGTAAATGTGCAGGGAGGGAGGATGCGGCGCTTGCATCGTCTCCGTAGTGAAGGCACCAGGTCAGGTTCCCGGGTCGGTAAACGCTGTTAGTAGTTAGTTCTATAATAATAAACTGCACTTCTGTAACCGTTTTAGCTTGAGCGGGAATTTTTACAATCAGGCGTAGCAGAATTATTCAGACGCAGGATATATTCGGTAAGGCAACAATTTATTAGAATCATTAAGTGATCAGGAGCATGGCTACAGACTTCATGTGTCTTTAAGAGACAGGCCACAAGAAGGGGGGGTGCAATTAAAGAGCCAACTTTCAAGTTACGGATTTTATCAGAGTTACACTAACAGGAAAACAGATAAATCTTCGAACCCAAAATTCAAACCCAGGAACTCTCATTTCTGCCGCGGCTAAATAACCAGTGTCCTGTGAGTTGAGTTCCGACGTGAGTCTGCTGGACTACCTCAGGAACTATCTGGGCCTGCGCGGTACCAAGTACATGTGCAGGGAGGGAGGATGCGGCGCCTGCATCGTCTCTGTAGTGAAGGTTCAGGTCAGGACAATAAAAGTACCCTTCAAGTCGGCTTTACTATTGGTTGATGGGCCATCTTTACGATCAGCCAGGTAGGTACGCAATATGCGTATTTTATAACTGCAATCTGATATGATCGGTAGAGAGATCAGGCACAGGATCAACGGCGTTTATATTTAACTGAGACAGTGAGTTGTGATTACACCGCCACCTTCCAAACTCTGGACTGTATCTAAGTTCACAATTACAAGAAAAATCAGAAAAAAAATCGAAACCGGAAATCGAACACATGATATACTATTACTCGAATATACAAAAACTACCCACCTATGATATAAATTTTAAGAAATCGTCACCATTTAAAACATATTCTTCACAATTGTGTCCGTGGTACATAGTAAGAGAGCCCACGACCAAAATTTTTGTCTCATAGCAATACGGCCAAAACCGCATCAAATCGATAGATACGATTATCCTGAACTCGAAAATACCAATATCAGACATTTTCCGCGTAGCGTTTGATCTGACCGAATTTTCAAAATTGTCAAAAATTTTACCGAACTGCATCATAGCAATATGTCTGATTTGCAGACTGTAGCTGAATGATAGTTCTGAGATACCGGAAACATATTTTTCAGACGTTAGTGGTGTAGCGCAAACCCGTAAAATCACTTAAAAAAATTAAAAATGAAACAAAAAAAAAATGTCTCATAGCAATACGTCTGAAATTTTTTTTATTAGTAAATTTTGGTTATTTGATGCGAACAAAACAATTCTCAGACGGAAATGTGAACGCATTAAATTTTGAGACCGTTTTGAAAATGTTAACAAATTTTACCGATCGGTATCATAGCAATATGTCTGAAAATTGTTGGACATGATAAAATAAGTTGTCCACATGTGCAAAAAATTTATATCAGACAAATTAAGTGTAGCATCTTCTCTACCTTGGGAGTATATGCTACACTTAAAGTGTCTGAAAACAGGTTTTTGGTAATCATGGCAGCAATACGAAAAGTTGAAAAAAAAAAATTATCCGTATTGCTATGATACAGGTCGGCTAAATTTGTTGACATTTTCAAAAATGCGCTCAGGCTATATGCTACGCGCAAAATGTCTGAAAACAAACTTTTTCGTAATACAATTATAAAATCTATGTACATTTTCACTATCAGACGTATTGCTATAATACCGACTGTCTTTTTTTTTTGACACAGCAGAAATGGCCTCCCACGCAGTTGCTACACTTTCGACCGTTACTACACACCTAGTCGGGTTCAGAATCATACAATCTAACGATTTTATAGGGTTTTTGCCGTATTGCTATGAGACATGGTTTTGGTCGTGGGCTCTCGTACCAACATTCTAACATCACTTTCAGTGTCTGGTGTCGGTGACGTCATGTCACAACTGGGATATTACGACCATCGAGAATCTCGGCAACAAGCTCGATGGCTTCCATCCGCTACAGACGGCCCTTGCCAATAACAATGGTACGCAGTGTGGGTACTGCACTCCCGGGTGGATCATGGCTATGTACAGGTAATTACTATTATGAAATTGACAGATACATATGTCGTAGGACATCTATATGGAAACTGTGCCATGCTAATGTACCTCTTCCGTAATATTTTTGTTTTAAACTTAACATAATTGAGGAAACCTGCACATTGAGATAGTTTCTGACTGAATGTGTAACCATGATCCAATCTGTCTAGTTCCCCTCTAAGGGTTACGAAAGTCGGATGGCAGTCGCTTCACTGTAATAACCAGACTCGCCAAATCCTGGATCATGGTCAAAGCTGACCCCTGAAACGAGATAAACGCTAGGAGAATGAATAATATCACAGATTCTTATGACAACTTCATTTCTGTCTTGACTATCGGCAGCATTTCTTTACCGTTTTAAAAAAAACATCGTAATTATTGACCGATGATTGATCAATTAGAAGGCAAGATGTCCTCAAGCGTCAACTTCACTTGTAATTGCGAATGAATAATGTCATTTAATTGGCTCTGTAGAGGACAATATCTTTGTTTTTACAAAAAGCTGGATTTATGGCTTACATTTAGCTGTAATGAATTCATTGAATTTGCCGGAAAATCGGTACATATGAATTGGGTCTGATAATTTTTGTGACATACGTAACAGTCCTCGAAATCGATTCCAATGCGTGAATTTGACGGATGATTATTTCGGGTTAAGGTAAGAAAAGGGTTCGGTCTCTGAATAGTTTTGACCGATGGCGTAATTAATTACTAGGTCATCGTTATTATGTTTTTAGATACATTCACCATCACATTAATCCTATCTGTTATTACTTTGCTGCAAAGAATGTTTTGTCAGTGTAACTACATATTTCTAATTTCAACACGTTTGTTTATTTTTCAGTCTTTTAAAAAGTCAGAAAATTCCGTCCATGTTGGAACTTGAGCAGTCATTTGCCAGCAACCTGTGCAGATGCACTGGGTACAGGCCTATACTAGAAGCCTTTAAGAGTTTCTCACCAGACGCACCAAGACCCGCCAAAGTATTAGATATCGAAGATCTTAATAAATGCAAGAAAAGCACTGGCTGCAAGAAAAATTGTTGCAGTGAAGAAGACGGGTGGTGTATGGTGGTTAAAGACGATGTTCCGAATATATTTGAAATTGAGTTGTCGGATGGAAAGTTTTGGTACAGAGTTTCTACTATACAAGACATTTTCCATGTATTAGACACGAGGGGTGAAGACTCATACATGTTGGTTGCGGGGAATACTGCAAAAGGTATATTTTTTTTAAGTAAAAGATGATTTAGTATTTTACAACACAAAATATTTACAAAATAATTTCTTGATTGTAAAAATTGGTATTGGTGAACAGAGAATTTTTAGAAATAAGCGGGATTTAAATTTTAGATTATATTTTGTTTTGTTAAAGAATCTTACGTTCTTAGTCGTATGTAGGTAGATTATCATTTGTGTGCGAGTTTTGAATTTTCTCCTTTTATTTATTTTTAAGTTCATGGCCAACTTTTTACAGCGAATTCAGAGAATAAGTTAATATTATTTCAATTATATTAATTTCAGGAGTCATCCAAATCACTGAATACCCTTCCGTGTTGATCGACGTAAGCGGAGTGTCCGAGCTAAAAGGGACTTCAAAGGACCAGAACTTGTATATTCACGCTGGGAACACTCTTACTGAGCTGTTGGACATATTAGAAACTGCCAGTGAAGATGCCGAGTTTGCGTATCTGTCGAAGTTTCATGAACATGTCCAGTGGATAGGTCATATTGCTATAAGAAATGTACGTACGCTGTTATTTTTATGTAATTTTAGTTATCAAAAGACCGTTAGATACTGTTATGCTTGTAAATGTTCAATGGATGAAATATTTATAAGCTACATTATATTGCTGCAAAATGTATAACTGCTGCTGAAAATATTCAACATTGAATTTAAATAAATTTATTTAATTAAATTCCTATTTCAATATTATACTACAGTCAACATCTGCAAAATAGTCATCGTGCCTATGGTATCGAAACATTCTTAGTGTAAAAAATGTGATTCGCGATATGTCTGTAACCATATTTATAGCGTTTTGTCTGAGCCGATCTATATTATGACATAATGAATGTGTCGACTTTTTGAACGAAAATAATGTTGTCAACAAAATGGAAACTTTGTTTGTTCCGATATTATTGATTATTTGGTTACGTCTCTTTATTTGAGTTACAGTCACATCTATCTGACGCTGACTATAATATAACTGTACTTTCTGATCCATTGGTAAGACTAGGACCTGAAACCAGTCATTTTTAGCTGGAAACAATGGAGAGTAGGTATGATAAACAATTTGTAGTGTTTAATTAGTGTGCCTAAAATAATTTTCAGGTTGGAACAATAGCCGGGAACTTAATGATAAAACACCAGAGCCAGAATTCGGCCTCAGATATTTTCTTATTAGTTGAAACAGTTGGAGGCCAGATTGTTCTAAGTAAGTACTTGTTTCAATCAACATCCAAAATATTACTATTTTAGATAGTCCTCTTGTTGAGGAAGGCTTTAAGCTAATGTATAACGCCATATGTACAGGATATGGATTTCTGTTATAGGTACTATAGTTATAGTTCTGTTATATGCCTGAAGCCTTCTTCGTCAAATTTTTATTATTTTTACAGGAGATAAAAATGGAGATTCAACAATTAGTATGCCAGAATTCTTAAACACAGATATGAAAGGTAAAGTAATTGTGAGCATAGTACTGCCGCCGTTGGGTTCTGACTACAAGCTGGTCACGTATAAAGTAAGTATTGGGGAAAACATTTTGTTTAACTGACTCAATTGCTTTGTACATAAGATGTGGGTGTTAATACCATCAAGCGCACTTTTTTGTAAATGAATAAAAACAAACAAAAACCATTTTACTATTATTTGAAATCATGTTTTTTGTTACAAAGATGGCTTTTGGCTAAATCACCACGCTTGCTACAAGCTTCGGTGTCTGATTACAAACATGGGCAGTGTTCATAAAAACCGACACAAACCCGACCGGAGAATCAAACTGAGGACCTCGAGACCACGGCCCTAATCTTAAACCACTAGACTATCGAGGCGTTCCAAAAAAAAACCCCGGATACTATTTTTGGAAACAAAGCTGTTTGGTTTCCTTAAAAAAAAGCAAACAAAAAACTTTTAATTATTATGACACAACCTTTTTTAGATCATGCAGCGGGCCCAAAACACTCGAGCTGTAGTTAACGCTGGCTTCCTCTACCGGCTTGATTCAAGCAACATCGTCGTTAGCAGCAGAATATTATTCACAAGCTTGACCAGACCTTACACTCGGGGCTCAGCCACAGAACAATTCCTGTTAGGAAAGAATCTGTTCATAAATGAAACCTTACAAGCCGCTGCGAGGATATTGGAGAATGAGTTGACAGTTGGTGACAGTCCTCCTGAGCCTTCTGGTGCGTTTAAAAAACAGTTAGCCTTGGGATTGTTCTACAAGGTAAGAGTTGACAAATATGATACATTTTTCTACACACATCACTATTTTTTAATTACTTATTCTACTTAGCCGTTTAGTGTCGTTCAAAAATAGACGAAAACCCCTTCTCTTGCCGTGGGTATCGTAAGGAGCGACTTAGAGACATTCCGGTAACCAGTTTCCCACTGCAACAGTCTGATGATAAATTGCTCCTCAATTAGCTTGAATGGAAGTGTCATGATTGTCTTTGTGGCGTAAAATAGAATAAAACTGCCAACCCTTTTTATTTTAGTTTCTAAACGAACTTCTTCACTTTCTTTTAAGATTCTGACAGTGAGTCCATTATTTAAGTTCCTCTCTTCAGTATATTAGCTTGTATGGATATAATCTTACTGACAGTCTATTAGAAACTTAGTCATACTAAAACTTGCCCTAATTAATTTGATGTTTCTTATTCTAGGCTTTACTAACTCTGTGTCCAACCGAACTGCTCAGCAGCCCATACAGATCTGGCGCAACAGATTTGCGGCAAACGCGGCCCGTATCTAGCGGGCAACAAGTTTTCGAGACCAACTCCGAGCTGTGGCCTTTGAACCAGCCGCTGCCGAAAATTGAAGCATTAGTAAGTTCCTCTTGTTGTTTCAGTTTATGTTCTTGACCGTGATATCAGGGCTCAACGCTGGGATTTGGGAACTTTGTTCGGCTTTCCGTACATTCGTGACCTCTATGCTACGTTTAGTAGGATGGTGATTTACCCTGTATCATAACTGATTTAGAATCATTTAACCCAAGACCGACGGTTTTTAAATTTCGACAAATTCAGGTGCTTACTTTAATGCTAATGTTTTATGACAGGAGTTGGAAAAAGTAACCTACTATAATTTTAAACAACGGTTTACAAACCTAAGCGACATAAAATTAGTTTTTGTTCTGACTGAAAGTCATAAACCATGTCGAGTAAAGAGCTTGTAAACTGTTAATACTGTTATAATTTAACCCTTGCAGAAAACCTTACATAAAGTACATACATAAGACAATAGAGGACATCTCTTGCAAACCTATTGCAGTTACTGCCGAGAAGTCTTGTTATTATTTACACTTAGTTCATCAAAATATACAGGGCTTCTCTGGTAAGGAACTAGAAATAGGTCTATTCCTTGACTGTATGGATATACATGTCTTGTGCCTAACTGAACATTGGTTAAGGCAAGTTAATTGTTCATTTAATATAGATAATTATAATTTTATTAGTTCGTTCATGAGACAGTCTGCGATACGCGGTGGGTCACTTATACTTATCTATACTTATAATAAATCTGTAGAAAGGTCAATTCTGTACATTAAATATATTTTCAATATAACTATCAGGGGGTGATTAGTGATCGATACTGATGCCAAAAATGCAATCAGTAAAATTTTTGTCTGTCTGTCTGTCTGTCTGTCTGTCTGTCTGTCTGTCTGTCTGTATGTTCCTTATAGAAACAAAAACTACTGGACGGATTTTGACGAAACTTTGTACAGTTATTCTTTATACTCCTGGGCATATTATAGGATACTTTTCATCACGCTACAATAAATAGGAGCAGAGTAGTGAA
Organism: Nomophila noctuella; assembly: GCA_958496325.1. Classification (NCBI taxonomy): domain Eukaryota; kingdom Metazoa; phylum Arthropoda; class Insecta; order Lepidoptera; family Crambidae; genus Nomophila; species Nomophila noctuella. The sequence goes on along the minus strand of OY292496.1, from coordinate 6,546,560 downwards.
GGGAAATGTTGGGAAAACGGGAGAATTTATTCCATTATTGAAGCTTCTGTCGCGTGTGCAGCTTTAATGGTTAAAGTTACATAAAAATCATGTACGACGGAAATATTCTTCATAAAATTGCCTAAAAAATATCCCTTAACAGCATATATCTATCTTTCATGGTTGACTCACAACAACACGTGTAACATCCTGATCCAGATTGGTTTGAACGCGCTAATCTCAGTAACAACTGGTTCGAATTGACAAAATCTTTCGTATTGGATAGTCCACTTACTAATTGTCGAGGAAGGCTTTAAGCTATCTATAGTAACACTGTGTACGGAAACGAAACCCATGCGGTTGGAGTCGCTGGTGGCCGCTAGTACATAATAAATTAAGATGTAAAGAACGCAAAGATATCGTAGCATTGTCCATTGAGCGAACTATAGAAATATCGTGTGCAGAGATGGATCGTTATATTATAGTGTGCGTGTATAGGCCTCCCGCATCAGATTTTAGTATGTTTGAAGCTACAATGGAAGAAGTACTTAAAAAAGTTTGTAAAACAAATAAAATAGTTGTTATATGTGGAGATTTTAATATTAATATCCTTGAAGGTTCACAATATTCTGTAAGGTTTATAAATTTACTTAATTCATTTAATTTGTCGAATCTTTTTAATGAACCTACAAGGATCACTTCCACTACTGCTACATGTATTGACAATGTTTTCTGCAATACGAATGTAACTGATAAAAAGATTATTAATTGTATGCAGTCGGACCACACGGGACAGCAGGTTACTTTTGAGCATAGTTTTGTCCCTAGGTCTATTGAGATCATTTGTAGACCTGTCACGGAGAAGCGTAGAGACCACTTTAGAGACAACATAGAAAGGAAAATACCTACCCTTTCTTTTATAGATAGTGATGTTAATAATCTTTATGATAACCTGTTTGGCTTCATTGCTTTTGAATTTAATTCAGTGTTTCCTAAAAAAAAACTGAATATCAATATTAATAAACCTAAAACGTTATTCAGTGACTGGGCAACTCCAGGTATTTACAAAAGTAGACTTAAATTATATGAACTTTATGGTTTAAAATCATATTCTAAAGATCCGAAGGTCATAGAATATGTAAAGAAATATTCCAAATTATTTAAGAAAGTATGTTATAAAGCTAAATCAATTTACTTGAGAAATAAAATAAATAACTCAAGTAACAAAATAAAAGCTACTTGGAACATTATAAATAAAGAGACCAGTAAATTAAAATCATATGACGATAGTTATTCTTTGAAAATTAATGATATTAGTTATAAAACAGACATGGATGTAGCACATGCTTTTGAATCATTTTTCTCTGATATTCCTGTAGCCACTACTAGTCTTCTTAATTCTAGCCCAAAGACAGTTCAAACTCTCCTGGCGTCGAGTATAACTGAATGTCAGATCCCCTTTCATTTTGAATACATCACACAGAGTACAATCTTGAAAACTTACAAAGAAATTAATATAAAAAGAACTGAGGACCTTTGGGGAATTTCAACTGATATCATGAGATCAGTAATTTATATTATTTCACCCTTATTTGGCCTTGATTTTTAATAAATGCATTGATCAAAATCAGTTTCCTAATCTCATGAAATGTAGTAAAATAATACCACTATTTAAATCGGGTGATAAAAGTGACCCATCGAATTTTAGGCCTATATCAATATTACCGAGCCTTAGTAAAATTTTTGAAAAAATTATAATGAATCAATTGCTTGAACATTTTAAAAAACAAAACTTGTTACATGAGAAACAGTTTGGTTTCACCAAAAACAAGAGCACTACCGATGCAGGGACTGCACTTATCAGACATATCTCTGATGCCTGGGAGAGTAAACAGAACGCTATAGGGGTCTTTTGTGATCTATCAAAGGCTTTTGATTGTGTTGACCACACTACGTTACTCATGAAGTTGAAACATTACGGTCTGTCTCCTACATCTTTGAAGCTAATTGAATCTTATCTCACTGACAGGATACAAAGGGTCCATATTAATAATTCAAATTCATCGGGGGCTAAGCTTCGCATGGGCGTGCCTCAGGGATCTATATTGGGACCTTTGCTGTTCCTAATTTATGTAAATGATTTGCCATATTTTGTAAAGAACTTATGTGAGATAGTTTTGTTCGCTGATGATACTTCACTTATTTTTAAAACTGACAGAAAAGAAAAAACTTTTGACAAGGTGAACAAAGCTCTGTCACAGGTTTCGCATTGGTTTTCTAGCAATAATTTATCACAAAATGCAAAGAAAACTAAATGCATTAAATTTATGATGCCTAATGTAAGACATATTGATACACATATTACAATGAATAATGAGCTCTTAGAAATTGTACATTCTACAAAATTCTTAGGAATCGTCATTGACTCTAAGCTTCAATGGGGCCCCCATATCGCGGCCTTGAGTTCTAGACTTAGCTCGGCTGCCTTTGCTGTAAGAAAAATAAGGCATATAACTGATATTGAAACGGCAAGATTAGTGTACTTTAGTTATTTTCATAGCGTTATGTCATATGGTTTATTGTTGTATGGTTCTGCTGCTGATATTGAGACCATTTTCATATTACAGAAAAGAGCCATTCGTGCAATATACAGCCTTAGGCCACGTGACTCGCTGAAAACTTTATTTAAGGATATTAATATATTAACGGTACCGTCACAATACATCTTTGATTGTATTTTGTATGTTCGGAAGAACTATAAAGATCTCCCGAAAAAATCAGACTCTCATAATTTCAATACTAGAAATAAGCATAAACTTGCCGTTCCAACAGTCAGACTTCAAAAAACAATGAAGTCATTTATAGGACTTAGTGTACAAATATTTAATAAACTACCACAAACTCTTGTTGAATTACCTTTCCATAAATTTAAGACTCAGATCAAATCGCACTTAATGAGAAAAGCTTATTATAAAGTAGAAGATTTTATAAAGGACAAGAATTTGTGGGTGTGACTTATGACCATCTCTGCACATCTACTAATTGACATTTTATATAATTTAATGACATTTATGTAATATCAATGATATTTTTTTAAAAAAGGCTAACTGTTGAGTTTCTTCCGGCACTTCTTCTCAGCAGGCCATTCACGTCGAAGTGCTAGTAGGGTAAAAAAATATTGACGTGCAAAAGAATTTCCTTGTAAATCTAATTGCTGAATAAATATCTTTATCTTTATCTTTATCTTTACAGTAAACAAGCACATTAGGGGTTTTTCGTGTAATAACCTATGTATAAAGGCAGGCAACGCAACTGTAACTCTTGTGGAGTTGTTGTTTTTCATAATCACTTACCATCAGTCGACCCTCTTCTTCGTTTTCCTCCTTCTTACATTATAAAACTGTTTGTCAATAGAAACAATGTGCTGGTGAAACCCACTACACAGAGGATATGCCAATTTTCCCACATGAAGTGTATGCCGCTTTCGTACTCTCAACCATAGCCAAAGGAAACATTGTCAGCATCGATGCCTCTGACGCCTTGGTAAGTGTGTATTTTTGCATAATATTCATTTCAAAAAAGTGTGATCATAACCAGTTATGAAATCTTGTAAAAGGCCTTTGTCTTGCAAGTCTAATGTAATATAGTTGTTAATATATATAGATTTACTGGAATAAGTAGAATCACGACTAAATGTCAATACTGTATAGCAATATTCGCGATCGATGTATAAAATATCAATCGTTTTAATAAAGAACATTACTACATTCGTAAATTATTATTTATTGCAGTTTTTGAATCTCTGAATGTATTTCAATTTGAATATTTCAGTCTTAAATATTTATTGTTTTAGGCTCTACCTGGAGTTATTGCCTTCTATACAGCTTCAGACATACCGGGTTTGAATTCATTCACACCCGCTGACTATGCCTTTTATTCCGCCAATGAAGAAATCCTATCGAGCGGAACAATCGAATATTACAATCAACCCCTCGGAATCGTTGTTGCTGAATCTCGTCAGATAGCCGAGAGAGCAACCAAATTAGTTCACGTGACTTACAATCACACTCAAAGTCCGGTGATCGATATTAAGGACGCGAAAGATATCTCTAGCAGAGTTTCTGAGTATTTGTCGAATGACGCAACGAGCAGAGGCAGCGATGTAAGCCAGACAATATCTGGTGAACACGCGATTTACTCGCAGTACCATTTCCCGATGGAGACTCTGGTGTGTGTTACGCATCCTTCTGAGGACGGCCTTGAAGTGTACAGCGCAACGCAATGGATGGACGGAACACAGCTGATGATATCGCGAGCACTTAACATTGATGCTAATAAGTTAGTAGATCCTGTCTTTTTTTGTTATTCCAAATTATGGCCTGATTTTGTGATGGGACTGTTAGATCTTATTATTACACTAGCGGCTGCCCGAGACTCCGTCTGCGTGGATTTCGATTTCCAATAGCCTAAAGCCTTCCTCGTCAAATCGACTATCCAACACAAACATATTTTTTCAAATCGGACCAGTAGTTCCTGAGATTAGCGCTTTCAAACAAACAAATAAACAAGCTGTTCAGCTTTATATATTAGTACGGATATGGATATCTACCGCTTTTCTTCAAAATAGGTATCTTTTGAACATTCCAATAAACGAATTGAATTGCTTGATCAATTACCTAAGGACACCTTTTCCCTTACCACCTTCAATATCTTTACCCATCATACCTTGTACAAAAAGAAGAACGGTAACTAAAATAACCAATTTGCCCTGGTTAATCACTATAGTACTATTTAATTTTGTAGCATCGACGTAGCTGTTCGCCGTCTCGGTGGTGCGTACGGGATCAAGATATCTCGCGCCACGCAAGTGGCCGTGGCTAGCAGCCTTGTGGCCTGGAAACTGAACAGACCCTGCAGATTTATACAAGCTCTCACTACCAACATGAGGGCTGTCGGCAAAAGACTTCCTTCACTCAACACTTTCCAGGTAATTATGATTGAAATCAAGTAATAAAATGCATGAAATATTTTGTGATTTACTCAGAATGAACAAAAATTTAACTTTTAGTCAGAAAGTTTTTTAATTAAAAAATAGCAGATTAAGATAAGACATAATATTAAAGCATTTTGAAACTTCATAAATACAGTCTTAACGGTATTAACAGACCAATATAAACATAGAATAAAAAATATCTTCTCTTGTTAATTTGTTGCATGGAAGTTAGTTGCTATAAGAAGTTAATTATGTGGATTTAAAACCCTCACCGGACTCTTATATTGGATATTTCTTTTTAATTCTTTTAAAACTATATTTTACAGGCTGAAGTGAGTAGTGCTGGTGTAATTCAGCATGTAGACTACCAAATGTACCTGGACAACGGGTACAAAATGAATGAATTGTTATATTTACTTGGGACTACTGTATATCAAAATGTGTATGACGTAACGCGTTGGAGTTTCAAGGGATACAATGTTTTAACAGACACTGCTAAAAACACATGGTGCAGGGCACCAGGTATGTTAAATTAGTTTTAATAAGTATTTTAAACCGGTATTATCGTTAAAAGAATTGCAAGTTTTTGAAAAAAAATTTGCTTTTCACGCAATTATTAAAATGTCGTCTACAATTGTAACACTAGTAATCAAAAACTATTGTTTTTCCTACAGGAACGCTAGAAGTTGTTTCTATGGCTGAATTAATGATGGAACAGATCGCATACGAATCTGGTGTAGATCCCGTCCAAGTACGCTTAGCAAATGTTGATACAGAAAACTTCAACGAAATAATAGATTTGTACAATAATCTTGCTCAAAAATCTAATTACCAAGAGAGAAGAACCGCTGTAGAAAGGTTCAATACTGAAAATAGATGGAAAAAGAGAGGACTTCGTACTTCTTTTATGAGATGGGAGCCAATGGGAAGCCAACGTCTCCAGTTCAATATTTCCGTATATCACAACGATGGAACGATTGCTATTACCCACTCTGGTATCGAAATGGGACAAGGCATAAATACAAGAGCGGCCCAAATTGTTGCTTACATGCTAAAAGTATCACTTGATAAAGTTGTGGTGAAAGGTAGTAACACAATAATCGGACCAAATGCATTTATTACTGGTGGTGATATGGCATCCACTAATATTAGTATTGCAGCTCAGAGAGCTTGTAATGATCTGCTACAAAAACTGCAACCGGTCTATGACAAACTTCCTAATGCTTCTTGGGAAGAAATAGTCTCAAACGCTTATAATGAGGATATTAATTTGCAAGGATTTGGATTTGTGAACTTTAACGATACTGTGGCATACACTGTATACGGCGTGGCTTTCTGTGAAGTTGAAGTTGATATATTGACCGGACAACATGAAATCATCAGAGTTGATTTGCTAGAAGATGCTGGACGACCAATCAACCCTGAAATAGAGATTGGACAGGTAAAATATGCCGATTCATAAGCCCAATTGAATAAAGAATATTTTGATTGATTTTTGATAAGACTTCTAAGTTATCTTAGTACCAAGTTAATACATACCTACCTGATCAGATCTCCCATGTAGTTCAAGCTATTTATTTTGCACATTATACCGTAAATGTGATTTTATTTCATTTATTTACAGTAATTTTATGTAATGGTATGTCATGTCCTGTGTGATCAAACCCTAATTCGTTTTGCAAACGTCGTCGTGAGGAATGATTTCACTTGTATTTATTATATAATATTATTACTTTAATAGATAGAAGGAGCGTTCACGATGGCTCTTGGATATTGGACTACTGAAAACTTGATTTATGACCACGACACAGGCGAGCTTCTAACCGACCGAGCTTGGCATTATTACCTGCCGCAAGCGAGAGACATTCCGCAAGACTTCAGGATTTACTTGACGGAGAACTCGTTCAGTACTGAAGTTATTCTTGGCGCTAAAGGTAAATGATTAGATTTGATGTTAAAAATCTTGACTAGCTTTCAGCTAAAACAAATATATTTATTACACCAAAAAGATTATGAAAAATATTTTTGAAGCAAAGGAACACGCTGGTCACCTGATGGCAAGTGCTCACCGCTGCTCATGGACATTAACAACCGTACAAGGATCGCCTTTAAAAACCCCATACCCTCCGCAACTGAGCTCTGGCAATCTTACCAGCAGATACATAGCACAACAGTTAAGAAGTGCTATTTCACTCAGGTCTTCTGTAAGGTGGAAGTACTTCCCCAGATGAGCGGCGCATTCGAGTGGAAGTTCCGCAAAGCTCTACCTCCCTTAATTACCTCTCTCATACAAAATGATGCTTGATTGTTTGTTTGATTTTAGCTACTGGTGAGGCTCCTATGTGTTTGGGAGTAGTGGTTGCACTAGCAATTCGAGAAGCAATCGCAGCTGCGCGAATTGACGCTGGCAGACCAAGGAACGAATGGTTTCCTGTTGGTACGTATCTTAATGTATTTTTCTTTGTAGCGTAGTAGTAAAAAGTAGCAAAATAAATTTGTATACATGCACAATCGCTGAAGATTACGATAGAAAAATAGATAGAATCATTTATTTCAACAAAATCAATTATCAAACAAGGTAATACTTTTTATTTCCTACTAGATGTCAACTAGGAACAAACAATTAAAATTGTTCATTATTCAGTATCTGAACCATAACCACGGTTCACATACTGCCAGACAAAACCTTTGCGCATCACTTTTTAAGCAACTTCTAACTATAATGTCTTGAAGCAAATTATATGTTATAATATTCACTAATTTTAATTCATGCTTGAGGACTAATTTGAATGTTTCATTTCAGATGGACCCTTCACTTTGGAGAAAATCGGCTTGAATACTTTGACCACGACAGACCATTTCAGATACAATTAGACAAAACACGACTACTACGTTACTGTTTCATTATTTTATTCTTCTTTTTTTTGCTTTTCTACAATCACTACGGATTTCACTATATTATCATAACGAGCACGATTTGATTTTCCTTGGACTTGGTTTTGAATAAAAGTGGTATTTGATGAAAACACATTTTGTATTATTTTCATTAAAAGGGTATTTTCGTTTTCAAGCTCCAACTTGAAATAATAGATCTATCTTATATTAACATTCTCTACTTGATTTGTTCGATAAAATACTATAAAAAAATTATAATAAAGAATGAGAATGTTTTGCAAATTACAAATTAAAGTTCCTATAAGGATCTATTTTTTGTTAGCTGAGCTGTTGTACGTAAATGGATAACAAGCGATAGGTATGAACTTTTACCAAAACACAATTTGGAAAAACAAACGAATCGTATTTTACATAAAAATAACATCTATAACCATCATTCCGCAATAGAATAAACGTTAGAAAAACACATTATACGTAGTACGAAGTACATATTTATACAGATGTGGCCAGTACTACAACATGTTGTTCAAATTAAGAAAGATAGCAAACAAAGCAAGGAAAACACAAATAAGAAATAATTTTATATGCCTACTTTAATGTGAAAGGGAAAACAATTACGTTTTTACTTCCATGAATTGTACAATTTTGATCAAAAACAAAATGTTTCGGTCATAGGGTGTGTCCACATTTGTAGAATGCGCATTTTGGTTTGCGCATAGCAATTTGCAGATAGCGAAAGGTTTGTTATAGGAGAGCCCAAGCTGGGATTTTTGCAGTGACTCGAGCGTGTCAGAGAATTATACATGGAGAATCCTTGTACCCTTTAATGTACCTCTTCCAAGTTTAAACTGTCCATATGGTGGCGGGTGAAGAAGGGAACCCGTCTGATTAGAAAATACACAAAAAAGAAAAAAAAAATTATGAGTTTGTATCATGTCCAATCCGTAATTTATTTTAGTTGGGACACATTTTAAGCTTAAGTTGACGTACATTTTTAATATCTGACATGCTTGTATTTTATTTTTGTTTGTACTGCTCGTTACGGCCATCCCCATTGTATTAACAGTCAGATTAATGTCTAATTGTTACCAGAAATATAAAGTGGGTACATACTGTTAAGACTGACGCGCTCGAGTTATCTAAGAATATACTTTTTTTAATTATCAGACGGTTTCCCCACAAAAATCGCCATACGCCAACGTTCATACTTAGTAGAGGTACATTAAAGGGTGCAATGATTCTCCCTATATAATTTTCTGACAGCCTCGAGTCACTGCAGAAATCCTCACTTGGGCTCCCCTACTATTAGGTTCGTTCTCTATAGAAGCATTGTATTGTGTAGTGTTTCTAATATGCATGTATTATACACTACAACATTATACACAACTACGATCTAAAACTACGCTACCTAGATAAATTAGCTATTAGCTACTTACAAAACCGATTTTCATGCGATTGCGGAGTTTTAAAGGTTTCATACAGTGAACAGACACAGGAAAAATACTTTGTTTTATATTATGTAGTTGATACCCAGATCATAGAAAAGAAACAGTAATGTTATACCAAAAACAATGTTAATACTATGCAGGACCGATCCTGTCGCGTCATTGTTAAAGAAAATTATCAGGAGTATCTTGAAGCTATTGATTTAAACACATAAAGACCTATCTTTAAATTAATATTCATCTCTTCCTTTATAATATATTATTACTATTAACTCGTGCATATCAAATCTCTGAGTAACGAGAGGTTTATACGACATCTTTATCATATTATTATGCAGTCACTTTATTAATGCTTTTGTTTTGCGATTTTCAACGCTCGGGTGAAATCTGGTCTAGTACGTTCGGCATATATCTTCAGCAACTTTTCGAAATGAGATGACAATTATTTTTCTAGACAACTGCCTTGATTATCGTTGCCAGTTATTTTTACATAGAATGCCCTCCTTTCAAAATTATAACCATGTCTTAGTATTGAAAGTTGTTAGCGTTTTTAAACAGGAGTGTAGGTTTAATAAAGTCGATTAAACCAATTATTTCGAAATGTGTACAAAACAAATGATCCGTAAACATTATTTTACTGTTAGGTTTTAGTTTGTTTCATTGTGAAAATAGATATCCGTCACGTTATCCATCAAATAAAAGATGTGAAAATACACGACTGGCTATTGTTACATTAACCGCGGTAAATAAAACAAACAATTGTTGACGCCGTCTAGAATACTATGTAGATTCATCATATTTGACAACCCGTTTGGTGTAGTTAGTGGTCAAGAAGTTGACTATTACACCAAGGGTTCGATCGCCGCACTGGACAAACATTTGTGTGCATGAATATGTCTGTTTGTCCTGGTCTGGGGAATATTTGTATTTTTATTGTATTTAATTAATGTTATATGTGTAGATAAGCAAGTATTTAATTGATGTCTAACTATTCCCTAGCGCCCATATTCCAAGCTCCGAGCTTACGAGTAGTTTAGGCCTAGGCAATTGGTGTGTTAGACCAAGGATTTTTAATTTATTTATTTATCTGTACTATGGACTGGGTCATATGATTGTAATAATAAATTGAAATAGTTGCAGAAGTAGTTTAAAACTGATATATATTTTTTTAATTTATCTAATCCGCTTTTGGCAAGCGTAGTGATTAATCCAAAATCCCATCTTTTTAACTAAAATATGATTGCAAATGATGGAAACCTTAATAGGCTGATACTTTACTTTACTGTTTTACTTTTAAACCTTCGGAGAAATCAGTCAGACGCGCAGTCTCCTTTCGCAATAAGCGCGTGTGTGTTTACCTTAATTCTTAGGCCGCTACTTTTTCTGTTAAGAAGCTTGATGTTTACCAGTTACCTTCATACGGCAGAGGCAATCAGACATGGACAGGATATACTTCACCGTGAACGGAGTTAAATGCTTCGGTAAGTGTTCTTTTGTTTGCAATTAAGTTACCGCAATTTGTAATTGCGTTACATTGAAAGTGTAAGAAATAATGGGCATAATAGCAGAGGCGTTTTTTGCCCTTTTCACTGCTTTGACAGTGTCTATTTTTTTAAATCTCACTGTAAATTTTTTTTGTTATTTTTGCAGTGTTTATAGGAAATTATTCTATTCTAGAAAGTTAATTTATTATTGGATGACTTATTTATTTTAGCGAAAAACAGGTGACTGCTATAATTATTATCAACCGGTACGCTAATTAAGAAATTTTATATTATGAAATAAGGCATAATATAAAATAAATAAACGCAAATGCATATTAAAAAAATGTCATACCTTATTAATTAAAAAATATCATTTTAATTCCTAACAATAAGAGCATACGAGTTCAAACTTAAGTTCAAGGTTTATTTCCACTGCAATAATATTTCCAAACGCTTTGCAAAATAAACGTACAATTTTGCCAGCTCGTTCGGTTTGTTTGATACGGGTAAGCATGAAATTGCTTAAATTATTTTATTAAAATTATAACAATAAAAGGAAAATAACTAGGTTAACTTAAATTTTATAAATGAAAAAAATAAACCTGAGAAATATGTAATTTTTGTTCTTTTTTGATCAATAATACTAAGAATTGAAAAGTCAGATTTTTTTTTAAACTGACTTGGTTACAAAAATTAGATTCATATTTTCATGAAGTAGCGATGCAAGCGTAACTCTTTCAGATGGGAGTAAGATTACAGCTACTTACAGCTTTAGCAAACATCTTTGGCAAAGTTGGAAAGAATATCCATGTATTGCCATGTTTGGTTGATGACCGCGAGAAAAATAAGGCGCCACCGCCCACACAAAAATCGCCATTGTCTTTGGCACTTAGAAGGCGTGGTGAATGATCCAGTACCATTATAACGGTACTTTGATATTGCAAACCGAAGATTCAAAGACCGCAGTCAACATTAACATGATTAATTGAAAATAATTTAAGCTATATATTTCTTGGCCGACTGTTCCTTTTCCTTTAAGTATAAAGACTTTCACCATATTTTTATTTTGGATATGTAAAGATAAACTTATAAACTAACGCCTCGATGGTCTAGTGGTTTAAGTACCGGGCCTTGGTCTCGAGGTCCTGGGTTCGATTCCTGGGTCGGGCAAACTTTGTGTTGATTTTTCTGAACACAGCCCGGGTTTGTGATCACCAATCCGCATTTGGCAAGCGTGGTGATTAAGCCAAAACCCATCTTTGTAACGATAACATGATTTCAAATGATGGAGGCCTTTGCCCTGCAGTGGGACATTAATAGGCTTATACCTACCTAAGATAAACTGTGAAATAAATATTTATGTTAAAATAGAATGAATTTGTACGACAACTCACTGTTCATAAATAAATACGATTACGAGCACATTCTACCTTATTAAGATAACGGTACATTACAAAATCCGGGTCGTATGCAGTTTTATTTTTGACCGCTACATACAAAACTGGCCTAGTGCGAGTCGGACTCGCACACCAAGGGTTCCGTACGATTTCTATTAATGACGTATTAAAAAACTTCTTACTAATTAAATCGCGTTCAATGAAGAATACAACTGTTCTACATTTCATTTCAAATGAAGAACAACAATTATCTTGGCAATTTTAATGGAGCGGCTTGCCATAGCCTTCTCCATTTCACACACTTTCTCGTAGTGTGTAGCCCTATGAAAAAAAAATAGTTTAATATTTATAAAAAAAATATTTTAACTACGGGAAACCCCATTTTTTTCTATTTTCTCGTAAATATCTTATTGCGGTAAACAGAATTCATTTACTTACCAAGTTTCAACAGTGGTACTTATAGTTTCGGAACAAAGTGGCTGTGACATACTGGAGGACAGACAGACAGACATGACGATTCTAGTCTAAGGGTTCCGTTTTTTCTATGTGGCAACGGAATCCTAAAAACTACGTACAAGTTACACGCCACAGAAATAAGTTGACATAGCCGTCTGGCCAAGCCGGTTATTGGACTACTTTAAGTATGTTTTAAAAATCAGTGCAGCTAAGGATAAAAATAAACTTATTAATGAGGTAACAAAATATCATTTTAGATTGTAGTGAAGTAATTGGTAAACAAAAGCATGTTTTGTACAAACAGTTGAACACTTGATTTTACAGGCATATTTAGTGCGTGCGGAAAAACAGCTGCACATAAATATAACGCTAAAACAAACATATTTTAAATACATTGTTATGTATGCGTAAATTTAGTAAAATTGTATCATTGATCTTTTTATTGGCTTAGGTGGATTATTTGTATAATATTTTGATGCTTATCGGTTTACCGAACAGCTAGCGGCCGCCCGCGACTCCGTGTGGATTTGGGTTTTCGCACACATAGTGGAATACCATAGGTTAAGCCTTCAAATTAAAGCCGTCAAATGGACTAAACAACACGTAATTTTTTTTTTTTAATTTGGAACAGTTGGTCCTGCCTGAGATAAGCACATTCCAACAAACTCAACAGCTTGATTATAATATGTTGTATACGTTTTTGTATATTTTATTTTAGCATTTTTAAATGCTCGGTATTATTATGACTTTTAACTATAATGTTAAAAGGTATAATAATGCTCGGTATTATTATACCATTTAACTTGCCCGGATTGCAAGAGGCGCTGGGTTCGATTCCCGCCTGAGCCACGAGGTCCGATGAATTCTTCTTTGTTTTTAATTTTAACATTATGTTCTAAATGTTTATTTCGTGAACAACTCGTATGTTTAAATGGTGAAAATGATATTCCACGAAATGAAGATGACCTTTGCTATTTGAGTGCATCAAATCCATTACTTAGTATGCCCTTGTATGGCCACGCGATTACGAGTAATACGAAATTTCCTGTCTTTAATTACAGTTTTTCTTGAACGTATCATACATTTATACCACCAATTACAAATATTCAATACGTTAATTGAATGATTTAAAATGCTGCAAGGGAAAAATTATATAAGAAGTGAGTTTTAACGCACATTCGAAAGATTTAGTTTGATATCCTTCAAAATTTAAAACAAATGTACGATGTTCAATGAGTCTCATATTTATAAATGTACTGAACCTCTTAAATTTTTCTTTTAATACTTAATACTTATTCACTTGAAGATAAAAAGTTAGATCAACTTGAACCAGTTTTGTAGATAATGAAGTCAATAACCTTTCACTGTTTTTAGACGTCTGTTGCGTCCAGTTGAGATTAATTTGAAGGTACATATATGTAATTTTGTATCTTTCGAGTAGGTATGAAACTGCTTCACATCGCAAAATAAAAATTTTACCCCTTAAAGGGCTGCCTCCGTAGTGTAGTGGTTGTCCTTAAAAACATCTAACTCGTGGGTTCGAATCCTGCGGTTAGCACTTTCACGTGGTGTTGGTTTTCCCAGTTTGGTTAGGACATTGCAGGTTTGAATCACCTGATTGTCCGATAAGAATGATGATTCGCCGTTGGTCCCGACTATGATCCAACGGTCTGGTTTCCCTTGTGTGGGCTACAGAGGTCAGACGACGGTCGGTCCATTGTCATAACCAGGCTTGTCAATTCAGGATCATAGTCGCATCGTACTCTGGGTTTCGAGGCAATGACCGAGGATGCAACCGGGAGAAGCGTTAGTATGATGATGACCCATAAATTATGACGTCAAGACTAAGTATTTTTTATAATTTACGACTGCTTTGGTATCTCAAACTCAAACTCAAAATATTCCTTATTCAGTGAGGCTTCGTAAAAGCACTCATGAATAGTCAATATTTCAGTGTAGAAGTTGATTGACACCAAGAGGTATCGGGTACGATCCTTGCTTACCTTATCATACATACATTGTGATGCATAAGATAAGTAAAATCACGTATTAATTTTAATATCTATCTTCCCTGTACTCGTACGTGAAGGTATTTCTCCTTTAAAGCTGCGTAACACACGTTCTAATCTATACTTCACTACATAGTATAAAACAAAGTCGCTTTTTCTGTCATGTTGTATGTTGTATGTCCCTATGAACGCTTAAATCTTTAAAACTACGCAACGGATTTTGATGCGGTTTTTTTTAATAGATAGAGTAACTCATGAGGAAGGTTTTTATGTATAATATCATCCATTAAATAGTGGACAAGTACCACGGGCGAAGCCGGGGCGGGCTGCTAGTATAAAATAAAGCGGAAGAGTTTGCTTGCATGTATGTTTGTTTGTTTGTTTCTTTGTTTGAACGCTTCAATCTCAGGAACGGAAAAAATATTTTTGTGTTTGATAGTCCATGTGATGAGGAAGGCTTTAGGCTATACATAGTATAACCGAAATCCACGCGGATTAAATATAAATTTATTCATTCCACTCCACAAGACTAAGTTTCATTATCCCTACCTGATTACCTCGCAGCATAATAAACATGTCTGTTTGTACTGATCTGGGTGTTTATTTGTATACATTCTAAGTATTATGTAATTCCATTAATTGCATTGGATGGACTAGCGCTTAAGCTACTTAGTCGGTTCAATGTTTGTCAGATATGCATCCACTTACATTAATCTATATCTATACTAATATATAAAGCTGAAGAGTTTGTTTGTATGTTTGTTTGTTTGAACGCGCTAATCTCAGGATCTTCTGGTTTTTTGTGTTGGATAGTCTATTTGACGAGGAAGGCTTTAGTCTATTGGAAATCGAAATCCACGCAGACGGAGTCGCCGGCGGCCTCTAGTTGATTTAATATAACGATAATTAGTCGGATAAATTTTTGTGATGTTATCAGATATGCATTCACTTGCAATATTGATTTTATATAATTTAATGTATTACAGTGAGCTGTGAAGTGAGTTCCGATGTGACTCTAGTCGACTACCTCCGGGACTACCTTGAACTAAGAGGCACTAAGTACATGTGCCGTGAGGGAGGATGCGGTGCTTGCATCGTCTCAGTCGTCAAGTCCCCTCATGAGAAGCCAGTGGCTGTTAATTCTGTAAGTTTTACTATCATCATCAGCCCATTTATCTTCTCCAGCATAGGTATCAGAAACAAATGGGAAATGGACTGCCGAGCGCACTTTGTTTGAGACCTGATTTAAGTCACACCTACATACATTGACAGTTTAATAATGACACTCACTTATTGGCACATCTTTGAAAAATGATTTTAAATGGTAGGGGATTTTGCCGTGCAGAGGGACATTCAATCAATCAATCAATCAAAATATACTTTATTCAAATAGGCCTCATATAAGCACTTATGAATCGTCAATAATAATAAAAAACAACAAATTGAATCTACCACCGACTTCGGAATGCAGTCATCTACCGAGAAGAAGCGGCAAGAAACTCGATAGTTGCTGATACTTAACTGCACTTGACTTTACTTATTGACTAACCCCTACCACTGAACACACTAAAGACGAAGCCCTCACTGGCGTGCAGGTAACCGAGAAGTTTGCTTGTTTTGTTCATACTTCACTTACACCGGTAACCCCCACGGCCACTCTATACTTATTGAATATCTGCGGCACTGGCCTTCGCTATGGATATATGGATAGGGAGATCTGGCATAAAACCACCTCCAAGGCCCGGTGCGGATGGATAGTTATTACTGCTAATGCAGTTTTACAATGTACTGTAATAATACAAATTATGCCAGCAGCATTTCTACTAGATCGAAGTTTGCGATAAGCCAGCAGCATTTCTACTGCGTGCATCGATGTATGCGTGCCACGGGCGTAGCCAGGGGGAGGGTTTTGGGGGTTCAAACCCCCCCCCGAAAAGTTAAGATAAAATTTAACTATATTAATTAATTACACTCAAAAGTATGTGGTTTGGATTGGATTCTCTACGGGCGCACCGCGCCGAGCCGCTCGTCGTCGTGTCACATTCGGTAATATTCGTGTACTCGTAGTTTCATGCCGCGTCGTGCCGTTTCGTATAGGCACCGTGCGTAGCGATGACTCTGCCATCTTGTGACTCATATTCGAACTGACCAAGCTAAATGTCAATCTCAATGTCGGTAATTCTACTGTCAAACCACGGAAAACACCGTGCCTTATTCTGCCATCTAGTGACTCGAATTCGAACTGACCAAGGTAAATGTCAAATTTTACTGCGCCTAGTGATTCTTCGAAAAGTCATGAGCTATACATTGTCGCTATCAAAGCAACTGCAAGCAATTAACACAGACCTCATAACAGCATTCAGCCACGTAGATAATGTTATTAATGCTTTGCAACTTTTGAGAGATAAAGTTGACGAAGAGTACCCCCATCTCTATGAGAAAGCAAAGGTGCTAATAGAAGAAAATGGTGGAATTCTGCTTATGCCACGTATCGTCGGGAGGCAGTTAAATCGCTCTAACATTCCTGCGTCGGATATATCCACATATTACAAATAAATTTATTCATCCCTTTTCTCGACCATACAATTCAACAATTAATTGAGAGATTAACGAAACACCGTAAAGTAGTATCGGCACTGTCTGGTGTGTTACCGTCAAATTTTGCGAAAGGTTGTGAAATTGGAGAGGCATTTTGTATGTATTCAGAAGTGCTGCCTGAAAAGAGTACACCTGTCGTCAAAGCAGAACTTGAAGTGTGGAAAGCAGCTATGACTCTCACCTCCCCTACTCCAAAATCAGCTTTGGAATGCTTAGATAAGTGCGACCAAAAACTCTATCCAAATATTTACACATTGTTGCAAATACTGGCTACGTTACCTGTTTCCATTGCTACCCCAGAAAGGTCTTTTTCAAGTCTAAGAAGGCTTAAAAACTACTTGCGGAACACAACGGGTGAAAACAGACTGAATGGCTTGGCTCTCATGAACAATCACTATGGGATAGAAATTGATGCGAATGAAGTAGTGGATATATTTAAAAAGAAGAACAGAAGATTAATTCTATAACGTGTACCTAGGTATAACTGAACGTAATTTTTTTATTTAGCCTATATTGTCCCCCTGCTTGAAAAAGGTCTTCGACGATTCCTTCCATTCCAGAAGTTTTCTCTGAATCTGTTTATTACATATTAAATATTGTTCTTATGAAGAAACGGCTATTTTATGTATTTTTATTCGTTTTATTTTCTTGAACCCCCCCCGATTCTAAAACCTGGCTACGCCCGTGATGCGTGCGATAAACCAATGCTCTCGGTTTTATAAGTGTGAAAACAATCGGTTAGGCGCGGGAGTAATACATTTTATCATGTACAACATAATTGAGCCGCCTACTCCAATTTTACGGACTGTAATCATTTAACATTCTAGGAAATTTCATTTGTTTTAGTCCATATAACATTGCTTTGACAATAATTTAATAATGACAAAAATGTCAAAATAATCCAAGAGGCAACGACTGTAAGTTTATCATTTTAATTGTACCTAAAAGCATATCAAAACGGCGTAATTAGGTAGGCCTATGCGGTTAATTAGCATAAAGTGATAATGTAAACAAAACAGGAAATTCAAAATAAATTGACGTCAAGAAAATACAATTTCTTTATCTTAAGTAAATAAAACAAAAAGAAAGAATAAGTTTTTGTTTAACAGAATATATTTTTACTTTCAGTGTTTGGTGTCAATAACATCATGCTACAATTGGGAAATAACCACCATAGAGAATGTTGGGAATAGACAAATCGGCTATCACCCTATACAGAAGACTTTAGCTGAACAAAATGGCACCCAATGTGGTTATTGTACTCCTGGATGGGTAATGGCGATGTACAGGTAGATTGCAAATTCCTATAATTTGTTTATAGTAACTAAGTATAGAAAAAGTAACTGCATTATACATAAACAAAATAACACAAACCTGATAAACCTAACTTTCAAGATGAACTCATAGTAGTATTAAAAAAAAACTAGGTTGATTTAAACACCCTACCTACTGTTACAATTTCCTCCATCTCATTCCTCAACCTTTTTAGATTATAGGGTATAAATAATTTTATAATGACAATAATTTTGAACACTTCTATTAGATTTCCAAGTCCATGGTTAGTACCTAAATAATAATGATATATCTATTATCATAAACGCAAAGACACACTTCAAAAATGCATTCGAAATTATGAGATCAGGTTATTATTAAGGGCACGTCCGCAACGAGGTATGAATATCAAAGTTCAGTTTGAGGTCCAATTACTTGGTCAGTGACTGGTCATACCGGTACTTTCTCTGGCATGGCTGCACTGGAGATAGTGTTCGGTGCTTATAATACGAGGTTTTTTTATTATGTCTGGTAAATATTGTTCAGAACGAGTCACGAATTTTGAAAGTATAACTGTAGTGTGAAATAACGTACCCGTATATTGCGATTTAAGTATCTAAAGTGCTAGGAATGGATAAGGCACCTTGCGGGTTGGACAGAGTGATAATGATGTTTTTGGTTTCAGTACTGCTATATTTTTGACCGTGTTAATCTGGAACAAAAAATTAGCTGCTTAACCCCTTGGTATACCGTTGCCGATTACGAATAACAAGAGGCTTTGCTACCAGCCTTTGACTGACCTGGATTTCCATCCATCTCATTGTTGATATAAGATCATCATCCTAGGGTTTATCCCGTTTCGGCACGGGGTCCGCTATGCTAGAAAAATCACGTACCACGGATCTCACGTATGTGAGACGCGGTCCTTACCACTAGGCCACCGTTGCTCCATCATTGTTGATATAAAATAATATTATAATTAATACCAATTCTGCTTTCTTACAGCTTACTAAATAATCAGCCAAATCTAACAATGAAAGAGATCGAACATTCTTTTGCTAGCAACATTTGTAGGTGCACTGGATACAGACCAATTTTAGATGCATTTAAAAAGTTCGCCAAAGATTCGCCACATCCCGTCAAATTACTAGATATAGAAGACCTTCAGAGATGTAAAAAGAATGGACAAATTTGCACAAAAAAATGCAGCGACGATGAAGATGAATGGTGTATCGTATCTAAAGAACAAATATTACCAAATATACTTGAAATTGATTTGAAAGATGGAAGAACATGGTTCAGAGTCTCGACAGTAAAGGATATATTTGATATCTGGTTCAAAAAGGGAACTAATTCATACATGCTTGTCGCGGGGAATACAGCAAAAGGTATATACAAAACTTTGTATTGATATAAAGGTATTCGAAAATTCTTCGACGCAAAAACTAAATACAAATTTAAATATTTCTTATTGTTTTAGGTGTTGTTCCTATTCTTGAATACCCATCAATACTGATAGACATAAGCGGCGTCGACGAGTTAAAAGGCTACCGACTGGATCAAAACCTGGTCATCAACGCAGGAACTACTCTTACTGAGCTCTTAGATATATTTGAAACCACTAGCAAAGAACACAATGACTTCTCGTATCTGAAAGTGTTCTATGATCACGTCCAATTGGTTGCTCACCTAGCCGTCAGAAATGTAAGTATAATTTTGCTGTCATCAGCCTATCATAATCTGCTGCTGGTCGTAAGTTTCTCCCTGATACGGGGTTTTACCCATAGTCAGCACTGGGATGGCGGGCTTTGCAGGCCCCAGTATTTTGCACAATAAAACACGGGAAAAGAGGGAAGCATTGTTTTAGATGTTAAATTGTTTTTCGTTGAGAACAAAAATAAATAACAAGAGGAACTAATTCACTTGTTTACTTTTTAGATTGGAACTATAGCCGGAAACTTAATGATAAAACATCAGAACAACGAATTTCCTTCCGACATTTTCTTGCTGTTAGAAACAGTTGGCGCTCAGATAACAATTTGTAAGTTTTTTCCGTTTGACTTCTTCGTTTAGAAAAAGGTAACAAATGGTTCAAGCAAACTTTCTCGTTACTAACGAAAATCGTAAGTTTCATTCTTGGATACGGAATTTTTGTTAAAGATAATATAACTTGAAGTTTGAAGGTGGTCTTATTCATGTCTACAACATTATAAGAATATGAACCACGTTGCATTTTGCAGATAACGCTCTGAATGTATCTCTTTATGTTACAGGTCAAAGCTTTTCTTTTATAAATTATCCGAAGGTTGTAACCATGCAGGAGTTTTTGAAAACAGATATGAAGGGGAAAATCATATTAAGCATATTACTGCCACCATTGAATGACGAATATAAGCTCGTTACTTACAAGGTAAGATGATCTGCTTATTTTTTACTTCAAACTTGAAAAAGATGTTAAATTGAAGTTGTTTCAAGAGATATCACCGAGATAAGATAAAATTGTTTTGGAACTAATAAACATAACCATCCGAGTCGATTTCATAAGAATGAAGATAATTACACCGTATGTACACAAATTGATGTACACAATGTACATGTGCGTAAAGATAACAACTTAAACCGCTTTTTGGAACTAGGCCATCACCATGAATTTGCCATTAAAGCAAACAAATGTGTACAGTTCGTTTAAATATTCTCACTTCACATAAAAGATGATAACAAAGAAGATTAAACAATCAACTAGACTGAAGTTGAGGCAATCTTTAACGAAACACACTTGGCCCTATTAATTTCAAGTTACATAATATGGCACATAACATCATCTCACAACTAATATTTATTCAACTGTTTCTTTTCTAATCAACCTATTAGAATGAAGTTGATAGATCAAAAGCTCATCGCAACAGATTAACTAAGGCCATTTGCATTATCTTCTTCGATTCCTAATTATAATTATAACAACCGCACTGCAAGAAAGAACAACAAAAGATTCGCTATTCCGACGGCATGTTTCAATTACGGAATAGTTGCTATCAAGTTTGAATAAATATTGTTTAAACATTATATGTATAGCTTTCGATTTAAACACTTACATTTATATTCTTTTCAGATAATGCCTCGAGCTCAAAACGCTCATGCAGTTGTGAATGCAGGGTTCCTTTACAGACTAAAAAAAGATAATACAGTCAGACAAACCAGAATCGTGTACGGCAATCTTACTACTCAACCGACCAGGGCGACTGCTACCGAAAGATATTTATTTGGCAAAAAACTGTTCACAAATGACACTTTGCAAGCAGCTGTTAAGATATTGGAAAACGAGCTTGTAGTAACAGAGATGCCGCCAGAGCCTCCAGCGAAATATAGGAAACAATTGGCATTGGGACTATTTTACAAGGTTTGTTGAACTTTGTTAGAATTGTTTACATTAAAATTCGTTGCTTATCATTTTGATAGCCTGCCTTGGTTTATGTCTATTTTGTTATTATTTGCATAAGCACTTGATAACAGATAAAAGTGGGCACCAAAAGGTAATTTGTTAATTTGTCTGCTAAGAATGTATTTGTTTTACTATTTTTTTTGTAAAAGATTGTAAAGATTGATTATTTTAATAAGCTGATTATTTGTTATAAGCTTATACTGCTTCATGAAGATGGTTAATGATTCATCATTACTGATTAGAAATGATACCTATAATCAAGTAATATAGGTACATATTTTTGTTTTATTAGGGTTTATTATGCTTGTGTCCTAAAGAAAAATTGGATCGTCGTTACATATCAGAAGGCACGGATATACACCAAACAAGGCCAGTATCAGAAGGACGACAAATTTTTGACACGAACCCGTCGCTGTGGCCTTTGACTCAACCTTTGGAAAAAGTTGAAGCGTTGGTAAAGTATTGTTTTAAACATTACGCATGTTTACTTATTTATTGAATTGAATATATTAGCTTTTATTAGTTTTGCTCAATTATTTTATCTAAGTTTTGTTTTGCCATCGACACGAAAAGAAGAAGAATTGAATATCTTAGCAATTATTATGTGATTTATATTAGCACGGTACATTGGCTTCCCTCTGCCTGATGGTTAGTTTTTACTAACCATCAAGCAGAGGGAAACCCTAACTGCCATAAAAACGGATGTGGTTACAAAATGGGTATCCATCTTGGCATCATTAAAA
The DNA here is from genome assembly GCA_958496325.1 of Nomophila noctuella. Lineage (NCBI taxonomy): Eukaryota > Metazoa > Arthropoda > Insecta > Lepidoptera > Crambidae > Nomophila > Nomophila noctuella. The sequence continues at coordinate 6,523,850 of OY292496.1, read as the reverse complement.
CATTACAGAAACAATGTTCCGCTGAAGTAAAATATACAGAAGATTTGCCTGCTCTACCGCACGAGGTCTTTGGTGCATTCGTGCTTTCTACTGTAGGTAAAGGAACCATCGCTAACATAGACGCATCAGAAGCATTGGTAATTATTTTTGACACAATTTTTTTTCCTTCTTTGTAATAGTAGTCACTTTGTAAAATTTTACAAATCTACGTTTTCTGTCCAAGTTTTAGAAAGATTTCTTGACTTCCGATTCATATAATTTGGAAAAGTCTCATTTCATCAAACCCTTTCTTCTGGTTTCTAGGAAGAACCTGACGTCATAGCTTTTTACACAGCAAAAGATATACCTGGTCTTAACTCTTTTACGCCAGCTGATAGCATCCTTTACTCATCCAACGAAGAAATACTGTGTAGTGGCGTCATTGAATATTATAATCAGCCCCTAGGAATTATTGTTGCAAAAAGTCGATACGCTGCTGATAGAGCTGCTAAACTGGTTCATGTTAGTTACAAAAACACTAGTCAACCTGTCATTGATGTGAAAGAAGCAAAGAATGATAAAAGCAGATTAACAGAATACTCGTCGTCAGAAGCAACTAATAAGGGCGGCGATATAGACAAAGTTATAAAGGGTGAACAATACATTTACACACAGTATCACTTTTCTATGGAAACTTTAGTTAATGTAACAGTACCCTCAACTGACGGATTGCGAGTATATAGTGCCACACAATGGACTGATGGAGTACAAATAATGATAGCAAGAGCTTTGAATATGGATATGAATAGGTAAGTAATAAAATCGTAACTATTGAATATGGTCTTGATTTAATTTTACATTTGAATATGGAAAGTCATGGTCAAATATACAGAAACGATATCTTTCAGCATAGACGTATATGTCGAGCGTCTAGGTGGTGCGTATGGCATTAAAATATCCCGTACTACGCAAGGTGCAATCGCTAGCAGTTTAGTGGCGTGGAAATTGAATCGTCCTTGCCGATTTATACAACCACTCACGACGAATATGAGGGCTGTTGGAAAAAGATTGCCCTGTGGTAATGAATTTGAGGTAAATTAACAAAACTATGGGTTTTAAAAACTAATACAGTTGCAACCTAATGCATTATTGTGAAAAATCCTTCTGGAGAACATATTGCTCATAGACCTATCTATCAGCAATATGTTTCAAAAACTTAAATGGATCTTTTGTCACAAAAACATTTTGTTTTCAGGTAGCAGTTAACAAAAAAGGGGAAATCCAATATGTAAATTACAAACTGTATGAAGATAATGGATATAAAATCAATGAAACACTATTCGTGCTAGGTCTTGACACCTATTACAATGTCTATGATAAATCTAGATGGAAATTTAATGGATACAACGCCATAACTGATACCCATAAAAATACGTGGTGTAGGTCACCAGGTAAGTGTGATAAATAATTAAAGCTGGCCTCATAAAAAGAATTCTTTATATCTGGATTCGTGTTATTGGAATTTGATTAGAATTTAAAATAGATCATCATGAATATATTTTCAGGTACACTAGAAGCTATTGCCTTGGCAGAATTTCTGTTAGAAAGAATTGCTTATGAACAAGACGTGGATCCGGTTCAAGTACGTCTCGCTAATGTAGACACAGCCAATTTCAGTGACATAGTAGAAATGTACAATACACTTGAAACAAAAGCTGAATATAAAGACCGAAGGGCTGCGGTCGATAAATTCAATAGCGAAAATCGTTGGAGAAAGAGAGGATTAAGAACTTCTTTCATGCGATGGGTACCAACTGGAGGGCAACGATTAGATTGCAACTTATCTGTGTATCATGGAGATGGCACTGTGGCTATAGTTCATTCTGGCATAGAAATGGGTCAAGGGATAAATACTAAAGCAATCCAGGTTGCTGCATACACGTTAAAAATTTCTGTTGATAAGATAAAGATCAAAGGAAATAATACAATAATAGGACCAAACGCGTTCATTACTGGTGGTAGTATTGGTACGCAAAACGCTTGTATCGCGGTCCAAAGAGCTTGTGAAGATTTGCTAAAAAGGTTAGAACCGATTAGAGCCCAAATGCCTAATGCTGCGTGGGAACAAATAATAAAGAGTGCATACGATGCAGACATTGATTTACAAGGACACGGATTTGTAAGTTCTCTAGACGCGCAACAATACACCGTGTATGGTGCAGTGTTTGCAGAAGTTGAGGTTGATATATTGACAGGACAGCACGAAATACTACGAGTGGATTTAATCGAAGATGTTGGACGTCCTGTTAATCCAGAGTTAGATGTTGGACAGGTGAGTTCAATGTTGATTTACCAGCTGTTGTTTTGAATGAATTAAGAAAACAATTAATAAAAAATGGTTTTCCTTTCAAAATCGTATCGTTAAAAAGGTATTTTTTAATACAATTAAAGTTGCCTTTAAAATCATGTGGATATAACCCCCCAGTCTCGAGATATATTAATACAAAGTTATAATTAGAGCGCCCCCCCCCTTAACTTTTGAAATACTATAACAATAATTCGGAAAAAAATGTGCTGTATACCTCCAAGTAAGTACTTTCAACGAAAAGTATAGCGAACTCTGTATCATACATGGTTATTTTTATACAACTCGACCAACTTATGACGTGCAGTTGCCCTTACTAAATGGTGTGTCAAGTTTTTTTTGTTTAATTTTGCCGTTAATACAAAAACTGAACATACTTATACAGTTTAAATTATTTAGTGCTTTATAATTTCAATAATTGACCGAACGTAAGAAATAAGGAGGCTTCTCAACTAAACCGTACACAATATTTTTTGTCTGCTATTTTCTAAACCTAATCATAAATCAATGTTATCACAAACAGGTCGAAGGAGCTTTCATAATGTCTGTGGGATATTGGACTTGTGAAAATATTGTGTATGATCCTAAAAAGGGAGAGATATTAACAGACCGAACTTGGAATTATCACGTTCCTCAGGCAAGGGATATACCGCAAGATTTCAGGGTATACTTCAGGAAAAAATCATATAGTACAGATATCATTTTGGGAACTAAAGGTTTGTGTTTATTATAATTGAATAATTGAATATGAACAGCCTGTTGATTTCTTAATTGGAAACTCTTGCGACAAAACTCAAGATCGCATGTTCGAGTCCCGCTAGGATAAATTGTAGATATGTGTGCTGAATATCAGCATTGGATCTTTAGTACGAGTATTTCTATATGTTCCTTCTCACCTATAGTACAAAACTTAGTTTGAAGCTACACAAATGAAAGAAGTCCAAGGTAGTTATTATAATTTTGTTAAAGTTAATATGAAGATTGACTAAATTAAAGGTTAACTTGTAGTTAACCATTATACACCGTGGTGTAGAGACTCAAAGACCTCGTCTAATAATAATACATTAACAATAATCATACTGTTATATACTGTTATTTATAAGGGCCGATACTATGCCTACTAAGGCATAGTATCGGCCCTATTATCAACCTACTGCAGGGCAAAAGCCTCCATCATTTGAAATCATAGCAACAGTACTGCCGTCATAACATTGTTGCTATTTCAGCTGTGAGCGAGCCACCGATGTGTCTTGGGGTCGTGATTGCGTTCGCTATTCGGGAAGCAATAACCGCAGCGAGAGTCGACGCGGGAAAATCTAGAACTGAATGGTTTGATATGGGTACGTAAAGGTTGTTACATTGCCACACTCGTGGAGTTTTCTTCCTGCTGCTTTATTATTTACTTTTTACTTACAAGAACCTTGGGTGCTTAACAAAATTAGGATTGGGCTTTTGTTACATCATTGTTGTTATAATCATGTTTTGAAGTCAGTATATCTGGGGGCACGGAAGTGCCCCCGCTAATTCGAGCGCAAAGCAATAATAAATTACAATAAACACAGTTGTTACTCATAATGTTCAGACTCAAAACTCAAATTCATTTAAATCTGCAGGTTGATTTCCTAAAAAAATCTTAGGCACGTAATTTTATTTTTAACCAACTAGCACGTCGAAGAGAATGGCCTGCTGAGAAGAACCGGAACACATACTAATTTAATTGGAGTTAATAACCCCATTATCATTTTGTTTTCAGATGGACCCTACACGCTGGATAAAATATGCCTAAATTCACTTACAAAAACTGATCAGTTTAAGTATTACTAATTTTCAGATTTTAAATAATTTTAAGATAATTAAAAAGTTTAAAGATATAACCAAACATACGTCATGAAGTAATATACAAAAATTAGGAAATCAATAAGTGACATTCATAATGAGCTATCGATATTAATGAAAAAATATCATCCTGTGAATGCGTTTTTTTTGTTCATATTTCAGTGAAAAACTGTAAGCCACGATACAATATCAAACGCTTTACGTAACACTTGATGCCAAATATTTATTCATCTTTTTTTACAACTAATCCTTTCTAATTCTGCTCTGATGTAGACCTATTGTTTATAATGTAACTCTTGTTTACTGCCCACTGCACTATCATTAAAGTGTAAAACCTAATTTTAAAACAATATTGTACTTATTTCAATAAATATTTAGTTTTACAAATTGTTCGTATTTTTTTTTCATGACCTAATGACCTCATTTTCTCTGCTGATTTAAATAATTGTATGAAATAAGTTTCATAGTCGGTATAAAATATTTAATGAAACGCCTGTCAGTATTTCATAGCAAAAATATTGTTCTGTGGACTGAACGGAATAAGAAAACATCCTTATCGTAAAAATACCTTTTGCTTTTTTTTTAATATTACTAACATATTATATATATTAAATGTAACTTTGACCGAACACAATGGAATGCAATGTGTGTACTATTCACCTGGATGGGTTTTGTCTTTGTACAGCTAATTATTTGTATTATTGAATTTTGTAGTACGGGCAGATCGCTACCTGATCGTGAGTGATACACAAAGCTACTTTTTTTTTGCGTTCGAATGCATATTTTAGTTTGCCGTGGCTCTACAAAGGTTAATGTGTGCCTCCCGTATGCCGGACTACCCAGTAAAGCCAAAAGCGACGTTAAGTGATGCGCCTGATGCCAGTTATTCAAATATAATATACAATCCAATTTAATTAATAACAGTCCGCTGTAGTTCTATGTTATAAATGATTAAATATATTTTTGACAGACCCGTTGGTCGAGTGGCTAGAGACCCTGGCGCGGGTTCGAATCCCGCTAGGGGCAAATGTTTGTATGATGAACATCGGAATTTGTACTCGAGTCATGGATGTTTATAAATGTATTTAAGTATGTCTGTCTATCGCTTCCCTAGCATCCATAGTACAAACTTCGAGCTTTCGAAAACTGAAATAAATGAGAAATTACGAAGACCTGGAAGTGTTCGTTCATGTACATTGTACAATATTATCAATAACAACATCGTGGAAAAATATACAGAAACGTCAAAATAAATCTTCCATACAGGACGCATATCAGACTCATTGATTTAGGAAAGACAAAATAAAATAAGTGTTTATGAATAACGATGTGCGAAACAGAAAATGCAGAGAAATCGTATTTCCATTTGACAGTGTGATGTAGAGAAGCAATTTATTCTAACCCCTGAGATTGCTGACGATTTCTCATTTTATTTCACACAGAACTACCAGTCTTTCCGCGAAATATTATGTGGGAATTTATTTTAATTGGAATGTCAGAAAGAAGCGCTCTTGTGAGAAATTTTGAAATACTTACGATCAGTTTTTGTTAAGGCTTTGTACAGAGAAATACTTGGCATTTCATAATGTTATCAGTAGCTTCCATAAAAAGAACCTTGAGTACATCAATCAATAAATTATTATAAGATTTTAGACCCTCGCGAAGTATTAGACCTGTACTCAAATTAGGCAACGAGACTAAATGCGATATTTTAATTCAAATGTGATTTCATCACTTATTAATTATTTATGTCATAATTTTGTAAAATGCAAATTATTGCTATCTATACTAATAAAATAAAGCTGAAGAATTTGTTTGTTTGTTTGAGCGCACTAATCTCAGGAACTACTGGGCCGATTTGAAAAAATATTTCGGTATTAGATAGTCCATTTGTCCTTTTGACTTTAGTTGATACGTTTATGCGGAAACCGATAGCCACGCGGTCGTTAAATAAATTAAAATATTGTTCCATTTTAATGAAGATTTGTGTTGTGATTGTGTTGTTGTGTTGTAAGAACTTCAATAAGTAACTAGTGTAGAAAAAAAATGCATATTAAGCACTCTCCAAAAACGCATTCTTAATAAAATTGAAACGTCTTTTAATTTACAAAGTACATCTTTTATTTCTAAATTTAAAATTCCAACGATTTAAACTAATCTGAAGGCGGTTCAGGCAGTTTACCGAAATTGGACATATTAATTTCTACGCTATCTACTTTCCTTTGAATTTCTTCTAACTCCTTAAGTTGCCTTTCCCTTTCGCTAAGCCATTCTTCTCTTTTAAACCTTCCCTGATCTGAAGGAAGGTCTTCAATGTTGTCATCTATATCAGCTAATGTTACCTTAGGCACAGCTGCTAAACTTTCTTTCTTCACACCTTCTTTGGTATCACTTATTTCCTTAAACATAAATAGGCTCTCATTATTTTTCTACCTATTTATTTGAGAATACACATATCTGCCTATGAAATTATGTCACATACGAAATGGCCATGATCTATTAGTCTAGATATCTAAATTCAAAATGACATCTTAAACAAATAATAACTTACAGTGGAAAAGTCATTTAGTTTACTATCCTTTGCTTTCTTCGTCGAACAATTGAAGCAAAATATTTTTCGCTTTTTAGCCTTCTTAGATTTTTCTGTCTCGCTTTTGTTATGGAAAAAAAACGGGATTTTCATCATTTGTTTTAAAGCACTGAAAAGGGGGGAAAATGTACTGTATTTAGTTTTAAATAATGTAATTGTATAAAGATGTGACACAGCAATTTCTTTAAAGGAAAATTCAAATAGCTAAACAAAAGAAAGACCGTTCATGTTGTTTCTTGTCATATCTCAAGTTCAAACATAAAAATCTCCTAGGAAATACTGCACTGCTGTAATAAACTAGGACATTGTCCTTACCATTTCTTCTCCGGATTGTGTGCAATATTGCTATCCACATCATAGAATGCACGCTCATAACCGCTCGAAGCCCTCCCTCCGACATTCCGAGCAATCTTTCCATTATTCAATCCGTGTAAGGACACCGAGTCTAAATTCAAATGTCGTGAATTTATCGTGTCTTTGTAAGGAAACGGATTGGAACCTAAGTCGAAAGGCTTATCCGTGGCAGGGTTTTGATAATATGGACGTTTGTTGCTGCTTCTCTTTACAATGTCTTCGTCAGTATTAAGCTGGGATAGGGAACCGTAGTCGTATATCTTTGAATTGCTGGAATAAAGACATTTCATTTATTGTTTCAATGCCTTCGTAATATAATAGCTTGTTCGGTATGCTCGACAGAAGCATAAGCGGGATTTGTCATTTGAGTGACGAAAGTAGATGCCATTTTTGCGGCATAATAAATATTCATTTGTTTAATAAACTAACTCAATATTTTGAGCATTTAATCATATTTAGTGGTCGGTGCTGGATGACTTCCTAGTCCCGTAGTAGCTCCCTGTCAGTGTCCCACATAATTATTTATGTGAGATTCTGATAGGGAGACCTTCAGGCCATAAAACTAAAGAACATGGTAGTTGTTGTAGATGAATATGATAACACTTTACCTTTTTTTAGTTGCACCATCAGGAAGTTGATGGTCGTCAATTGCATATTCGTCAGGTTTATTTATGAAACTAGCAACGTCAATTTGGGCTATGGGCTCCTTATCCTCGATCGGTTCGAATTCTTGACGTTTCTTGTTACCATGCTTACCGAGGTGCTTAATTTTATGATGCAGTTTATCTTTTTTGTTCACTCGTCGTTCGTGCTTCAGTACTGAATTAGGTTTGGGAATATAATCATAACAAATAATACTTTCTACTACAATTAAAAAACAGAAAAAATAAACATATCGTCTCATGATTGTGTGACATGGCCGTCAAATGTGCTTTTATTGAGATGATTAGTGTTTTTCCAGCCAGCACGAGAACGAAAACTTCAAACTCTTTGGATGTAAACCTAAAAATAGAATTGTTCAATTAAGAGCTTATTAATGCAAATACGTATGAATTCAAGAGCGTCTCAGTACTCGTCTTTATAAACAAAAAGATAATGGGTATGTATGTAATATCGATTTAGATGTACCTACTCTTGGGTTAAGTAGTGGAATTACATTATGGTCTCTTAATTAAAAAATATACAAAGCAACACACATGCTACCTCATAATTCATTACGGTCAAAATCTCTGTTAATCCTACGAATTTGAGGTAAACAAGCGTTTGATGTATCCCACCTATAAGTAGGGGCTTGTTCAAGGAACCGGGTGTAAGTCTCCTTAATTTATGTTGGCCGTTTGTCGCCGCCATCCTTCCCAGATGCCCCTTGAGATCGCAAGGGTCTAGGTACGCGTAAAGGGCGTTTTAGATTCGTCCGATATGGCGGTGGAGTATTAAGTATAGCCCATGAGGGGAGAACATGGGACCTATAGAACGAACGCTCCGAATCACAAAATACCTTGTGGGTACAAACTGTTCGGTGATTTTGTTAACTTCTAAGAAGATATTAAAGAAATCCGTACGTGTGTGCAAGGTTAACCTTTTTTTAAACAAAAAAATAATAATCTTGAATTACTTAATTTTTTTGGATGTGTAATAACCAGCCATGTCAATTCAGGATCATAGTCGCAGTTTAACCTGGGTTCCGAAGCAATGTTGGATGATGCAACCGGGTGAGGCGCTAAGATTATAATGATGATGTATATTTTTTTTGAGTTTATGAAAATATTGAAAGAATATCTTGGTATTTCCACACCATTTTTCTAAGTAAGGAAATTCGTAATCCGAAATAATCTCAACAGTTACTGTTATTGTGATTGTGTAACTCCTTCATAAGAGCTAACATTTGTTCATCGTAACATAAACCTTACGATGTTATTAGTAGCACGCGGTGTTGATTGCCTTATGTTAACATTTTTGTGCATCCTACACAAGTGGTTATTTCCGACGAGAAACGTTGCTTCATTAATTGGTTCCTCCCAACTAAATGTCTCAAAGGACGATTTAGACTTGGCGACGTAGAGATATTATATAATAAAATAAATAAATTACTTATACTAAACCCTTATAAAACTTCTAAATGGTTTAACAGTATCTTAAGTAAAAGCTCAAGAGAGAAAGAATATTGCCTGAATGAGGTATGACTAAAAATAAAGATGTCGTTTCTTATTTTAATTCTAATTATAAATTATTATTATTATCTTAGCTTATAAAACAATGCTGTTAAATCTGAGAATAATGTATCTGTCTGTACAAATAGTATTTGTAATTATGTTTTTTCAATACTTTACTGGTAATATTGTTGTACTAGCGGCCGCCAGCGATTTGTCCGCGTGAATTTCGGTTTTCGCAGACTTAGTGTTATTAAAAGCCTTCCTTGACAAATGGACTTTCCAACACAAAAACGGTTTATTAATTCAAACCAGTAGTTCCTGAGATTAGCGCGTCCAAACAAACAGCTTAATATATTAGTAAGGATTAAAGTGTCACTACAAATAAATAACAAAACAATACTCTGTCATCGTGTCGTCAGTACTAACCGCTCCTCAAATCCTATTAACAGTCTTGCAAAGTATCCATGTGTCGCATTCAACCGTTCTTATTGGACGTTACTGCTTAGCTTCCTTAGTTAATTGCGCAAGTGGTACTTATTGTCCCGGCGGCTTCCTCGGATAACGGGGTGAAATGAATTGCCACGGAAACTGTTTAATGGGAGGTTCTTTGTGCAGGCAATGGGTTAAGAGAGTGAGTTTGTAAATGGAAATTGTAAATAGTAATATATAAAATTGTAGGTACTCAAACGAAGGTACCTACTTTTTAAAATCAAGCAAGGAACGAATGTTTCATTAGGCTTCATTATAGAAAGCATTGAACACTATTTATTTGTGTTCAATGTACCGGAAGGAAGCTGGTCGATCCGACAATGTTTAAATTTATATTTATCCAACTACTAGCGGCCGCTCCGACTCCTTCCGCGTTAATTTCGGTTTCCGCACAAATAGTGTTTTATTATAGCTTAAAGCTTTCTTCGATAAATGGACCATCAGACTCTTAAATATTTTTTTAATTCAAACAGCTGTTCAAACAAAGATACAAACAAACTCTACAGCTTTATTATTTTAGCATAGATAAAGATTACTTATTTAATAGTCTACCTGCAGTGGCTAGTAGGCCGCAAATTAAAGCGATATTATACGGCTAGTTTAAAGTTATACAAAGTAAGTACGTTTATGTTCTTGCTATGCTAAAGAAGGTTGTTTACCATAAATTAAAATAAATAAATTGGAATAGCTATGTGATCATGAATAACATAGATTTTCCTGACTGTTGATGTTAATTACCTAAACTACTACCGTTAGTATAAATTAATCATGTTACAATGAAAATGAATGCGCCAGCGAAGAGAGGCACAAAATATTTTCACGTCGGTAACTTGAAATCCGAATTTTTTTAGCAGGTACCATAGGAAACTCTTGTATAACACTTCGTAAATTCAAACTAAGCAAAATGTATTTACGGATGTCAGATAAATGGTGCTATTTGTTTTGGTAAAAATAATAAGCCAATACGCAATTATTCAGCCCATTAATTTTCAGCCCAGCCATAAATGAATTGAAATTGAAATTGAAATTAATTGTTGACCTAATCATTATAATCATCAGCCCAAGGGCCTCATTGCTGGTATGGGCCTACCCTCCTTACTCCTCTTAATGGATCAAATAAATTATTTATTTCATTTTGGGAATATTTTTAAAGTTAATAATTTCAGTCCATTAAAAACATCACAAAACATGGTATACTCCTCAAAATGATAAGATAAGATACAAGAACTTTAAAATTCAACCCACTGTTCCAAATGTACGCTGTGGCAATTCCAACTGGTCCTAATCCATTCATGTCGTTAAGTTAACAATCGCCACCTAATTCACATAGATTATGTCCTCTTTAATTAAATTAAATTTTAGTGCGAATTTACTGCTTTCTCCCATGTGTTTCAATCCAGTAGGTATATTATACGTTTACGGTATCAATGGACCATCTAGGAAATAACTACTAATGGGGAAACGTCACATAAGTTGCTTGAAGACATCTCCCTTATTTCAATCAGTAAGCGGCCGTGTGATTTACTAGAAAAGTGAGAGACAAAAAATAAAACTATCGCTCAACTTATGAAAGTAACTAAAAACGTTTATAATCATTCGTTTAGTCATCTCAATATCAACAACATAATTTCTAGTACGATACAGACACAGAACGTTAGTGCGTTTCAGTGTAGTCAGTCATTTAGTTTTTTCCCAAAGCTTAATAATAACGTCTTGTTTGTAATGTTTTCCATTTTATAACGAGGGTCTGTACTAATCGGATAGTTGTTGTCCAGTACTTTTATATTTAGCTTCAAGAAATAAATCTGTAATGATCCTAGCCGCGGCCTATTTATAACAATTCTAATAAAATCCAGTGAAGCAACTGACATGAATCCATTCCATTTGATAAGGGTTAGGACAAATGAGCAGGGAACTGACTAGACCAGAAGGGATTGACACTGATGTATTAATATGGATTTGAGTAGCAGAGGAAAAACTTTGACTTCGTAAATATAATAAGAGTTCTTGAGTTATGAGCTTAGATGGACTAAGTAAATTTTATATTTTTAATACAGATTTATCATAAAAACATCTAAGGTTTTTAAAATTAGTTACAATTAGCAATGCTTGCGATCATTTCGTGTTGCAAAAGTCTGCATGCTCGTAGTTAAGTTATAAAAATGATAATTGTAATACAAGAACGTGTTGTCCTGCACTTATTAATACTGGACGAACAATGCTTATAAGAAAATATAAGTGCAAAAGAAAAAATAATGTTCTCTTCACATAGATTTGTGTGTAAATATCGTACGTTCCATAACATACGATGTTTGATGTGCGTGCATACACAAAATATTGTCAAACATTTTATTGTTTGTGACTAAAATAAAATTAAGAAACAGTTTTAATCGGGATAAAAAGTATCAGATTACCTAAGACAGCCTATACTATGCCCATACCTGCATACCTAATTTTATCAAAATCCGTTCAGATCAGTAGTTTCAGCGTGATTGACGGATAAATAGCCAAGCAAATAGACTTTCACTTTTTAACCGACTTCAAAAAAGGAGGAGGTTCTCAATTCGTCTGTATGTATAATATTTTTTTTTTTTTTTTTTTTTTTATGTATGTTCACCGATAATTTCGTCAAATATGGACGGATTTCAAAAATTTTTTTTTTGTTTGATAGAGTTCAGTTCTGAGGTGGTCCCATTTTCACCAGTCCAGGATCTGATGATGGAATCCAGGAGAAATCGAGGGCAACCACCGAAAATTGTATGCTCGTATGGTGTTTTTGTTACGTAATCATGTCTTACTCAGGTATATGCTTCAGGGTGTCAACATTTGATGCTGCTGTCCTGATGATGATGCTACAGTACTCCTTAACGGTTAGGAGTTGGAAGGCAGAACTGCAATTGGTCGATGGAAACTATTTAGTAGTATGTAGGGCTTAAATGTTGCTTGTGAGGTATGCTTGAATCAACATCTGATGCTACTGTGCTGATGATGAAGCTACAGTACTCCTTAACGGTTAGGAGTTGGAAGGCAGAACTGCAATTGGTCGATCGAATGTATGTAGGGCTAACGTGATACTTGTGTATATTACATCCAGACCCACGGCGAGAAATCTCGCCGAGAAGTCTCGCTGGGCCTTCTCGCGAGAACAAGTAATTTATCCACACTCTCATTTACTTTTAACAACAACAAAGTTCCTATTAATAATTAAGTTCACAACGCTTTAACACAACTAAAAATCATGAAATAAACTGACTTTTTAAAAAAAAATTAAACCGACTTCAAAAAAATCGTGAACACAAAAACAAACTAAAAATTAAAAAATAATTCCTAATATCTATTACCTAATACTATAATTTTCCTAAACTATGTCAAAGTAATCTTAAACAAACTAACTGAAGTCGGTGCCTGCCCAAAATAACAGAAGAGAAAAAGCACCGACTTCAGTTAGTTTGTTTAAGATTACTTTGACATAGTTTAGGAAAATTATAGTATTAGGTAATAGATATTAGGAATTATTTTTTAATTTTTAGTTTGTTTTTGTGTTCACGATTTTTGTAATATTAGTATGAGTGTTAAGGTGTAAAAACAGTTAAAAACTCAACTACAGAGAAGACGAAAATAGCAAATATCCTCCCTCGGCCCGGAAGCAGCCATCACGTTAAAGTTAGTCTCACTTTACTTTGATATTTAAGCAGTTTACAAAAGGTGAAAATCCAACAAAACCCTTCCTGCAGCCAAATTTCAACTTAAGGTGAAATCCACAATCAGTGACAGCTAACAAACTCAATCCGGAGTAAGTTTTTAAAATTCAACAAAGTTTAAAAGAACCTCTACTCGCTAAAGTTCGCAACAAAGCAAAGTTTAAATCTAATTCAGAAAGGCTTTACGTATTTCGACCGGGGTATTTACATCAGGTGGGAAGTCCATAGATTTAAATTGTGAGACATGCTCCGACGGCAGAAAACTACGGTATTATTTTGATTGAATTGTCGTTCATTATGTACGTTGGTTCAAAATCATATACAAAATATTATTTATTTATTTGGGCACAATATAAGCAATAAATCGTCAAAAAAATACAATACTTGTTGACTCGACCACCTTTTTTAGGGTTCCGTAGCCAAATGGCAAAAAACGGAACCCTTATAGTTTCGTCATGTCTGTCTGTCTGTCTGTCTGTCCTGGTTCGTTCTCCGCCGTTTCTGAACCGATTGCCACAAAAATTGGTGGAGAGATGTATAGTGATAATTCAAGAATTGGTTTTTAAAATAATCGAAAAATAATCATTTTTTACCCCCCCTCCCATACAGCGAAAAGTTAATTCAAAAAAAAAAATCGACTTAACCCATCGTGTAGGGTATCATTAAACAGGTATTTTTAAATACAATAAAACTCGCCTTGAAACCATGTGGATCAAACACCCCAGTCTCGAGATATATTAATACAAAGTTAAAATTAGAGCGTCCCCCCCCCCCTTAACTTTTGAAATACTATTACAATAATTCTGAAAAAAATGTCCTGTATACCTCCAAGTAAGTACTTTCAACTAAAACAATAGCGAACTCTGTATCATACATAGTTATTTTTATACAATTCGACCAACTTATGACGTGCAGTTGCCCTTACTAAATGGTGTATTAAGCGGTCGGGCCATCTTTTAGCTACGGTACCCTTTCATGGGCGTGTCCGACACGCTCTTGGCCGGTTTTTTTGTCAAGGAGTGCGCTGGTTCAGGAGGAAGAGGAGGACGGTGCCGTTCCTTTCCAGCCTTCATGGATGGCCAGACCTCCATGATGGCTGGAAGTTCTACTCAGCGCGCACACTGGCCGCTTACCATACTTTCGAAATTCAAAATAAAGAAATGACCGTACATTCCATTCTCGCAATTTTTGATCAGCCATCCTGAGTTCTATCCGCAACCGCAGAGCTAGACACAGCTCTGATTAATAATTAAACAATATCGTTAAATATTTACAATTATATAAACCATCTCATAGTACCAGTAATAGTGAAATTAGTGAAATAAAACAAGTCGATTGGTGATCTGCTGTTTTTACCCCCTACCTACTACAAATACGGCTACGGAGCGCTGGTAAAGAATTTTCCGCCATTATGGGGGTCCGACCAACCATGAAGGCTGGAAGGGAACGGCACCGATACAAGTTTAAATCTATGGCGTATTTACATCAGGTGGGAAGTCAAAAGATTCTGATAGGTTCGGCGGAACATGTATGTACCTACTGAACTTGATACAAAAAAGCTCGGAACGTGTAGAGGATTTGCGAATACGCCTTGTATTGATGTTTCCACAGCTTTATTGGTATGGTGATTGAAATGGTCTGTTTGTCGAACAGTGGACATATGATTTTTTGAAATGATGGTAAAATCTCTAACAATATTCTTTTCATTTGTCGAGGATGGCTATTGTATAAAACTATAACTATATGCGGAGCTCGATGGCGCAGTGGTTAGCGCACTCAGCCTGCGGTTGCTAAAGTAAAGCTGCGCCTGATCCCTCTACGGTCGTGTCAGATTGCTGTCCCACCGAATTGTGAGAGTGAAGGAATAGGGAGTGCACCTGTGCTTGCGCACTCACTCGTGCACTATAATTTATATCCTGCGTAGGTACCTGGCTGATCTGATCGTAAGATCGGCCGCCATGGCCGAATACGGCCGGAGGGTATTATCTAGTTAGTGAGAATCTAAGTTACTTGTTTGACTGCAATAGAATTTTATGTATTGTTATTATCAAATATACAAAGATATAAGCGGAGATCATTTTAAGCTTGTCTCATCGCACAAAAACAATTTATTCCTATTCCGACTTTGTACGAACCGTACTTTAAAACTGTTTTACCATCCGAACTACCCCTGGGAAATTTGTAGCGCAGTGGAAACCAATGCAATGGTATTAAAGAATGTGTGTCTAGATTAGATAGCACTTCTAAGTAGGTACTCACTTCTACGAGTACGAGTAAGTAGGTGCATATTTCACTTTGCACATTTTAAACCAAATTACTTGAACCAGCCAGCCTTTGTCAAAATAAAATTTTGCCAAAAAGTGTCATCTTCCATTTTAAAAAACATTTCACTACATCTACTACATTGATCTGACTCCGCTTTAAGTAGCTTAAGCACTAGTGTTACAGACATCAGAATCAACAGTGTTATTACAAATATACTTAAATAGATATTATAACACCCAGACCAGAACAAACAGACATGTTCATGCACACAAATGTTTGTCCTGTGCGGGAATCGAAACCGCGACCTCTTGCGTAATAGGCAGCATCTTGACCATTACGCCAAGTGGGTCGTCATCGTTGCAGGCATAGTCACGCCGAACTTCGATCGCATTTTTTCCGCCTAGTGTGTTTCTATACTTATGGTGTGTAAAACAGAGTGCTTTTGACAATGCCTTAGTAATAAAATCGTCATCTATAGTAATAAATAAAGCTGAAGAGTTTGATTGTTTGTTTGTTTGAACGCGCTAATCTCAGGAACTACTGGTCCGATTTGAAAAAATATTTTTGTGTTGGATAGTCCACGTGACGAGGAAGGCTTTAGGCTATAGTATAACCAAAATCAACGCGGACGGAGTCGCGGGCGGCCGCTAGTAAATTATATTTTTAAGACTAATCCTCATTACAAAATGTATTTGTCTGCGTCTCAGTTTGTAATCTCATCATTACCTCAATTAACTGAACACACAGTGCACACATGATGCAACAATAAGGTCTCCAAATTCAATATACTAACCCTTATCAACACAATCCAGAACAACCACAGATGCAAGAAAGAAAAATAATAAAATTAAGAAACAGTTTTCCAAGTAACAAAGTAATCACCGCCAAGGAAACGTGAAAAGGCAACATGGAATTCGTTACTTACATTTCCCGGCCACAACTTCACCACGTATAGAAGTGAATCAAATTAAAAACCGCTGCAGGTGCGAAGTGCGAGCTTTAGTACGAGTTATACGCAAGGCGCATTCCTATTACAGAGTTGTATGTAGTTAATAGTTGGAGAACTAGATTAGAGGTTGTTCAACATGCATTTAAATAAATTTTAGTTATATCATAATATAATTCATAAGATGATAAGCTAGTTTAAATGATTTGTGTATTTTTTAATTATAATTACTTAAAAACTCAAAATTAAAAACCACTGCAGGTGCCAGTGCAAGTGTGAGTGCAAAGCGCATAATTGACATATTAAGTTGAGTAAGTTGGAGTACTAGGAGTAACTGTGACTCTGAGTCAAAGTCAATGTCAAAATTGTTCAGGCATATATTTAAATAAATTTAAGATAGAACATAATATCAAAAACCAAAATAACAAGATCATAAAATAGTAAAATTTCATGGTGTTTATTTTTAACTTCTCTCTTCTCAGTCGTACACTCTTGGCAGAGTGGTCGTGGTCATGTTTCAGTCGATTCCCGTGTAACAGCTGCTCTTGAAATTCGACGCCAAGCAATTCTATTTTTAGCTTGATGAGAGCAATCGCTGATGCTGGAGTGCGTTACCGATTTGATTGTATCTGTCCATTTTTAACTTAATTACTTTAAAAGTTTTGCTTAATTACTTAAAAACTTTAAATTAAAACCACTGCAGGTGCGAAGTGGGAGTTTAAGTGGGAGCTCGAGTAATACCCAAGGCGCGTAGCCGACATAGTAGTTATATGTAGTTAATAGTTGGAGAACTAGGTCCTCGGTTGATCGACACTAATTTAAATAAATTTAAGTTTTGAATGATTATTGTAATCAAGTTGATGTCTCACTTATTACAAAGGCGTGACTTGTGAAATAAATGCCTTTGTGTTTAAATTATGATGACATTAGTGACGTGTGACATTCAGTGACAGAAGTTGCTTGTAATTTGCTAGTGAAATTACTGTGTTATTAATGATTAAGAAGAAAATACTTATTTACAGATATAACATAATATTTATACAGTTTTATAAAAAATAGTTCTTACATCTCAAGATCTTAGGTTAATTGGTTTAAAAAATATTTTCTTGTTAATTATATAATAATTTGTACTATGTCGCAAATCAATAATATTATTTTATTTAAACCAATTAGAAATGTGTGTCTTCAAATTAATTTCAAAGAAGACTAATTTTTGTTTTATGATTTCTCAATGCCTTTGCTCACATGTTTAACCCTAGTTGTTAAAATGCTTTAGTCCATTTCAATTAACTTTGGGGCGGAATTCATTTAATTAATCCCTCGTAATTCAGTACTAAACTTTTAAGCGGACCGTCTAAAGAATGTTTCTACAAAAACTGCAGACTCGGAAAATTCTGGAATGTTTATTTTCATTTATTTTCGTCGTTAATTTAATTGACAAAGGAAAATCGAAATATCCTTCAGCTTATCCTATCGCAAAGATATTCAATTTGATAATAATTAAATAAAATCAGCATAGTCAAGTCATCTGGGTTTTTCAAAGGCAAAAGCGGAGCTTTGTTTGTAAATCTCATTAAAATAAATTGCGACATGCAGACAATGCTTCCGTCATTTGAAATCATGTAAGGCTTACAAAGGTTGGCTTTGTCTTAACAACCACGCTGGCCAAATGTAAGAAAAACTCACATTATTTTTCTGACGGAATCAAACCTAGAGATTACTAGACTATCGAGGTTTCAAAAATAACTTACAGGATTTAGTAAATGAAGTCTTTATTATCGGTGGTCACATTCGTCTACCGCTACTTTCGGATAGACGGGTATCGCAACCCGACTATTTCACACCTTCGTTAATTCAGGTAATCCAACGCTAATTCAAATTTAATTTTAGTTAACTTTAGCTTTTGGCATTCAGCTAACCTGTGGGGTAATAAATAGTTAAATATCGTTCTCATTCAACATTCGAGTTTTTTTACGATATCTTTCAGTTATCTTTGTTTTAAAAGAAGACGTGTCATATTTAGTATTTCCTGAATAATAAAAAAATTAATATCTGAAAACATCAAATATGTACATTGATCTGACTCACTTGTTGACGCACTTGTGTTACAGATGCCATGCAAACCAGCCAACTTCATTTTATCTCGAAATTTATTTTTTGGTGCATATTATACATACCTCTTACGTGGCGTGAAGTTTTTAGTGCCTCCTGAAAAGTCTAATTAATGGAGTCAACTGGCTTGCGAATTAAGGTAACGGTATGTACTGTGTTTTGCCAAAATGCTATAAGGCAATCCCATTTAAGCGGCAACTGAGCTTGCGGACTCTGATTCCCAAGTGACGTAAAAAGATTTCACTCTTAAAAAGAAAAGCGATAGAATACTTAATCCACTACCTTTAATCCTAGCCTAGAACATTATTACCACTTAAAATTTCAACTTGCTCTCTCATAGAACTATTGTAGGATCCGAGAATGGCCCACGGAGATATCTTTATTGTCCGTTTAACAACAATGCCCAACAAAAGAAAGGTGGGGGTATTCAGTTCGAATCTTTCGCGACAAATATTGAATTTACAATGAGATCTCGACAAAGGACCGAGTTTATTAAAAAACCTATTTACTGGGCCGTTTTCTACCATCCATTTTAAAACTGGCTTTAAGGGAAGGGAGGGAAAAACTGAAGGGAAACCGGAATTCGGATAATGGCTTTTAACTGTAGTTCTTGCTTGCTTTGTAAAAGGAGGTGTAGGAGACTTCCATTTCAATAACAACAATGTAATTATAATTACGATATTTTTATTTTTGTTAATATTATTGCTGCATGGAATTTGAAATTAAAAAAAGGGAGGACCTTTCTAGATAACTTTTTCCGATGACTAAAGACACGTTTCTCAGTTCAAGTAACAAGCGAACTCATATTTTATGTACTTTTCATGATCAGAAATGCAACTGACCATTTCTAAAATTCATTGGTGACTGGTTTGAGTAAAAGTATAAAGAAAAAAAAATCATCATCATCATCATCCTAGCGCCTCTCCCGGTTGCATCCTCGGCCATTGCCTTGGAGCCCAGGGTACGCTGCGACTATGATCCTGAATTGACACGCCTGGTTATTACAATGGAGCGACTGTCGTCTGACCTCCGTAACCACAAGGGAAACCAGACCAGTTGGATCATAGTCGGGACCAACGGCTTAACGTGCCTTCCGAAGCACGGAATCATCATTCTTATCGGACATATATTCTTAAAGAAAAAATAATCTCTATGAATATTGCCCTTCATAGATTGAGATCAATGTCGTCAAAATCATACAGATTCACATGTTCCCTCTCCATTATCCCTATCCCTAATTACACCGATTACAAGTGCCCAATAACCATTAAAATCTTGTTAGGCAGACGGCCTAAATCAACAAAGTTGTTGATTCTGCGTGATTGTCCTAAGGCGAGTGGCTGAAGATTTATCTATACTTCTATACTAATATATAAAGCTGAAGAGTTTGTTTGTTTGTTTGTTTGTTTGTTTGAAAGCGCTTATCTCAGGAACTACTGGTCGGATTTGAAAAAATATTTTTGTGTTGGATAGCCCATTTGACGAGGAAGGCTTTAGGCTATTGGAAATCCAAATCCACGCGGACGGAGTCGCGGGCGGCCGCTAGTAAGTACTAAGTTTGTCCGACGTTAATTTATGTCATATATGTGTGGGTAATGGTTATTAATAACGTCTCTCCATCAACTTTGTCATTTGCTCAGCTTGAAGGCTTTTGTTTATTTTTGGCACCTCAGTAAGATAGTGTGTGTTTTGGGAAATTTCAGCGTAATGGTCAGCTTTAAATTAATTAAAATTAATTCTAAAGTGTGTTTGTCTTTTAGACTACTAGCCTATCATCAAGTATCAGCGTACATTCCATGAATGTTAAGGAATGGATATACGAGTACATAATGACATACAGATTAGAAATTACTTAGATTGTTTAACTGAACTACACACGATATTAATTATGTAGGTATACTACTAACTGCTTGACGTTTTGGGTTGACCTTACAACAACCGTGGTTGCAAGCGGACTTACACAATAATATTAGTATCAAAATGCGCAAGGCTCACTTAGATTAGTAATGATATTCAATTCACAAACATTTGCCACGACCATCTATACATATTTAAAGCGTCACTTTAGTGAGTGAGATTGATAGACTCGAAAAAGAACTCGAACAAAAATTTACATAAAGCTTTGTAAAGAAGCAGAAGCCATTAGGTGTCAAATATAATATCCCTCGACGTACGAGTGGTGTTGATATTCGTCGGAGGTGCCAATCCAATATTTCCGCCGCGCGGCAACGTATCAGATGCAATTTGCGTCGTTGCACCGCACGAGTGCATTTCTTTGGGTTCCGTGGCGCTGGTTACGGCTTTGCGGATGGATATTTTATGCATGCGTCAGGTGTAACTGAAATGTGATATAATGGCCAGCTTTGGAAACCTTATTTTCAACATTCAAGTATAGATTCATTAAAAAGAACAAATTCCGTAGACTAATACACATCTTGCCTAGTCCGAAACTAAGCTCGAAGCTTGTATTATGGATGCTAGAGAACGAATAGACTCGAGCACAAGTGTCGATGTTCATCACTCGAACATTTTGCCCCTAGCGGGATTCGAACCCGCGACCATTGGTTTTGTAGTGAGGTTATTTGACCACTAGACTAGCGCGCTTATTAATGTATTAAATAATAATGAAGTTAAGTCTGTCTTATGATCCTCATGGACTCGACAACGATAAAATTTCAATATAATATGTAGCTTCGTAAAGAAGCAGAAGCCATTAGGTGTCAAATAAAATATCCCTCGACGTACGAGTGGTGTTGATATTCGTCGTAGGTGCCAATCCAATATTTCCGCCGCGCGGCAACGTATCAGATGCAATTTGCGTCGTTGCACCGCACGAGTGCATTTCTTTGGGTTCCGTGGCGCTGGTTACGGCTTTGCGGATGGATATTTTATGCATGCGTCAGGTGTGACTGAAATGTGATATAATGGCCAGCTTTGGAAACCTTATTTTCAATATTCAAATATAGATTCATAAAAAGAACAAATTATTATCAGAGGCCATAACTCATTTTGGGTCGCTGCGCAACTATAGTAAGAAAGTAAAAGAACAAATTCCTTTGACTACTACACATCTGCTTAGCGCCGAGCTACGCTTAAAATTTGCTTTATGGCATACATTAATAATTCTATATACATCCATGATTCAGAACAAATGCTGATGATAATCACACAAACATTTAGCCCTAGCGGAATTCAAACCCGTGTCCCTTGGGTTTATAGTAAGGGTCTCTGACCACTAGACCAGCGCGCCTGCCAGTATATAATAATAATGAAGCTAAGTTTGTCTTACGATGTTAATGGACTCGACAAAGACCTCAACGTTAACAATTTAAATATTGCTCTGTAAGGAAGCAGAAGCCATTAGGTGTCAAATAAAATATCCCTCGACGTACGAGTGGTGTTGATATTCGACGTAGGTGCCAATCCAATATTTCCGCCGCGCGGCAACGTATCAGATGCAATTTGCGTCGTTGCACCGCACGAGTGCATTTCTTTGGGTTCCGTGGCGCTGGTTACGGCTTTGCGGATGGATATATTATGCATGCGTCAGGTGTGACTGAAATGTGATATAATGGCCAGCTTTGGAAACCTTATCTTCAATATTCAAGTATAGATTCATTAAAAAGAACAAATTCCGTAGACTAATATACATCTTGCCTAGTCCGAAACTAAGCTCGAAGCTTGTATTATGGATGCTAGAGAACGAATAGACTCGAGCACAAGTATCGATGTTCATCACTCGAACATTTGCCCCTAGCGGGATTCGAACCCGCGACCATTGGTTTTGTAGTGAGGTTATTTGACCACTAGACTAGCGCGCTTATTAATGTATTAAATAATAATGAAGTTAAGTCTGTCTTATGATCCTCATGGACTCGACAACGATAAAATTTCAATATAATATGTAGCTTCGTAAAGAAGCAGAAGCCATTAGGTGTCAAATAAAATATCCCTCGACGTACGAGTGGTGTTGATATTCGACGCAGGTGCCAATCCAATATTTCCGCCGCGCGGCTACGTATCAGATGCAATTTGCGTCGTTGCACCGCACGAGTGCATTTCTTTGGGTTCCGTGGCGCTGGTTACGGCTTTGCGGATGGATATTTTATGCATGCGTCAGTTGTAACTGAAATGTGGATTGGTTATGTGTGATTTTTGAGAAGTTTGTTATTTTTCTAAAATACTAGCGACCGCACGCGACTTCGTGGTTGACGCGTGGTTTTCGATTTTTCGCATATACAGTGTTATACAACACAGAAATATTTGTTCAATTCGAATCAGTAGTTCCTGAAATTTGCCAGTTCAAATAAATAAACAAACTTCAGCTTTAGGTTAGGACGCTCTAACCATTGCGACCATAAAATCGTAGTTATTAAAAGTTATTAAGTGAATTTGATGAATGCAATATTTATTTATTTATTTATTTATTTATAAAAGGTACACCAACAGTTTATACATATTACATTAAAAATTTAAAACTAAGGGAACAGTTCTTATGTATAAACCTTTTATAGGTGTACACAACATTGACCATAAATTTCTTAACAAAAACACAAAATATAAAACTAATAAAAAAAAAAAATCAAACAAAAATAAAAATCACTTTATAACAAAAATAACATTCGGGTCGAATCTCACTACCCATCAGACAATAGTGTAAGTAATTTCCGCCTGAAGGTTGGTAAGGAGTCGTGAAAAATATCAATGTCCTTCAGGTGAAGTTCATTATATGTTCCACAACATCTGGCAAGGGGAGCGTGATGTCCCAAATTAGTTCTGGCTGGAGGCAAAGCGAATATCTTTTTGATCGGATGACGGGGAAAGCGAGCCGGCACTGACAACTGAACATAATTAAACAATTCTTGGACGTTCAAATTCCCGTTGACAAGTCTATGTAAAAACACAAGGTCTTGACAAAGTCGACGATGACGGAGAGTTTTCATTGCAAAAAATGATAGCCTACTGCTGTATGGTGCTCTGTGCGATATACCCGGAGAAGTAAATGCAAGGTACCTCGTGAACGCGCGCTGAATACTCTCCAAGCGCTGGGAGTGAACTACGTATGCTGGATTCCAAGTCACACTTGCATATTCCAAGTTGCTCCGAACAAGGGCATTATATAATATTTTGTAAGTGGAAGATAGTTTGAACCCTTTGGCATTTCTTCTCAAGAAGCCTAACATTTTTGCTGCTCCTGTTACAATGTTATTTATGTGAGAGGAGAACTTAAGCTGCCTGTCCGCTGTAACACCCAAATCTCTGATTTCCCTAACCTCGGCCAATGCGATGTTGTTGATATGATACGTTGAGGATAAGGGTTTCTTCTTTTTGGTAAATTTAATATGAAAACATTTACTAACATTCAGGGTCATACCATTCACTTCGCACCAGTTGTAGATGTTATTCAAATCATCCTGGAGAAGCTTGACGTCGTATAGAGAATTTATCGGTCTGTATATCTTTAAATCATCCGCGAACAAACCGAAATCACAGTTTTTAATACGCGTAGATATGTCGTCAATGAATATAAGGAAAAGTACAGGTCCCAAATGGGAGCCCTGGGGGACACCAGACGAAGCATAATATACTTTTGATTCATACCCTCCAACAACAACAAACTGTGGTCTCATTTTAAGATAAGACCCAAACCAGCGAAGGAATGCACCCCGCACACCCTTCAAATATAGCTTTTTTAAGAGGATCGAGTGATTAACTTTATCAAATGCACTGGCAAAGTCAGTGTAAATTGCATCTATCTGAGTTCCTCTGTCAACATTTTGCGCAACGTTAGAAAGAAATGCCACCAAGTTAGTCTGAGTTGAACGCCCCTTTCGAAAACCATGCTGATGCTCCGATAATGATTTATCTACGTGGTTACTTATTATAGAATTAATCAAGGACTCGAAAAGTTTTGAAAAGGTAGATAAAATGGAAATAGGGCGGTAGTTTTTGACGTCATTGGCATCACCTTTTTTATGAACGGGTATTATTTTGGCCTTTTTCCACTCAATAGGAAATACACCATCCTGAAGTGACCGATTGAAGATTAAAGTTAATGGATGTGACAAATAAAGTCCACAACGCTTAATAAACAAGGGAGGTATTTTATCTGGACCAGGACCCTTGAGCACATCAAGTTTCTTAATCACATTGGAGACATCAGACACAGAAAATTGGATGTTTGACAGGTTAAACAACCCCGAATCATCAGACCCGAGATCGGGAGTCGAAGAATGCAAGGAGAATGTGGAAGCGAAATGCTTTGCAAAAAGGCTAGATATATCAGGACCACCAACCGCGGTGGAATCATTTAAATGCATTTTGGAGGGAAGAGTTGCCTTATTTTCACGCTTGTCCTTGACATAACGCCAGAAAGATTTAATGTCCTTTGATATATCATTCTCTACTTTAGTTTTATAGTCCTTGTAACATTTATCTATCAGTTTATGACATCGAGTTCTTAAAATTTCATACTCTAGCTCATCTCTGGGGTTACCGTATTTGCGAAATTTCTTGCGTAATTTGTTTTTCTCGGACAGTAGTTTAATAAGATTTTGAGTAAACCATTTGGGATAATTAGATGTCTTAGGCCGGTGCTTAGGTACAGACTTGTCAATAATAAGATTCAGTTCATCATAAAATTTTGAAACCATTTCGTCAACGTTTTTGCAAGAATCAAACTTAGTATTCCAATTAATACTCTCCAGTTCAGAATAAATTTGGTCGTAATTCGACTTATAAAAATTAAAATCAGATCGTGCTTTAGGCTGAAGGTATGCAACATTTGAACCTTCCAACGAGATCAATAAATTAGGGTGCTTACAATCCAGCCTACTCAAAGTATCCAGAGGCTCCGATACGTCAATGTGTGCAATATTACTCAAGACAAGGTCCAAATATCTACCGTCACAATTTGGTATGTTATTTATCTGCTTCAAACTATTAAGTGACACAAAATCAATAAGTGCGCTGCCCAAAGCGCTGTCAAAATTCGATGAATATTACTCATCTATAAATAGAATCAATAAAAGTCCGTAAATAGCGTAACGTTTTTCTCTCATTATGATATCTGTGAAAGAAATTAGATTTTTTTATACGTATGGTTTTTTATTTCGTCGTATTATTTCTACAATAGCACCTCACACGTTTAAACATATCGTCAAATTCTTCCCCTCTACACTTCAGTATCAACTGCATCCAAGCTCACAAAGCAAATCCTATCGTAAACTCTGTCCAAAGGCTTTTAGGTTTTCGGCAGCGTCGTACCATTTAACCCTGCGGTTTCACAGACACTCTACGCACGGATACCGTTTCATCCACCAATCTACATTAGATCCAAGAGTGGAACATGAATATCCCTTAATACTTCTCGAAGCAGCTGACGAGATTCACATCACTAGTGTTGTTTATAAGCATATTGTGGTTATTTTTAAAGAACAGTCCTAAATTTAGAATTCAAATAAATAAATTAAATATTCATTTATCATACTTTCGCATTTTAGCTGTCGTGACCGACAGTTTTTTTTTGTATTACAAAACAGCTATACTAGTATTTCTTTGAATTTCCAACACACTAATATACCTGCAATACGATATAACTGCACTAGGACGGGATATTATAATTTATGCATAATGTAAATACTCGGCGGTACACCAGCCACAATGCGGACTAGACTCAAGGGAAGCTGGCGGGACAGACGCCGCAAGAATGCATCAGACTTAGGCACATTGAGAACCCACTAAGTGCACACGGATTTCTGGATCACATTTTTCCTTTATGATTATAAAAGAAATTAGGGTATAGTCTCTCCACCTCTGAATACGTGGCGGATGGTAATAATTAGTTAAAAAAATCCTCATGATTACAATATGCGACTTGCGCTGAGGAACGATTTAAAGGTTAATTAATGTATATTTAGTTTACAATTAAAGTTACATATTTATTGCGGTACATATTCCAATGATTTTAATAAAGCCAATATTTTTTAAGTGTTATCCTAATTATTTCTGCGTTTGTAATTAAAACGCAAAGCAGTCAAATACCGAGCAACTAGTAATCGGTAATCGCGTCGACATTGAAGACCATTGAAGAATTTTTTTATGTTCCTAAAGTAGGACTAAAAGACTTTGCAACTAAAAGAGCTAGCTAAAATATCCTCCGTTTAAAAATAAAACTAAAAATTTTGAATATAGAAAGGGGAAATAGAACTCATGACTTCGTAACAGAGACGTAATTGCGACATTAAAGACGTATAATGTTGTATTTTCTTATCAACTAAAAGACGTTACCAACTAAAACATCCGTCTAAAAATAAGACAGACACCGTACCCGAGGACGACCTCATTCAGCCATTCTGAAAGCCATACATTAATAATCAGAACAAGGCAATATCCTAGCGAACTATTGACTCTATAGAATCAAACACGCCCGTTGCGTGTAATACTCCTTCTTGGGGTCACTTTGACATAATATAGTTGGACCTAAGGGGTGTACTGAGGATAGGTTTTGTGGCTCTATCTTTTAATTTAGAAATATTCAAAACTAGCGGCCGCCCGCGACTCCGTCCGCGTGGATTTCTTTTTTTTCGAAATAAAAAGTAGCCTATGTTCTGTCTCAGGGTCTAAAGATTATCTGTACCAAATTTCATCAAAATCGGTTGCGAGGTTTAAGCGGGAAAGCGTAACAGACAGACAGACAGACAGACAGACAGACAGACAGACAGACAGAGTTACTTTCGCATTTATAATATTAGTTGGGATGTAATGAAATGAAATGTGGTTCCGTCGGAACGCCATAAATATGATTACAGACATATCGCCAACCACATTTTTTAACACTAATAATGCTTCGATACTATTGTTGCAATGAATGTTACCATATTGACTTTTGTTTTGAATGTGTCGACTTTTAGAACAATTAGAATGTTGTCAATAATAATATGGTAAC
This sequence comes from Nomophila noctuella, assembly GCA_958496325.1. Taxonomy (NCBI): domain Eukaryota; kingdom Metazoa; phylum Arthropoda; class Insecta; order Lepidoptera; family Crambidae; genus Nomophila; species Nomophila noctuella. The sequence goes on along the minus strand of OY292496.1, from coordinate 6,496,113 downwards.
GTTGTTTGCACCGATATTGACTATTTCATGTGTGTCGTAAGCAACCAATAAGATTTTAGCCTTACCACGTGATCAATCCCAGCTTGAAATCCATAGATTAAAATCATTAGATTTGCCCTCGCCATACTTCGAAATTGGCACGAAAATAGGAGCGAGATAGCACGTTGACCATAGATTTAAATGGACGACTGTCAACGAGGTGTCTCACTCTAAGAAGCGACTGTCGCTCTTATTTTAGTGCCAATTTCGAAGTATGGCGTTAAAGTTTTGGTGAAGTCTCACCCTGTGCCCTTCGGCCGTCCCTGGTCCGGGAGCCTACTTTATCACCACTTTCTCGAGACGCATAGTGATACATACAGCCGACAATTAGAATCAAATTCAAATACCCGAGACCCAACGATGTTCAAACAGATTGTCCATGTCTACTCATGTGAAAAGTTTTAGACCCATCGTTTGCGACGATACCGACTTTTGAATCGGCAACTATGTTTTTACGTTCGGGAAGCTGGTTTTACGAGGAGTCTAAAAAACTCGATACCATTAAATTTCCATATCGATACTATATCGATAGTTCGACTTCAATATTTCCATACCGCTCGTGCAATTACTACTTCTGCGGGATGGCAATATTAGTTGAGTCGATAGCGATGTTCGAAAACGGTCAAAGTGACAACTAGTCTTCGTACCCTTCGGCCGTCCCTGGTACTAGCAAGTTGTTTACTAGCCCCCCGGGAGCCTTCTTTACGACCACTTCCGCTGGACGCATAATTGATAATGAAACGGGAGTGAGGAGGATCATCTCACTCTTACTTATCAACTGTCCGTGAGTTTATTTTACCGGATTAGTTTTAATGGAACCCTTATTGGACGAGAGTGGGCGAGTTTACAGACTTTTTTATGTCTTGTTTTTTTATTTAATATTAGACCGAATTATCAGAGAATTCTGTTCGAACTGTTCAGATTAAGTTTTGTCATTGATTAGATTTAGTACTTCAAATGTCACGAGTTCAGTTGAAATAATTGTGTTTCGACCTACACAAAATTGTTGATAAATTCTATTTCTAGCGAGCTGGGTGATATAGCATCCTGCGCTTGATGATCGATAGTTTTTACAGTAAATTACAACTTCTACCTGTGTATTTGCTTATTGCAGTTATTTTATTGAAGGAGTTTATACCAATTTTAATAGGTAGATTATAAACTGCTGTTTCGTAAAATTAACAACTGAACCGTAAAAAAGCTAATTGTGCCGTCAAAAAATAACAAAACATTTTCTTCTTTATTGAATCCCGTTTCCACAGCACCGACCTATTGAATAAATTCATTACGGACCATTTTTAATTAACAAACGCCCTGATATTCCCGACAAATGTTTTCCTCGTTCGTCACGTCTGTTTTGGCTATGAAGGGAAATTCCTTTATAGAGGGTTAGTAGGTCAACCTCTGACTTATTATAAGGGACCCTTCTGCATTTTAACTATGTGCCCTGATGAAAGTTTGGGGTACCACGTGTTTCAGGGTGCTCCTAAATAGTATAAACTAAGCCTGCTTGTTTTGCAACATTTAGCGGAACACAGATTTAAAACAGTCACGTACCTACCTGTAAATGGAAAGCAATGCATGGAGGCTTTTAACGACTGGCAATTGAAAACGTGCCTTATAATTTTATGTATACAGAATACAGGGCCTAATGAGAGGATGATGGTCTTTTACCCTGGGGACGTAGGTGTTTTTTTATATATTGGCCTGAAGCCAATGTTAGCAGTCAACAGAGCTTAACAGAAGAAGGCGTTGGGTTTCGAAGACAGGAAACTAATACGCAAACCTTGTCGTTGAATACCATTCGCTACAGTGATCGTCTTTATTACGATCAAGAAAGTGACCTAATATTTCCGTACCTTAACATTAAAAAAAATTAAGATAAGATTCAACGAACAAGGGACAAGAAAAAATGCTATTTTCTAGCTTCATATGGACTATGTCAATAACAAGACAATTTTGCCTCCATACGAGCTATGCTAATATCAATACCATTTTCTTACGTAATGTACAATTTTGCTACATATCGGAATCCAATATTCTAGCTATTTCGGCAACTACCGAAGCTTTTTGCGACTAAACGCTCTAAATACCTTTAATGGGCTGCGGCGACGGTATACGAAGGCATCCCTTACAGATATTTGAGTTATCTCATTGTGTATCGGGGTAAGAGGTTATGTATTTTACCTAATGTAAGTTATATGCCGATGTTACTCCATCGCTCTTAGATAAAGTGCGCATAACTTTGCATAAAAATAATAATGTCGACATCAATGGTTTGAATAAATTTGGTATAAAATCAAAGTCTTTGTCAGCAATATTTTCGTTCAATACAATATTTGCATTTTATAAATGGATGAATGCGAACGATACAATAATACCTAGGTGGTCTTATTTATAAAAGCTGACTTTACTCTTAACTTACTGAATCACAAATGTTTTATTTTCTGTGTCTTCCAATTATCATAATATTTAATTTTTATCATGGAAATATTGGCCGACTTACAATTTAATCACTCCTATAGTCCATTTCATCTAAGGTGATCCCGGTGACAGTTGACGGTTCAAAGGAAAATCGACTCTATTCTAAAGCATTAAGAGCCCTATGCTCTTATAGCATACCAATAACTCGTAGAGCTTTTTGCCTTGAAAAAAGTTTAACTTCGTATAAGAAGTATACCTGTCACAGAGACCATTTAAGCTGAAATTGACTATAAGTTATTAGGTAGATGGTTGACATAACCTAACGCACATCTGTCAAATTATTTGGGTAGGCTATAAGAAACACCACCAAAGTTGTTGAAACCTGAACTCAGTATTAAAATTGGGGTTCGGCCACATTTACGTAGGATAAACATTAGTGCAAGTTGTTTCAAACGGTAGTAACCTTTACTAGAATATTCGTAGCCTAAAATACATGGTTATGCGTTCTCTATTTAAATTAATCCACAACAACATAGCAGGTGTCCTTCTCGGTGACCTCAAAGGTCCGGTCCCTGAATATTCATCCTATGGCTAAATAAATACGGAATGTATTACGTAGGTAGGATAGGCTTCGGGTAAATCCTCACTGAGGCGCTTTAATAGCAATAGTTGAGTATGACTTGGAGGCAACGACGAAGGATTTTTTCCAGTAAAACATGATAAGCGATCAAATAAACTCATTAACAAACAGAGACGTAAACCTTTATCACTACATAGTATAAAACAAAGTCGCTTTTTCTGTCCCTATGTGTGTTGTATGTCCCTATGAACGCTTAAATCTTTAAAACTACGCAACGGATTTTGATGCGGTTTTTTTTAATAGATAGAGTAACTCATGAGGAAGGTTTTTATGTATAATATCATCCATTGAATAGTGGACAAGTACCACGGGCGAAGCCGGGGCGGGCCGCTAGTTGATAAATAAAAATAAAACTCCATCGCTAGAGTGGTATAAGTTTTTTGTATTTAGTGAACTCACTCAAATATAAACTCCGCAACTACAATAGTGATATTATAAACTGTTTTGGGTATTAATGGTTGGTTGTAAAAAGTAATTAGTTGTGTTGTAAAATAGTTACCTTATTCTATGGGTATAGAAATAGCGCAATTTTTCAACTATTTTAGGGGCTTTTGGCGCTTTGGTACTTAATCAACCAAGAAATTACATCACACCTGGCTACAAAACCAAGGGTCACAGTTACGAATACCACTAGGGGCAGATGTTGGTGATGAACATTGAAACTTGTACTCGAGTCTATCCGTTCCCTTGTATCCTTAATAAAGGCTTCGAGCTTAGTTTGGGGCTAGGCAATTGGTGTGTTAGTCCACGGCATTTATTTATTTATTACCAGCGGCCGTGTTTCTCCCATGACAGCATTTAATCGCGATGAAAAGTATCCTATCACCTTAGTCAGCCCATACTATGCCTGTATAGCAAATTTCATCAAAATCCGTTCAGCAGTTTCAGCTTGATTCGCGGAAAAACATCCAAACAAACAAACTTTCACTTTTATAATATTAAAAAGATATATTATTAATAAGAATTTTTAAACTGTTTATGACTCCTTGTGAAGCAGTGCCTCAGAGCTCCATATAAACCAAATATTGCGGTCGCTATTAGCATCGCCGGGAAGAATTTTGCATTTACTTTGACGGCAAAGGAATTGTACACGTGAAAATATTCAAATAGGACACATTCCTACAGTTATGTTAGATTTAAGATGAACGGGTTGACCGTTTTGGAAACTGTATTAAAATTATTTGGGAGATATGTTTAACTAATAAACTCAGTGGTTTCGAAGTTATTTTTAACTTATAGCTAGGCCATCAGGTCTACGATTCGTCTATTTGTTAGTCGGTACTCGTAATTATACTATTTATAAGTTTCTATGAAACAACTTTATAATAAAAATATAAATACTTTGCGGTGACCACTGCTCATTTGGTAATCGTGGTTATTACGTCATGTTTGTCACAAAAAAAAAATCGTATTTTGGAGGCACTTTCTCTGCAATAGGACATTAATCAGTCAAATGATAATTTTAACATTATGAAGAACATAACTACCTATAATGTTCTTTTAGAGCTAAACTCATATGCGATACGGATTAAAGAAAACATTATGATAATGTTACGGGCCATGTGATAAACCCGGGCCGTATTAATAATTCCCGGGCCGTATTAATAATTCCCTACTCAATTGGGCAATGTGATAAAAATAGCGTAATTAATCACTTTTCCCGGCCATTATGATAAATTCCCAACCCATATTGGGCAAAGTGATAAAAAAGGTTATTTGAAGTGTTTTTGCTAACTAAATCTAATTAAACTTACCATATTTTCATGAAAAGTTAAAAGAAACATCAATTGAACATAGCAATTTAAAAATAAACACTTAAAAAAGCAATTATTGATATAAATCACGTCCTACTTTTATTTTGATAAAAATATTACTTAAGATGAAAAGTCGTTAACGTGTGTTATGTTCGTGACTAGGGGAATTTTAAAAGGTCATAAAAAAAAAATAACCCTAACCTATATCCATCAAATTAGTCTCCCGCTTCTTAGGTGGTCTAAAATAGGTTAGGGTTATTTTTTTTTGTGACCCTTAAACTTTTCTTATCATACTGCCCGGTCCAAGTGATAAATACAAGCCATCTCAAACACTGATTTATTACATGGACCACGAGGCGTCGGGAATTATTAATAAGGGCCGGTCAAAGTGATAAATTAATCACTTTGCCCGACGCTCTTGGGAATTATTAATAAAGGCCGGCCCTTATTCATAATTCCCGATTAATCACGTTGCCCGTAACAATAATACGAGTAATATCGCCATTCTCAGAATGAATTTAGCCAGTACAAAGAGAAGCAAATTAAACAGGCAATTAGAGTACAAAAAATACAGTCGCAAACGAAACGGATTTGCGATGCAAATTGCATTTTGCATTTTTGAAACCTCTGTGTCGCTTGTGAATTTAACGCAGAGAGTAATGAAACGAACGACTTTGTCTCTCATCTGTTATGAACACTTGACTTTGATATGGCTATTGACTTTGATATAAAGGTGACAGTTTTTTTTGGGCCCACCAACAATCGGTAACGTTTAAGAGAAAGAGAAGTATGTAAAAAATGTATATGTTTTTTTAAGAATTTTGCAATTGAATTGAATTTCAAACGAAACCGGAGTCAGTAAACCAAAATAAAAAACCCTTATTTTGATTATATCCGTGAACTATCTGTCCAAAGATTAGTAAACAATGGCTGACATACAGATAACTAGAGTAAAAAGGTTTTAATCAAAATGATTAAAATACAACACTTGAAATCGAACATAAAGGAGACGCAAATTACTTTTGGAACGGTTTTCATGCCTATTTTTATCTAAGGCGGTGATTGGAAGTGACTTTCAATCATTTAATTAATGAAATAAAATAATTCGAATAAACAATACAAAAAAATCCGTATAACGGAACGCAAGTGCTAGTCTATTGCCGGATTTTGATTTTATTTAAAAACTGAATACAAATGTCAGAAACCTCCCGTCTGTTAACTGTCATTAGTTACTATATAATAATTATAAAAAAGCTGTAGTTCGTTTGTTTGTTTGAACACGCTACTATAAGGAACAGCTGGTTCGAATTGAAAAAATATTTTTGCGTTGGATTATCCATTAGTCGAGCCAGGCTTAAACTAAAAAATGTTAAGCTATAGTTTAAGACTATTTGTGCAAAGACCTTATTCCACGCGGACAGAGTCACAGGCGGCCACTAGTCATAATAAATTGCTTTTACTTCAGATACATAGGAAAAACATAATGGAAAATCGCCCTTATGTGTAAGTATTTACGGTTCAGGCGTTGAAAGTCAGGAAAGCAAAATGACAGATTACTTTATGAGGTTTATATATTTTTTCACATCTTATTTCTAACGATTCCGGTTAAAATATGAAAAAGTAATGTTACCACTATAATCTAGAGATTATAAGGAATAAATTGATATCCATTTCGTAAATAAACGCTAAAATTTTAAGTGGGCCTAACTCTCCATACAAAAACGATTGACTCCTTTGATATTATTAAACAGATGATTGATGAAACAAGTAAAGAAAATGTCATAGAAAGAGACTAAGAAAGCATGTCTATTTAATATATAAAGGACGAAAGAAAAAAAGAAAAAAGTTAAGATTTTATACCACACAAGATTTATTGCTTCTAGCAATAAATCATTAAAACTATAGTTAGTGAATTATCTTTGCGGCAAATCATTTTTAACAGACAAAAGTAAAGATCTGCTAAAAGATAATACAAATAAGGTACGTATTTATAACTGTACTTAAATACAACAGTTAAAATTTAAAACAGCTCCCATGTGACCCTTATATCGCAACCGCAAATGATATATGAATGAGAAAATTTGATAAGGAGCAAATTTATGCTTCCGCACACCGATATTTTAAAATTGCTTTTGCTGTTTATTCAGACTTTGAACAAATGAGACAGTTTCGTGCCACTCGTCCCGGAAAATAGGAAAAGTACGAAATACATTGTTACGACTTTATATGGAAATTAAACATGTTACGTTCAGGGAGATACCAGGAACTTTGGGATCAGAGTGACAGGATCTATAAAGGAGGTATGTCCGGTTTTAGAGTAATAATATTATCTCTCTCTCAAATATATTCTACTTAATATGTATAACGACAGATTCCGGGAAAGCTGGTTGGTCCACGTGTATCCAACAGGAAATATTACAGCTGAGTTAATTAACAAGATATACTAATTAATCTCATGCTATCCTCCTACAGTAAATAATACCAGTCTTTAAAATACCCGGCGAATCAATTTCATCAACAGTAAAATTCTATGACCTTGAATATACGATTAATTTGCGGTCAAAATCAGTTTCATAGGACATAACCCACAGCAAGAAGATCTAACATTTTTTGCCCGCCGTCTAGACTACTTAAATTGTTCATTTAGACCTATCAATGACGACCCGCTTGGTGTAATGGTCAAGATGTTGCCTATTACGCAAGAGGTCGCGGGTTCGATCCCCGCACAGGACAAACATTTGTGTGCATGAACATGTCTGTTTGTCCTGGTCTGGGTGTTATATGTATCTATTTAAGTATATTTGTAATACCACTGTTGATTCTGATGTCTGTAATACAAGTGCTTAAGCTACTTAACACGGGGTCAGATCAATGTATGTGATGTTGTGAAATATTAAAAAAAAAAAAAAAAAATATCGAACGTTATGAAGCAAACTGCCACGAACAGAAATCTGATTATGATCTATTGAATGAGTCCTTTGAATAATGATCATCTTAATGTACAAATTAGCACACCAAGATAAACCCAGTATTTTGAACTTACTCTTACATATGTGTTACTTTAAATAGGTTGTACTGTAACCGATTTTTTTGCTGCATTGGCATTGCCACCGCCTCCTTTGTGCCAACATCCCGTTACCGAAGGGCAGACGGGTTATGTGGATGTGGCTCTTTATATAGTATATACCACCGAAGAGCTTCCTTATTGCCTGTAATTAGCATGAGAAGGAACGTACGCTAAGTAGCACAAAGCCTTCTACGTGTTCCTGTCCGTAAGTGCGAACTACTGTATTCTGCACTACTTATGTAGTCAAACTCTTTGAACCAACACCACAAATTAGCTTTGGCACAACTACATCATTATTGATTAAAACCAATCGTTGCACACTCCCGTTATTAGTACTAGTAGTTTGTCTTCATTCAGGGCAATACAAGCTCGAATTAATCACACGACCACCTAACAAGGCATCTAATGAACGTGAAGACGTGACACTCCGCAGCTAATTGTGCGTAATTAACTATGAATTATTTGGATAGTTGTTCAGCGGCGTTTAATAAATGTTTGTTGTCTATTTCGGGCTTTTATCGTGCTGTTTATGCAGGTGTGTCTTGGCATAGAACAATATATTTGTTGTTGTATTTTTTGCTCCATTTTTGAATCCAGGGAAATGCATTTACGCGTCATAGCTTGAAACTAGGTAGACCTGCAGATGTGTATACATCATATTGGGACATAGGACATCGTTCTACAATTTATGTAAGAAGAAATAACTCTCAGTAACAGATTGCAGAACACACTTTATTGGGTCTACTTCACAATTCAAATAGATTACCGAACACACACACAACTTTTACAGAGTAAAGACGTCCGTCTCTGTCGACAGTTGGTAACCAAATGCCTCGTAGCCTCGAAGTGACCCTCTCACTCTGCGACCGGACCGGTCCGGCCCGCAACCTGCTCTCGGACTCGAACGCAAAAGTGTAAATATAATCAAATATATTACTTAAATCGATTATTTTAGGACCGTAAGATGGACACCTAATATGTACAAGCCTTAGTCAAGCATTTAGATAAGTAGCAATAAAAAAGGGGAACAATTAGACCTGACTCTGAGTAAGAAACTCCAATTTTAGGGACTTGACTACGGTGCAATTCCAAATTCTTGTTTATTTAAGTTAATTAGCTACAATATTATACTCGTTATATGCGGCTATAGCTACCACCAAAACACTACCTAACCGCTGTACCTAACCATATAGAAGAGAATCAAGTTCCAATATTGTCACCAGAGCGTTAATAATGTCCATTAAATCCAGCGCTTAGACACTATATTACCTTGGCAAAATAAATAAACTCTAGTATCTAGTTCCAACAGTCTACTATGTAATCCCGTCTGGCTCATTACACCTTATTTTCTCTTCATTACCCTCATATTTTGTTACTCTCCTCTCGTTACTGGCCGTATTTTTATGAGGTGCCTCGCGTATAAAATTCGTGCTAATTAAAATATAGATAACTGAGTTTGCAGACAGTTGAAATTGTTTATGTTCACTTGTCATATTTTTAAACTTACAGCACTTTCTTTTTCCATTTTTTATCGGCCAGTGTTATAACAAATGCGTAATTTGTCTAAGTTTGTAACATGTAATTCAAGACGTGTACATAATAATATATTTTATGGATAAGTTGACAACTTTTAATACAAAAGTAATTATTATCTGAATCCATAAAATGTTTTAGCACTAAAAGGGCTGTTTAAACAATGAACGCAAATACTTATAATCCAGTCTGTAGGTATTTTTGCCCTACAAAAGGTGGAGTAAAAGCGTTTATGATGTTATGTTGTTAAGGTATGAAGGCCTAATAAAAATCCAAAATTTCGACCTTGAGAAGAAAAGGCGCGAGCCGCCATCTTGAATTGAATGTGCCAAAATTAGGTTTTTTTAAAATAATGTCTCAACAGTTGACTTTGTGGCAAAAGTGTCTATGGGAAGTAGAAAGAAGATAAAATTTCTAACATTCTTCGCATACATGTTTATTCTGTAAGTCTTACAGGTAAAAAGTTACAAGCGCCGGAATAAAATATTTCCAAAAAAAACGTGGCTCTGTTGACAAATGGAATAAAATATGCGAAGCGATATCTCATGCTGTAATTTCAGCAGCAAGACCTAGATCTTTTTTGTCGCCACTTTTGATCGGTATCAGTACATATTTGTACAAGAAGTTTGGATCAAAGAAACTTATCGACTTACTGTCTTCGTTGGGCTTCGCGGCGTCGTACTTTGAAACTACACTCTTCGAAAAATCTGCCGTTATTCGTCCTGATGCAGCTGGCACCTTGGTTGGCCCAGATTCATTCTCTCAAGTTATTTGTGATAATGCGGATCACAATGTCAATACAATAGATGGTTTACATACTGTTCATATTATGGGAGCTATCCAGTGCGTAACCCCTTATGATGCCGTATCACCCGATCAAAACATCCCAAGATTGTCTAATTTGCCTAAAGTAAATTGATGATTTTTGTAATTTTGTTTTTCTTCTACCAGATGTAACTTTTTACCTATAAGACTTACAGAATAAACATGTATGAGAAAAATGTTAGTAATTTTGTCTTCTTTCTACTTCCAATAGACACTTTTGCCACAAAGTCAACTGTTGAGACATTATTTAAAAAAAACTAATTTTGGCACATTCAATTCAAGATGGTGGCTCGCGCCTTTTCCTCCCAAGGTCGAAAACTTGGATTTTTATTAGGTCCCCATACCTAAACAAAATAAGGTCAAAACCGCTTTTACTCCACCTTTTGTAGAGCAAAGGCTTTTATAAGTCCCCACAGACTGGATTATTAGATTTTTCTAGAGTAATGTTCCTAGTTCGAGTCTGAAGTCCACATCTAAAAATACTTTCCCTTTCCTGCACATTGGCAACTTATAAAAACATTTCCATTGGAACTTTATTCGAAGTTTGAATTGCTCCAAGAGCAACATTACTTGGACTATTTTGCCGTTTCAACGGACGTGGATTTTTTTTATTTTCTTATTCATTTCTCGCTTTTTAACGCGTGGCTGTTTTTAAAAGCGGGCTAACGATGAAGGTTGGACGAATTTCTTCCATTTTCATTGCGGTCGAAGTATGGAGCAGAATAGAAACGGCAAGTATTGTGCGGTTTTAATTGCACCTTTTAATGCACGGATGAAGATTTTATTTCAAACGCCTTCGAATGGAAATCCGAATTGATTTTCAAGTGGTTTGCTATGGAAACGGTTTTAAAAGAACTTTAACCTGAGTCGCTTCATACTTTGGAAATTACTTGTAGTGGATGAAGTTTGCTGTAATACGTTTTCCTGACTTTGTGATTGTGTAACTCGAACTTTGTATGAATCTGAATTAATTTGTATTTTGAAATATGCTGGTTTATAAGCTTAAAAAATATTGTAATTGTTTAAAAATATACTTTGTCTACTAACGGAGATTTCATAAATATAAAACAATATCTCACAACAGCACATACATTGATCTAACACCGTATTAAGTAGCTTAAGCACTTGTGAGTTGTGTTACATATATCAGAATAAAAAGTGGTAGTACAAATATACTTAAAAACACATGTCACGCAGACCCGGACAAACAGACACACATGTACACAAATGTTCGTCCGGTGCTGGTATCGAAAACGCTAAAGAGTTAGTGGGTTCGATACCAGCACCGGTCTGGAAATCAATTTTTTGACCACACCAACCGGGTCTTAAAATAAAAGAAACAAGCTTGTACCACAAATGTCCATTTAAGAATATTCAACACAACTTTTACCCGCTACAAGCCCCAAACGGTAAGAACCGTCATTCGATTCGGATAATCGAAGAAGCATGCAATCTGAAACGTTTCTGATAAAATTGTCGTAAGTACATTTAGTTCCACTCCCGGGCGATGTCATCTAGGCCCTTTCTCCCGGGACAATATGGCCGGAATTGACTTCGGGATTCGAGACAACTCAACCATTATCCAGGAACGTTGGAGGACTAAGATGGAAGCTGAAGCGATTTTAATGTTTCAATGAGGACAGCTTAGAGTAGACATAATGTCACGTAAGACGTATACTTAATAAAATAAAATAAAACTTTAACTTCATACAAGCGGGCGCCTGCGACTCCTCCAATGAAAATCGTTTTTGCACACATAGTGCTATACTAACTGTTGAGTTTCTTCCGGCACTTCTTCCCAGCAGGCCATTCACGTCGAAGTGCTGGTAGGTAAAAAAAAGATGACGAAAAAGACGACGAAAAAAAGATGATGAAGAAGAAAAAAAGAAGATGTGCAAAAGAATTTCTATGTAAATCAAATCAAATTGCTAAATAAACTACTTTGACTTTGACTTTGACTAAAGCTGTAAGCCTTCCTCTACTAAGGGACTATCCGACTCAAAAATATTTTTTCGAGTCTCACTAGTAGTTTCTGAGATTAGCGCGTTCAAACCAACAAACAAATAAACAAACTCTTTAGTTTTATTATATGGGTATAGATCGTATCTCATAATAAATGCTAACTTACAATTAATTGTGGCTGTGTCAGAATATTATAAACTAAGGAACAAACGGCTTCCACAGGAATAGATTTTAAACTATCATTAGACAAATATGTTTTATCTTACCTACGGAAAGTTGACGTAACAGTTCCCATCAGGCCGAATTTGCTTATTTGTATAATCGAATTAAATTCGCCAGATTTATCTATTAGTTTAAGTGCTAAAGGACCGTGATCTGAGTCTCCTGGGTTTGATACGGGTCGAGCAAATGTGTCGGATTTATGACATTTCTGGTTTGTAACCATCGATCTTCATTTTGGACGAGTAGTGAACCATGACATAATTTCAACTACATAGTAGGATATTAACTGACTCATAAGGGGTTAACACTTTAAAAGAGATGTCCCAGAAATGTATGAAGCCTCGGCCTGGACCATGTACGCTATACCTAAATATAGGCGAATAAGTGTACTACATTTTTAATTACTCCAATTCTTATGGAAAACCTTAATTTTTTGGCGGAAACAATAAATTAAACCACAATATTGCAACTCAGTACAATATGGCGGAGGACGCATCCATAGAGTAAAGTAAATATACCAAGACGCATCTTTGAAACTTGAATGACGTTTATGTCGTTTATCCGTCAGTTTATTTTTGTTTTGACAGTATGCAGTTTATTTCACAAAGTATTTATATTTTTAGGTTACAAACGACCTAAAAATGCTGGGGCCAAAGCTGTAAAACCCAGGAAAGAAAAAAATTACAGTTGCCATCTTTACGAAGAAAAGTGAACAATTATGAATTTGATTTTATTTTTAAGCTACTAAATTACGGTCCAAAAATGTTTTATTGTATTTTTAATGGAAATAGCAATATTTTACCGATTTTTTGGTACCACGTACATGGTGCGGGCCTGGGATGGGACATCTCATTTGAATGTTATTGATAATTACCAACTGTTGTTCGTAAAATACAAAGAAGATTTAATTTAGGAAAAAAACCCTTGTGAAATAAATAATTTTAGCCCCATAAATCCAAAAAATGCTTAGTTTTAATTAATTATTTTTAAAAATATTAAAAAAAATTTTTTTCCTTTTCCCTTCTCGACGCTTCTTTGATTTCTAAATATAACTTTATATTTGAAAATACATTTTAAGAAGTACACAGATGTGAATTGTAATAAGTTTCAGTGCGTAGGTAAGTCTACTAGTTTCATACTAAGGCCAGGTTTTAACTGTCTGAAACTATTGGTATAGTCATTCTGTTTTTTTTCATCGAATTAAAGTGCATCTCCAAATGTCATCAGATCAAAATTATTATGAAAAGGGCGTAGCTTAAGCCTATCAACATTTATAAAAAAATATAGTTTTGAGTTTAAAGTTTAGACTCCAAAAGTCTACCCCACAGACCGCAGCTAAATAGAAAAGTAGAATCACTCCCACACAACAGGCGCTTTGTGAGTCCAACAATAGTGGAGTTGTTGCCGGTATTAGCTCCTGCTCTCTCGTATGATCACCGCGATATTGTACACGGCTCAGCATCAGAGCTATCTACCGTGAAATACGAGATTAGATCTTTATCGGTCCGTATTGCGTTTTAAACTGCTTACACTGATGGTGTTTTATTGCACTAATTGTTATTACTTTGTTTGCATTTAATTTTGTGTGTGAAATACGAGATTAGATCTTCATCGATTCGTTGTTTTATTGCACTATCAGTGTTGTTGCTATGTTTGGTCCCAACGTATCTTTGGGTAATATTATATCGTGCAAGTTCGTGTACTGTCCAAAGATTGTGCGATTTCGCATTACTTCGATCGATTAGAATCTACCATTCTAATCTATCGAAGTGAACCTGTCAAATGGTGAAACGAAACGCAACTCCATCCTTTATTAATTACTATATTAATCACCTTATCAAACCTATTAAAGCGAGCAAACATTTATTAGTGCATCTCTAAAGCGTATTTATATAAAAAAAAATTTGAGTTTAAAGTTTAAACTCCAAAAGTCTGCCTCAAAGACCGCGACTAAATAGAAAAGTAGAATCACTCCCGCACAACAGGCGCTTTGTGAGTCCAACAATAATGGAGTTGTTGCCGGTATTAGCTCCTGCTCTCTCGTATGATCACCGCGATAACAATATCGCGGTGATCATCGTATATAGATCTGATGATATAGATCTGATGTTGAGCCGTGTACAAACACGGCTCAACATCAGATCTATCTACCGTGAAATACGAGATTAGATCTTCATCGGTCCGCATTGCTTTTTAAACTGACAGTGATTTATTCTGCCGTCATAAGGAAATAGGGCGCATCTACATAAAGTAGAAAATGGAGAAAAAAATTATTTTGTGATTATGAAATGAAAAACGTTGCTGCTTAGTGGGAAATAGGTATTTTAATCTTTTTGCAATTTTAAAACTTGTATGATTAGGTAGCCTATCATGACACATGAATTAAATTCAATTATATCAATATTATCTATTTAAAAAACACGATTTTCTTTTTCTTCTTAGTAAAAAAAAAACAAAAAACCCGCAATACTTCATTGAAAAGGCGTTTCTGGCTAGATACATACGTCTTTTCAACGTAGTAATTTTTGGAACGTTCTTTCATTGTATTAAAATTTGTTTCGAGGCTTACTAAAAAAGGGCGCATTTAGCTACTTGCTGCTTTTCTTCTAAGTATTGCAAACACCAATTATAAAAGAAAACTGTTAACGCCCGTTATTTTTTGGCATTTAATGAGCAATAATTGAAGTTTAAGGTAATTTTTTGCTAAAAATTACCATAAACTTCATATGCTTATGATCCAGTGTTGCTCAATGCCTTCTTTTTTTTTAATATGTCAGAGGCGGCAAACGAGCTAGCGGGTCGCCTGATGGTAAGCAATCACCGCCGCCCATGGACATCCGCGACACCAGAGGTATCGTTGATGTGTTGCCGGCCGTAACCTCATACCCTCCCCTACTGAGCTCTGGCAACCTTACTCACCAGCAGAAACATAGCACAACAGTAACGAAGTGCTACTTCACTGCGGTCTTCTGTAAGGTGTAGGTACTTCCCCAGACGAGCGACTCATTCGAGTGGAATTTCCACAAAGTTCTACCTCTCCGATAAAAAATGGAAAAGTACAAAGTTGCTTTTTAATTTCACACATATTGATGCACTAGTTATAATTAAAACATTCAAAGAACTTATGTCAAAAAAGACGGAAGATCTATGGGGTATTTCAATACATATTCAAAAATCCATTATTATTCACGTTGCACATATTTAGCATTGATATTCAGTTTATAAATCTTATGAAATATATTAACTTCTTTATTTAAATCAGGAGAAAAGAGTGATCCGTCAAACTTCGGACCCATATGCATACATCCATATCTCAGTAAAATTAATGAAAAAATATATTTTATGAATTATTGTCATATTTAAATAAAGTTCCTTGTTAAATGAAAATCAGTACGCATTTACTTACAAACAAATCTACAACTGATTCAGGAGTTTCTTTAGTAAAACATATTTTTGACGTATGGGAGGCTAAGCAGGATGTTATTGGTAAATGTATTAAATTCACAATGCCAAATGTGCCACAACTTATTACAAATATTTCAATTAATTATGAACATATTTATGAAGTCAACTCAAATGTCGTTTTAGAAATTACTATAGATTCAAAATTACAATGGTGGCCCCATATTGTTGCTTTGGCAGGGAGACTCAGTTCCGACGTTTGACTGATATTAAAACGGCGATATTGGTTTATTTCAGCTATTTCCATAGTATTATGTCTTACAGTCTGTTATTGTGGGGATCATCTGCTGATTTACAAACATTTTTTGTACATAATACAGAAAAGGGCGATTCGTGCAATGTTATGATCTTAAGCCGCGTGATTTACTCCGAAAGATATTTCAGGAGATAAACATTTTAACTACAGCGTCGCAATTCATCTTTGACTGCATAATTTATACATACGCAAGAACCTACACATATTTTTTCTAGACAAAATAACTTTCATAGCTTTAATACAAGAAATAAACATGAGCTTGCCGTTCCCAGTCAGAGGCTTCATAAGACTGGCAAGTCTTTTATTGGACTAAGTATCAAAATATGTAAGAACCTTCCTGAAAATTTAATTGAATTTCCTAAACATGATTTGTTTATTAAATCATTCTTGATGAAGAAAGGTTACTATAAAATAAAGGCTTATTTATATGACAAATATGCATGTACATTTTAATCTGCTCAGCCGCACATAACTGCTGAGTTTCTACCGGCATCTCTTCTCAGCAGGCCATTCTCTTTTCAGCTCGCCAAGTCGCTGGTTGTGTGAAAAAAGTTTTGACGAACAAAATAATTCACTAAGTGAATCAAACTGCTGAATAAATAATTTCATTTCATTTCTATACCTACTTAGGTTTAAAATCTTCAAAATAATAGATTTTTTTTTTGCGCACTTGCATATAATCTTATATCTGGGCGCATCTGTTAGAACATGTTCTTTACCGCGGCTTCCACTTCCTCCCGCAAACGCAACAATACTTAGTAGAAAAGACGTTACTGCCACGTACGCCTTACCGATTCTCGTAATACTTAGAAGAAAGTACGCATCTACTCAGATGCGTTTTTTCTTCTTATGATCATGTAGTTACGCCTTTTCAACCTATGAACATTAATATATTTTGTAAACGAATAAGACTCTTCTACTTAGTTACGTCTTTACATCTTAGTATTATACAGAAACGTCTTTCCAATTTAGTAATCCACAATAAATTTTGTAGATACGTCCTTTTTAGTTGTTCATAAAAGAAAGAGTATTCGTATTTCATAAAATTAAAAAATACTAGAAGGTGCGCCTTTTTCTGCTGATTCCGAATCACTATATAACTCAATTTTGGTAAAAATGTTAGATGCGCCCTTTTTCACTATGACGGCAGTATTGCACAAGTAGTGTTATTACTTTATTTGCATTTTGTGAAGCTAAGCATTGCAATTTTCAGAAACTGAATGTACGAAACAGTACGGGAGCCCAAGCGGATATTTTTGTCGTGACTCGAGCGTGTCAGTTAATAATATAGGGAGAAACTTTGCACTATTTAAAGTACCTTTTCCAAGTAAAAACTACAATAATAGTATCATGAGAGTTTGTTTAAACCAATAAAATAACTGTGTTTATTAGAAAAGTACCAACACTGATAACTTCATTGAATGGTCTTTACAAGTCTGTCCACCGTAACACTAACAAGACAGAGAGAACGGGCCTCGGCAGTGTAAAGTGCGAACTTTATTGGAACAATGCAGAAAATAACAAACTGCTGGTCTTGAAACAAAGTCCACTGTGCGATACTGTCGAGCACAAAAGGCATTTTTTCAACCTCCATACGGAGTAAAAAATAATTACTTTAAAGTCTTGGGATTATAATTGAAATTACACTTTCTATTGTTTAACAGGAGCCTTTTGTTTTTGGGTAACGATTCTTTTTCCTAGCGTTAAATATTTATAGATAAAAATTAAACCGACTTCAAAAAAACCGTGAACACAAAAATAAACTAAAAATTAAAAAATAATTCCTAATATCTATTACCTCATACTGTAATTTTCCTAAACTATGTTAAAGTAATCTTAAACATACTAACTGAAGTCGGTGCTTCTTCTCTTCTGTTTTTAGGCAGGCACCGACTTCAGTTAGTGTGTTTAAGATTACTTTAACATAGTTTAGGAAAATTACAGTATGAGGTAATAGATATTAGGAATTATTTTTAGGGTTCCGTAGCCAAATGGCAAAAAACGGAACCCTTATAGTTTCGTCATGTCTGTCTGTCTGTCTGTCTGTCTGTCTGTCCTGGCTCGTTCTCCGCCGTTTCTGAACCGATTGCCACGAAAATTGGTGGAGAGATGCATAGTGATAATTCAAGAATTGGTTTTTAAAATAATCGAAAAATAATTATTTTTGCCCCCCCCTCCCATACATCGAAAAGTGAATTCGAAAAAAAAATCGACTTACCCCATCGTGTGGGGTATCGTTAAAAAGGTATTTTTAAATACAATAAAACTTGCCTTAAAACCATGTGGATCAAACTGCCCAGTCTCGAGATATATTAATACCAAGTTAAAATAAGAGCGTCCCCCCCCTTAACTTTTGAAATACTATTACAATAATTCTGAAAAAAATGTCCTGTATACCTCCAAGTAAGTACTTTCAACGAAAACTATAGCGAACTCTGTATCATACATAGTTATTTTTATACAACTCGACCAACTTATGACGTGCAGTTGCCCTTACTAAATGGTGTCTTTAGCGGTCGGGCCATCTTTTAGCTACGGAACCCTTTCATGGGCGTGTCCGACACGCTCTTGGCCGGTTTTTTTAATTTTTAGTTTATTTTTGTGTTCACGGTTTTTTTGAAGTCGGTTTAATTTTTTTTTAAAAAGTCAGTTTATTTCATGATTTTTAGTTGTGTAAAAGCTAGTTGTGAACATAATTATTAATAGGAACTTATTTGTTGTTAAGAGTGAATGAGAGTAAGTATTTGTTGAGCACAAACTTAATGTAAATTTCAGACTTATTCAGTTTTTCATGGATCCCACTGTCAGAATTGAAATTTCTATGGGACCAAATTGGAAGCACCAGCTTTCAAATGAAACCAAAAACATCCAAATCGGTTCACCCAGGCAAAAGTTATGAGGTAACTCTCCTCCTCCTTTTTTTGAAGTCGGTTAAAAATAGGAGTAGATACTCTTTTAGGTGACTGCAGATTTGTAATCAAAATCTTTTGCTTATATTTTTACGTAGCGGTACAGATAAGCGGTAACTGAATTGACTGAATGTTGTTCCATGTAATTTTGCTTCCATGTGTGAAATGTATGTTTTTCCCTTTTTGCGCTACGTTAAAGTAAAAGGAAAATAAATTGAGGAGATAAAATCACATTTTTCTACCAAAGAAAAGGAAATCTCAGAATAAAAGTTGCACGTGATGTGCATAATTTAGTAGTTCTCTAGGTAATGTCTCACCTACGTAAAGTATAGAAAAAGATATACGGTACGTGACATTTGAATCTGAAGACGTAAATGTACGTTATGAGTGGAAAAAGACCAGTGGAAAAAAATTTAATGTACTTACTTACGTGATTTGATATTTTGACTCGCTTGGTGATACGAAGACATTCACTTTTACTACACTACACAATTATCACTTCATTCAACCACATTTAAAGTCACTTTGAGACTAAACACGGCAGTAACGATCAGGAGTGCAGTCCCCTGTTCGCGCGTGTTACCAACTGACTTAGTAACTAAGTTGCTGTCATTTGACATTGTTTTTTTTTTCACTTTCTGGCAAAGCAAAAACTTTGTCCTTCCGACCTCGCAATTGATAATTCACTCATTTTTTTTCGATCATTATTAATTTTCTATTCAATCTATATTTTTTTTGAAAATTTGAATGTTATGGATACTTATTATTTTGATAACAATGGCCTATAATTATTCAGAGTACAAAGTCGACTATTAATTTAATTTAAGTCTTATAGGTACATTACTATTTTTATACTTTTATACTTAATTGTCAAAATTGTCAATGCTACAACAAAACATTATGACAGGGTAGTTAGTCATAGTTCACCTAAGTTGAAAACACTGCAGAAAAGTAATAAGGTTTTGTTCTGAAAATACTTAGTTATCCTCCTACCAGACGGTAGTTTATTGTCAATGTAAATAATCTAGCTCTTCGGAAAGCACGTACAGTCCTTGGGTCTTTGCCAGATATCACCACTTGGTTACATAGGTTGTGTCAAAGGCTTCACTGAGTGGTTCGGGGAGCAAAGATCACTGATGCCCGTGGCCGCCCGTCAAGGTGACGACGGGGTACAGTGGAGTTTAGTGGATAAACCGTTGGGTTCACATTCCCATAATATTAAAATGTCTTATAGGACACCGGAAGCCCCACACACGGCCTTGTTCAACCCTTAGAACTAGGTTACGATGCGTTACGCACTACCCACCAGAAAAAAATATTGCCGTCCCACCGCGCATGGGAGTAACGAAACTTATTACTGTGCAGTGCACCTGCGCTCATATTACCTAACCTATAAAGTATTATTTATATTTATATCCTGAGTTATTCATAGGGTTTGGCAGATGTAGCCGAATTTAATATTTGTTATCGAACAAGGTTCCGAAAAGTTTTACTAAAGTAAGTACACGAGAAATTACAAAAATAATATACTTAATATTATTTTTGTAATTTCTCTTGTGTAGGTAGCTAACTAATAATACAAAAATTTTATGATTTGGTGGAATGATGATTGTAATGAGACAAAGTCATATTTAAATTGAATATTTGATTCTTTTCATAGCTTGAAGATGCATGGAAATAAAAACAGTTTTTAAGTGAATATGAGGTAGCGTTTCATTATTAACTTTGTTAGTGCTTATATTTTTAGTAGTTAATTTAGATGATTTCATCACAGAATAGACCAATAAAAGGTGATATACATATTGGATTTGTAGAAGGTGCTTATTTTGGAATTTTGAGTCTGCAGTTTTTTCAATATTACTTTTAAGAAGGGGTTATTAAATAAAAGATCAAATGTAAAAACAGAATGTTTTAAATCATCATCACAATTCCGCATAGAAAGTTAAAACACTACCTTACAAACAATATTTTAACAACTACTCAACTTGTTAAGATTCAATCGAGTACAGTCAATTACATTTAGCGACTTATTTTTTTTAATACTATTTTTAAAACATGACAGTCGAAAAAGATCATTAAAAAATATTTGATAATACATTTTTGATCTATTAAGTTTTGTCACTCACTGTACACGTTTGATTACGTATAGGAACACACAAGGCTGAAATTACGCGACCCAAGTTCAGCGACGTTATTTTGGTATAGTGTGTCATTTACCATTTAAAAGCGTATCATATCATAAACACGACGGAACGTGAATTCAGCTGCGTAAATTCGGTCGCGTTTTTTTGGCATGTTGTGTTCCTACACTAAAAATTAAAATCAGCGTTTGCACCAGATCGTACCATAATCTACTTGAAATTATTACCACTTATTGTTATATGTACAACGAATATTAAACAAAAGTGCTGACTAGATTTTTCTTTGGCATTTGATACAAAAATTAGAAGTTCAATTATTGTTTCATGAATAAAATCAAAACAAAACTGAATCGTTCGCATCTACTTAACTAAATAGTTAGTTTTATTTATTTATATACTTAGTTTAATATGAGTTTTAATTAAGCGTGTACCTAATTTTTACTATAAAGCCTGAGATCTTTACATAAACATCATTATATTATATTTATTTTGTATTTGATGTAATATATAACTAGTCTTAAAAATCTTTGAAATAAAATATCAGTTTAAAATAGTTATATTCGTCTATGACTAAAACAAATGTTTAACATTCAGATTCTGTGAAGGAACCCTGTTATATTTTGCATTTTTACATAATTTTATTTACAGCTATACATAATACATGATAACTTCATTATAATATGACACAGACATACCTACGTAATATTTATATTATTGTTTCGATATCATAATAAGTTATTACTGAAATATTGAACATTGAGCAATAAAAAGGAGTAAAGTACGTTTTAATTCATAAATAATGTAAGATTTTTAATCAATTTTGAGCAAGATATAATCGAAACAGTAATTAATGAACCAGATGTCATCCATTTTAAAACGTGTTTGAATAAATTAATACAATTTCAACTTATTTTTTTTTATTAAGAGAGAGACTCATTCATTCAATTGTCGAGCTTTGTAAAATTAGCTGGAAAAGCAATATTTATAGAATTACTTGATGTAATAGTTAGCAGAATTAGCTGAGTAAAATATAAGCATTTTATTTTTCAAAGTAGTTTGAAAACACGCAACTTTCAAAATATCATCTTTGCAACGGCAATCTTTTACGAAACGTTTTACTTTAGCCTGTGCACTATAGGTACTCAATTCTTTATTTAAATCACTTTGGAAGATCATTGATTGCGATATTTAAACAGTTATGAAATAACATTACATTATTCTACTATAAACCATAATGATGCTAATCTGAAAAGTATAATACAATATTATATAGTTGATATGATCAAATTTTTCTATTTGGCGAATAATTACATACTACCTTATTCAAATCTCGCAGTGCAATTTCATGTCTCTGGTAGACAATTCCAATACATACATTTTTAATACTGATAATTTACCTACAATTTCGAAACAATAATTAAAATAACAGATTGGTTTAATTTTTTTCGGACGGCCAGGCAAAAACACATTGAATAAATATCCACTAGAGACGAATCGTCACATCCTTTTAAAATTGCCAGACCGCTGCTCTATTTTTCTTTCTAGCGTTTTATCCCGTTTTCTGAGCGGGGTCCGCTTTGACCACGATCCATGATTTGGCGTGTCTGGTTATTACAGTGAAGCGACTGCCATCTGTCCTTCGTAACCCTTAGAGAGGAACCATACCGTTGCTGTTTTGTCTAGACCAATACGGAACTTGACTGGTTAGTAAAATTCGCGCCTTTTAATGAAATAACAAGTGGCTTCTTTATTATTTTGAATAATATAATTGATCAATTTTGTTGATTGTTCTTAAAGGTTAGTGGACCATAATGTATTTTTAAGTTGCCATTTGCCTGATACACTAACTTTGGTCTATTTCAGCCTCAGTGTAATCCTCATCACTCGTTAACCAACCACCCCTTATACCCTAGTGGATATTTCATCTATGCAAAAAAAGAAAAGAAAATCTGTATGTCTACAAGACACTGATTATGCCGCTATTAAAATGTATTAGTTCAATTTCTAAGTGAGATATAAGGATACATGAATATTTTAATCTCTGTATATTAATTACTTGGTGTTTCGAAATATCAATCTTTAATAGCATTTATAGTAAATTACATAATATATTACATTCATTTATTTATTTATAAAGTTTTATAGAACGTTGTACTTTTATTTACAAAATTTGTAAATTAATGTTTGCTAATAAATGTTTAATGAAGTTTTAAAATAATCACAACCTTAAAATAACTAAAGCTTAAAATACTCCTAAAGATTTGGCATAAACATTTGTAACAATTGTCTTCATATAATACTGATTGACTAGAATAGATATTCATACATACAAGCGAAAACAAGTATTTAGTAACAAGACTTACGATTATGTATTTAATACTGTTTAGTACATTATTATCTACATATTGATATGCTATAATTCTAGTACTAACATATATTATTGAGTTATCACATTAAATAAATAATAACCCTAAGGTTCCTAATTATTCAACGTTTCTTGTATTTGGTCGTCTGTAGATCTCATAAATTTAAAAACAGAAAATTATTGCAAAGCAAAGACAATTTCGTTGTCATTTTCACGCCTTAAGAACCAATCCTCATCCCATTGTTCAATAATAATAAGATAATAGTTAATGTTATGTTGATGAGTATATTTCAAACTTATAGTGTGGATCTACATATGTTTGCATTTGTATTGTAGATTAAAGGCTCAATTCAAGGATATTGACCACATAGTTTTGTTTGAAATAAAAATACGTCAATGGCTTCAGAATATTATTATCATGTTATTTCATTAATATTTGGAATGGTAGTTTTTACTTTAAATTTTGCTTCGAATGTTATGCTAAATTTTTTTTTTGCTAATGGCAAAGTACCTAAAATCATATTTCAAATAATACTTTCATACGACACCCCCGTTTCAAATTACTATTTCCTTTCTCAGATACCCTTTCAATCTTTGCAAAACAATACAAACATAACAAAACATACAAAGATTTGAGATCTACTGAGTGAAGACGACCAAATAGTCTAAAGGCTAGGTGCCGCACTTGAGTATTTTCCTGAAGGCCTTCCTGAACTCGGGGTTGAAGATGGTGTAGATGACTGGGTTGAGGAAAGAGTTGATGTAGCCGAGCCACGTGGTGAGGATGAAGGTGGTCATACCGGGAGCGAAGGGGAGGTCGAACTTGTCACAAATGGCGCCGAGGACTGAACACGTGAAGAACGGACCCCAGCAGAATAGGAATACACCTGCGAACAAAAAAAGTCATATCAAACAATGTGTTGGTAATCTGCCTAATTATTACATGGCATTTATTATTATAATAGTAGTTTAATCATGAATACTTGCCAAAATAAGAAAATATGGTCATAACCGAGATCTTTTAGGAAAATTCGACAAAACAAGAATTTTAAGCTAAAAGTGTTAAAAGATGTTTTCTAATATTTTCTCAAACCTCTTAGATTATTAAAGTCTAACAATGGCCATAGTGAAACATTTAAAAAGACTAAGGCAAACATAAGTTTCCTTTTTCTGCCCCAGGTCATATTTAAAGCTAATCCAAGATAGTTATCAAGCCTATTCATATTCAAGTAAAATGAATTCCTTTACAAAATCCTGTAAGATAATTAGAGCATCGTACCTAAGACAATCGCTAGTGTTTTAGTCGCCTTCCTTTCTTTCTTGGCTGAGGATTTCTCTCGTTTCTTTTTGCTGGCTTTATTCGCTTTGTAGATTGTGAAGCGAGCCGTGGCGGCGCTTGCTTTGCGTTCTTTCTTAGTTGTGCCATCTCTGATGTCCAAATTGTATTGGCTTGTTGTGTCTTGGTCTTCTTCTGAATGGATGGCGAGGGACACATTTCTGTAAACAAAATGTTAGATTTAAAAACTAAATTGTATTAAGAATAAATGTATAATTTAAAATAAAATTTATTATTTACGTCTCACTTTCTTATTTAGTCGTATCAAGTACATCTTAAACCAAGATTTTAATATTGTCAACTTTTTGACTCCCATAACGAAAGTGATGAAAGAAAACTGGTTAAAAGTAATTTCGCCATTGAAAATGTTCTTTGAGTAATTGTTAATTATTTATTAAAATTAATATTCCCCACATCTTTTTATTATATTCATTTGAAATATCCCATCCCTAAGGCAATGAGTAGGTAGCAGCAATAGCAGCACTTATTTCATATTTACTTCTCGCAAACAAACTTTCTAGGCTATGGAAGTTAGGATCTCCTGGGAAAACCTAGGCCCCGAAGTTGGGTTAAAATTCGACGCAGTTTATATGGACTGTAATAAACTCGCGTTATGAGAAATTAGGCTGCCTACCGAAGTAATGTACTTAAGCAATACACTACAAGCTACGTAAGTTTTTAATTTTTGTAGTGTAGCACTGGTGAAAAATTGTTTGTCAAAGTTGCAAGCAGTGTCACAAGAGCTTTTTATTTCTTTTATAAAATTGAGTCTCCTGGGTAAAAATGAAAGTAGAAGAAGAAATAATGTAATAATTTTGTGTTGTATGTATTTATTTCTCGTTGACTTACAGTTGCAGGATGCTTTATGAACATTTCGTATAGTAACGCTGCTGTCATGGAACTTTTACTCCCGTTTGAAATCATTTTCGCAATATTAATTTTATTTGATGATATTAAGTAATAGTTTTAGAGGTATTCATAACATAAATACTTCTTCGAAAAATTGTTTTATTTGGTAAATTCATAATAGATTAGAAGAGAATTCAACAATATTTTCACATACAAATATTTTCATATTATAATCCCAGCATAGAAATTTTCTCGCAAAGAGGCTTATGTTCTACTTCGAGGTGTGAAATTATTGGCAAAAAATAACATGGAATAACCTAAGCTCCCTACATTCACGGCTGGAGTGTTTGTGTGTAAGTACGAACGTAATCCATCACGGCATAACCATTATTGGATGGGGTGTAGAGAATGGCTATAGTCATTTTCTCATTCCTGCCTCAACATGGGCGAAAATATGAGGGAGATTCGATTATACTGTGCAGGCAACACATCGCTAGATTAAGGGAAAATCATGACCAAGGTTGATATTAAATGGTTTAAATTTCTGTGAAAGAGAATATTAAAAACGTGGTGTAGACTTCTCATTCTATTTTTCTTCATCTAGTTTTGTACGTAGGTTACACTTTTTTATATAACGTAGTAAACGTTACAAAATAATGAGGACTTAAACAAAATTTGTCATTTCGGTATATTGAATTTTATTGTAAACTGTTACATGTCATATGTTTATTCGAACTAGTCATTTATTTTAAGTTTTCAATTAAAATAAATCGGATTGATATAACCTATATGGAATTGTATTCCCAATGACGCGTGAAATGTAAATAATCTAATACTATTTGTCAAAATGCCAAGTAAGACGTGAAAGCCGTGTAGACGAAGCGTAAAAATGTGTTACCAGAAGCCAGTTTTTCCCGTTTCCATTTTTATAACCGACAGATACCTTACACTAACTTTATGAATAGTCATGACTGTACCTATGGCCTTTTTAACAAATAGTCATTGAATTGGTTATCTGAAAGTGGTGAACACTGTTTAAAGATATGAGTACTAAACTTGTCTATGTTTATTATTATGCCATAGGTAATTGTATTGTTATTTTTTGTGACCTTTTATGTGGGTAAAAATGAAAGTAGAAGAAGAAATCCCAACTAATATTTTAAATGCGAAAGTAGCTCTGTCTGTCTGTCTGTCTGTCTGTTACGCTTTCCCGCTTAAACCTCGCAACCGATTTTGATGAAATTTGGTACAGACAATCTTTAGACCCTGAGACAGAACATTTTACAAAATATTTTAAGAGGTTTTTATAGTATTATGTGCATAATTTTATAACTGAGTAGGTGTCAATTTAGACAAATTTTACTCGGACAAATTATCCGAATTGGCATATTTTAATTTCATTATTTTTTCATTGTCAATTCGGACCACGAGAAAAGTTGCTTATTTGTCCAGTCAGATTGAAAAGTTTTAACGATTTCTTCAAACTAGCCTTCCGGTAGATTATTACAATAAAAAATAACAAAAAGTTAACGCAAACTGACCTAGAATCCGACATAACTTTGGCAGTCTTTCCGTTCTTCTTCCACTTGGAGCCATCACAGGCCATATTCCTGAGGACGGTGGCATCCTTCAACCCTGGCGAGCCAGGGGGAGTCGAGGTATGCTCCCTTATCGTGTCTTCTAAATTGGACGGAGCGTACCCTGAGTCGTTGTTCCCGTTGGGGTCTGTTGCTGATGACTTGAGATTCTTCTTGGGACTGCTGAAAGGTAAGCTTTAGTTAGTACAGTATAAATAAATCAGCCTAATTTAATAATTCATCGCAGATAAAGGCCAATGATTAAAATATCTCATCTTTAAAAAGACTTTGGGTTAATTACTAACCAAGCTAGTCAAATGTCGGATTGGTGATCACAATCCTGAGTATTCACCAAAACTGATACAGATTTTTCCCAACCCAGAAATCGAACGTCGATCTCGAGATCAATAATAGGCTCGGTAATTGTACCGATTAGGAACAATCGACCAAAGGCACGGAGCAAGTGCCGTGTTCAAATTATTAATAAAAAAAATAAAAATGACCAATATATTTTTCACATGTACTATCCTCCTGACAAACTTTATGATACTGACAGTGATACGAAGTTCTCCGGGTCAGCTAGTTTCGATAATTAAATTACATTAAAATAACTACTGTTACATAATGTGTTATGTGTGTTGTATGTATGTTACTGCTTTTCGTTCTCATTTCTAGGAAGCAATACCATCATGGTTAGTGACAGCCGTAGAAACTATTCTGAGATATTTTATTGTTACGGAATTTTTACAAATTGTGTTCCGTATATTATGTCATCGTTGTCGTCTACTTAAGGTACAAGAGGAAGAACATTTTCTGATTTCTTATATATCTGAGCCTAATAAAAAAAATATTTTACATTTTGAGTACATCACATTTTTCAAATATTTTATATGAACTTTGAAAAATAATTAAAAGTAATCCAAGCAACATGCAAAATTTTCGTCAATAATGTAGTTTCCTTCTTAAGTTTCACTCAATGGTTTTTTTATATTTTTATAAAAGTTCAATTGACAGTGGTTAAAATTAGTTATAAATCTGCCGAATGAATATCCGGTTAAGCTATTCAGAGCTTATCATAACATGCAACAGGACCTAAATGTATCTCAATTGTTGAGTGTTTTACATAATATTGAAATAAATAACTCACTTTCCCGATTCCTCCGCTACAGTCGCCAACATAAATTCTGTTGACTTATCGTTGGGTATAACGTGACACTCGTCGGCGTCCGCCTCAAGATCAGCTGATCTTTTGTCGAAACTGTGAAAAGAAATGGTAATGAATACAAGAACATACGTATTATGGGTATAAGTTCATAATATGCTGTCTGGAAGTCAATATAGTCTAGAAAATAATTTGTTTAAGTCAATGGTTTAAGTCATCTAATTTATAAAAATATTATAAATGCATGACATAGGCATTGACGAGCCGTTTGGTGCAATGGTCGAGAAGTCGGCTATTACACCAAAGGTCGCGGGTTCGACCCCGCACGGTACAAATATTTGTGTGCATGAACATGTCTGTTTGTATCGGTCTGGGTGTTTCTATGTATAATATGTATGTATTTACAAAAAAAAAAAAAGTATATAAGTAATGTTTATCCGTTGTCTGGCATCCATAGTACAAGCTAATGCTTAGTTTGGGGCTAGATGGCGCTGTGTGAATAATGTCCAGAGAGAGAGAGAGAGAGATAATGCTTCAAACAGAAATGAAATGAAATGGAATATGAAAAAAAACACTTTATATCGGTCTTTTCAATCTGAAATGCTCACAAGTATTTTGAACTATCGAGTCAGTTTTCTTTGTAAATATGTAACCTGAATCTGAATCTTATAGTCAAAACTTACTAACAAAATATTTACCAAAATGTTCTTTACGAAAACCCACGTTTCGTTATAAAGCCTCCTGCTATATGGCAAAACTCTTACTCAATCAAACTTATCCGCGTCTTACTTGACAATCCGGATCAAGTTACGTGAGCGTAAAATAATGTTGATGCGAAAAGTAAATTTCATTTTACCGTATTGGAAAAGTCTGCTCCAGAGTATTGTTCAACCAGATATGTATGTGAATCCTGAAGCCTAATTTGATTCGTTTGAATAAAACAGGTAAACAACGTAAAAGGGCCACGAATTCTCGCCGATACTACACATAATTCTCATAACTTTTATTGAAAATGTTCTAACTCCCCTTTACGTCAGGATTTTGACAGTTTATTTTATTCAATGCTCAAATCAAATCTTTTCTCTCCCGTCTATTTCTATTCGGATGTCACAACTTCTAGGTAAGTGCGTGACAGTAAATACACGGAGGATATTTTGACAGGTTTCCAGCGAGTTTCACTGTACAGATAAGGGAGTTAATGGTAGGACAGGTGACAGTTAGGTCTCACTTTTTTGGACTTCACATTGTCCTATCGTGAGTTAATGATCAAGGGAAATATGTCAAGCATCTCACGGTAGATTAGCTGAATAGCAGTGTCATTATCAAGAGGTGGAGAAACCGGCATAATTTTACAAACTTTGAAGATCAACAAACCTGTCTTCATGATCGTCCTCGTTACTCCCAGACCCCGTGTTGGTAGGCCTGTCATCATGCAGCGCAGTCTCGGCCAGCCGTCTCGTCTGCGCCACGTTTTCTATCACCACGGCAGCCGTAGCTCCTGTGGTGGGGTCGCCCGCTATGGGCGGCTTCTTTGCAGCCCTCTGCTTTTTCGCTCTATTTCTTAAAGCCTGTTTAGAAAGAAGAAGTGTTAGGACTTGCGGACGGTGCCGAAAGCTACCACGAGGATGTTAATAAAAGGCAAAATACTTGTCAATCATCATACCTTAAAACGTCATAGCAAAAGATAATCATTACCATGATGCAAGGAACTAAGCAAAGACTAGCTGTTGAGGCCAAGGACATTGAGTGCGTCGATGGCGGTGGAGATCACCCATACTAGGAATATCATCATAATGCATGGTATGTAGAAGGGGCCGATCAACGATTAGATGATAATTAGTTCTGGAAGTCGTGGTCGGGGGGTATCATTGAGGCCGAGCACGTTGGGGGTGCTGATCGCGGTGGAGAATCCCCACAAAACAACAATAGTGAGACAGTTACAATAGTAACAGCATACCTTAAAAATATTGTAGTAAAGGAACATCATCATGATGCAGGGTATGTAGAAGGAGCCGAGCGACGAGGAGATGATGTAGTTCTGGCTGTTGAAGAGGCATTCGTCGAAGTCGCGGTCGGGCGTGTCGTTGAGGTCGAGCACGATGGAGGTCCCGACTGCGGCGGAGATCACCAACATAACGCAAATAGTGTGACAGTAAAAATAGTAACAACAGCATACCTTAAAAATATTGTAGTAAAGGAACATCATCATGATGCAGGGAATGTAGAAGGAGCCGAGCGACGAGTAGATGATGTAGTTCTGGCTGTTGAAGAGGCATTCGTCGAAGTCGCGGTCGGGGGTGTCGTTGAGGCCGAGCACGATGGGGGCGCCGATGGCAGCGGAGATCACCCACACCAAGAGGATGGTTAGCCAGACTCGCGTGTTGTTTTTATGCTTCGCATATTTGATTGGTTGTGTTACTGCTATGTACCTGTGGGTGTGAAAGAAAATAAATTATCGTTAAAATTAAAAACAAAGAAAAATTCATCTGATCTCATGGCTCAGGCGGGAATTGAACCCAGCGCCTCTTGCAATCCGGGCCAGCGCTCTGAGCCACGAGATTAGATGAATTTTTCTTTGTTGTTCTTCGTTTATAATTTTAACATTATAGTTTAAAGGAATAATAATACCTAGCATTTAAAAATGCTTAAATAAAATATACAAAAATAAAATATCATCAAATTTTAACGATCACCTCGTTGCTAATTTCTGTCCGAACTATCACGGGAATATTATGTAATATATTATGTGACTTAACGAGTTCGCTTCGGTTCAAATATATAGGTACCTTCAACTGCGTAAACAGACATGCGGTAGGGCTGCCCGCCATTTTAATTACATTTGCTTCCATTAAGTTTTGTGTATGTTAAACTACTTATGCTCGTATTATTCTAAAAAGGCCATCTCTGTTATAAGCCAATTAATGAAAAAAATATATAGGACAAAATACCCTAGGCTTCATATTAATGATAAACTTGTACTTATTTTAATATCAAAACTTCGCGGCATTCGTTCAAAAACAACATTTTACACACCATTATCAAACCTATGTAAAAAACATTGCAAAATG
Organism: Nomophila noctuella; assembly: GCA_958496325.1. Classification (NCBI taxonomy): domain Eukaryota; kingdom Metazoa; phylum Arthropoda; class Insecta; order Lepidoptera; family Crambidae; genus Nomophila; species Nomophila noctuella. The sequence continues at coordinate 6,464,522 of OY292496.1, read as the reverse complement.
TTACCTAGTACGTAGGTACTACGCGTACTTTGATGTACAAATAAATAAGGAGTAACGTGAAAATTGTATTTCAAATGTGTACAAATTGCACTTACCTATCAACTGAAATTGCAACTAAATTGAATATACTCGAAGTGGAAGAGGTGACGTCCATCGCGATGTAGACGTCACAGACGAATGCTGGCAGTCCCCATGAGCCGTGCACCTGCAAGCAAAATTACACCTTAAAACAGAACTTGTACGGTCCAATTGAAAATGTGCAAGTAGAAAATATATTTTAACCTTACATCGCGGTGGAGAAAAGTATTGAAGTAAGATATTGCGGAATCCATACAGACGTCTTCAGGTTGGTAAATGTAAGTATTCAGGGGAGGGCGCATATTTTAAAACCATTCCATCGTAATATTCCGTTTCGAGTGAAAGTAGTACGCGTCAATTTATGAATGAATTTGTTGTGTATATGTAACAGATTCCAAGGTTTATTTTTATTAAAACCATATTTATATTTCATAAGTACTTTTTCAGGACTATGAACAATGAACATGAACATTTTATAATCTGAGCTCGCAATACATTAGGCATATTTTAGTTTAAATTGAAATGTTATATTTAGGTTCATACAATAAAAAAAAATTGTTCTCAAAGGAAAGTTATTTTTTCTTTCTCTTTCTAGAAAATCAAAATTATGGACAGCTGAAAAGGCTAAAAATACACACTAAAGTACCAAACAAAATGAATGTTTCTTCTGAAAGGCTTGATTCAACATCAAGGCATTGTCTGCATTCCGCAAAATATTTTAGTAAAGTACCGTGTTTCACTTACATTTCTGAATCAAATATATCATCGTCTATATCATTTGCTAGCGTGGACTTGAGTCGATTCCTTCGAGGATATTGGGTTCGATGTCTCATCCGGAGTGTGTTTGAATATGTATGATATTGCCAATAACTTGTTTGGTACACTCTTGCATGGGGCTTTTCGTGTTTTGTATTGAGGTAGGTAGAAAATATTGATATCATTGACTATCTAGCTCTTTTTACTGAAGGATTTAGCAAACTACAAATTCCTCTTAAAGATATTTAAGGCTTAGAAGTTTAGCGTTTTATTTCAAACTAAAGTAACTAAGTTTTTTATTGCTTGATGCTTCGACATGTTACAATAGCCAAAAAGTCAAGCTATTTAACGCGTTGAGTCCCTTACGTTTGGTTTTAATTAAAAAAACGTCTATACGGATAAAATTGACTTGAATGTCTGTCCGTAGTATTCTTGAATTTTATTAACATATTTTCGCTTGGGTTCCATACGCAGGTCGGGTAAATTTCTGTGGATTTTTCCGAACACAGCCTGGGTTTGTGATCACCAAACCGCATTTGCCAAGCATGTTGATTAAGTCAAAACCCATCCATCTTTGAAACGAAAACATTTTTTTACTGCTTAGGTTCAAACTGCGTGGATACATACAAAATCTAGATGCTCAGTGTTAATAACGTAAACAGAAGCCTAAGGCACTGGACTTGCGGAAATGACTGTCCCAACGGGCTATGGAGTAAGAGGACAGATAGTGAATCTGTTTGCTCGCTTAATTATGTAATTATGTCCAGTGTTGGCGGTCGGCTTAACGTTGAGATTAGCCGCTGAGGCCGGATTTTGGGGAACCTTGGTACTGTTTGCTATCTTTGTTCTAACTTCCCGTATTAAGGTTCGTGCTTCATCACTCTCTGTTAAGCAAATATGTCAGAAATATGGCAGATAGTTTATTTTGCAAATCTATAGCTATTTAGCAAACAGCCTCTAAAATTTTATTTTTCCCTTTTTTTTATTAATTAAGTCTTGCAATACTTACTTTTTAATAAAAAAATGCATGATTCAAAATGTATACTAATAAAACTAATTGGCTTATTTATTTTATCGCAAAGAGTACAAAAGAAGAACTTATGTACGCTTAACTCACAAACTAAAAGTAACTTTAATAAAAATGAAACATTAACAGAACTATGGCAATAATAGTTAAATGTATGTCCAAATTACCTCCACAAACTTCAAGATCTGACCAACTACGTACGCAGACGGTAAACTTCAACAATTATCCAACTACAACCAACGTGCACAGAGGTACATACGTAATCAGGTGCAGAACAAACGGCTATACGTGCTTTCCAAGGCGAGGGAGTAACAACACTACTTGCACGCATTACCTTATAGATATTGTTAGATTTGCCCTCGCTTACTTCCAAATTGGCACTTAAATAAGAGCGACAGTCGCTTCTGAGAGCAAGACAGCACGTTGACATTCACCCGTTCAAATAATTGGTTTACAGCCATAATAGTACTGAGAAATTTTATGAAATAAATAGACCTTTGGGATTTTTCGAATATAGGTCGTTTTTAGGGTTCCGTAGCCAAAATGGCAAAAAAACGGAACCCTTATAGATTCGTCATGTCTGTCTGTCTGTCTGTCTGTCTGTCTGTCTGTCTGTCTGTCTGTCCGCCAGTCTGTCACAGCCACTTTTTTCCGAAACTATAAGTGCTATACTATTGAAACTTGGTGAGTAGATGTATTCTGTGAACCGCAACAAGGTTTTCACACGCAAAATGGAAAAAATATTAAAAAAATGGGGGGTCCCCATAGTTAGAACTGAAACTGAAAATAATTTTTTTCATTGAACATATACGTATGGGGTATCTATGGATAGGTCTTTAAAAATTATATTGAGGTTTCTAAGCTCATTTTTTTCTTAAGTGAATACTTTGCGTGACAGACTCTTCCAAAGTGGAAAAAAGAGTGTCCCCCCCCTCTAACTTCTAAAGTAAGAAGATGATAAATCTGAAATAAATATATAATGTACATTACCATAAAAACTACCAACGAAAATTGGTTCGAACGAAATCTATTCAGTAGTTTTTTTAATACGTCAAAAATAGAATTTGTACGGAACCCTCAGTGCGGGAGTCCGACTCGCACTTGGCCAATTTTATAATACTTATGACATGATCATCTTCAAACAAGTGCGAAAAGCCAATCATTTAAATACAATCCTATGCTTGCACTGATGGCTTATGACATAAATATTATACTGTAATAACTTATTCAATAATATCAGAGCACGTGTCGCGTCAATGTTCCATCCGATTTTATTCTCCGTGTGATAATTTGGAATGCAGCCAGGTCCGCAACTATACGGCAGTATGTGTCGCAATGGGCTTATGAGAAGACGCACAATTTTGTCTGGTTTGACAATATGACATTCACGATTAACGCCCCCCTTAGGTAAACCATATTTTACGGATGAAATTTGTTAAGCATCTTATCCATGGGGGTTCAAAAGTTGGAGAGGCCTGTGTACTGTGTATGGGGCTCCCGGTGATGAGAATGGAACTGTTACTAAAAACATGGCCAAGGGCTTACCCACTACACTCCCAGGTACTTTGTTATTGTCCTGTTAGATGATGTTAGCTTGGGTTGAGCAAACCATTTTTTTTCGCAAGCATCATTCATGGATAGTTTAGAACGATTTACGTATGCTGTAACTTACCTGCATGAATGATTTGAACGAAATGTACAAATAACTACGTAAAAAAATAGAAAAGTCAGCATTACTCATACTAGTTTTAACCTAGTAAAGTATTCGTACAGTTCTGTTATTTAGTTTCATTCCAGGCGATGGGCGAGATTTGTGAAGATATTCCGTTTAATTGCACGAGATAATCTGGACCGCGGCCAAGATACCAATAAAATGCCGGAGTATGTGCTGTGTGCGTGATTACTCTCAGCTACTTGCCTGCTTGCTGACCGCATGTGTGGCAACTTTTTGTTTATTGAAACTGATTGTATTCATGTCCATCATTTATGAACGATTTTCCTACTTTGCTGTTTTGAACGTAAGTCTTTTTCGGTGTATAATTCGAGTGTACGTACATTGAAAAGTAACGACAATATCAATACCGTCCAAATATAATGTCATAAAATTCAATATCTTAAAGAAGTCAAAGTTGCAAGTAGCAGTAAAACTAATGAATGCAGAAATCTATACTAATATATAAAGCTGAAGAGTTTGTTTGTATGTTTATTTGTTTGAACGCGCTAATCACAAGAACAACTTACTGGACCGATTTGAAAAAAAAAAATTGTGTTGGATAGTCCATTTGACGAGGAAGGCTTAAGGAATAATAATAAGGAAACGAAATCCACGCGGTCGGAGTCGCGGGCGGCCGCTAGTAATATAATCACGGTGTTTACGAGACACAGTAACTGTCGTGTAGCCTAACGGGCCCAAGATAGTGATTTCTTAGTCTTGACGACTAATACGTATAGATTTACTCGGCTGCTTATGAATGAACAAAAAATTAACTATGATAGAATCATTAAAACCGTCCACATATCCTAAGATGACCCCGGTGACAGTTTGCCTTCAAAGTAAAATCGACACTATTCTAAAGAAATAAGAACCTAGGGAAAATAATTAAAACTCCTCGCGGAACTTACTGCCTTGAAATAAAGTTTGAATTTCTATAAGAAGCATACCTACCACAGGATCATCTTAGCTGAAATAGACTAGTCTAATTACTGATGTCCAATTCCCCTAATACGTTTTTATTTTGCCAACGCTGGAACACAGCCAAGCTTACTACAATACGCTACAGGCATCGCTTTTATGGCAAGTTGTTGTTTCATCCCTCTTACCACGTGACATCGCTCCGATATCGTGTAGTTTGATTGATGTCATTTTCTGTTCTACCAAAGTCAAGGAAACGGATCCTACTCTATAATGTTATTATGGTGTAAGGACCGATTTTTCCCTCGCCATAATATGAGAACGGTACTGACAAATATTAGTCTTCAACAGGATTCAAACTTGGGCCCGGGTTATGTTGCCAAACCTGATTAACTTAAAGATCACTAGACCTACTGTGAAAACATAATACTTATTTGCTGCCTAAGTTATATATAATATATTACAATTATGAAGACAGTTAGGTACTCCAGGTATAGAAATAAGTACCTTAAGTTACTCAAATTATAAAACATTGAAATAGTCGGAAGTAAAAGAAAGACTTATTAAAAAAAATGCTTGTTATATTGTTAGCAGCTAAAGAGGCAATTCAGATATACAAGTAAATGATTCATACCTACGCAAATTATTGATTTTATTTTAAGGACCAATTACTTTGGCAACAAAGGCATTGACTTTCAAAAGAGTGATAATCTCTTGATAGGATTCATCGTGACTGTTGCTAAGCCTGTTGACAAGATGTTATATTTTATTTCTCAAGTGTGAAAGAATTTTGTTTTACTGATGTGAAAGGAATGGACCTCACCTGATGGAAGCGTCGCACAATATGCTGTCTCAATGTAGGCTCATCTTAGCATCGTCATTTTAATTCAAGAGTACTCGGCCCGTCTGTGAATACATTTTTGTTGGGGGCCCTTGCCCTGCATTGGGACATTAATAGGCTGATACTATACTTTACTAACATGCCCCAATATTAATACATTCAGAACACAACCAGGGCAGATTTCACGAAAAAGATTGCTTAAACATCACCACCTAGCAAAACCGGGAATACATTTTATAATCTCAAATTAACGCTCAAGCAACTTCTCCATTCCATCACGGCTCATATAGGATTTTGCTCAAAAAATATATCTTCCGTAATGCGATCCTTTTGAGGGAGCAAGGTAACCATTCCTACCGTCCACGGCACTGGTTATTACGCTAACGACCATGGACAAACAGACCCGGGCGATCCTCATTTGTATCTGTCAGTGGTGGCCATCCCCAGGCGAGGCCTGAATTGACCTTCGTCAGGCACAGAGGAAGCATTATTAATAAATAATTGCAATGCGTGTTGCTGGCCTGATTGGCTACAGTGAATATTTGATTGTGATAGACATTATTGACTTTTTTAATTATTTTAAGTAGGACTTTTGAAATTAAAACAGGTCAATAAAACTATTTTTCACGAGCATACATAATATTTCGATCTACAGAGAAATTATACATAAAATGTACACAAGGCAATGCAATACCACATGAGTTTATTTTTACTGCCTTATATAAAAACGTGATTTCATTTTAATTAGAAATGGAAGAATGTACCAGATTGTTTCATAAAACAAATGTTTCAAAGTGAATGGGTAAAACGAATGATGTTCAGTATGAAAGTTTTCAAATTTTTCATACATTTTCGTTTCACTTCAAAGCACTCCAAACTTAGACCCACGACTTCAGACTCTGCAAAATTCGAGATTATACAATGAAATCTTTTATAACTCCAACCTAAGAGAAACGTCGGTCGTTTTTAATCTAGAACTTATTCTTAGTATTTCTGAAAACTGGACTTATTGTCAGCAAGCCTTGAATCTGACAACATCCGGTAGTCGGAGCGGCTTCCGGTGGCCATTACGTGCGTCTTTTGTCCGCCATCTTACTGTTCGAATTTTTACTTTTCTTATATTTGTTTTTTTTTTTTCATTTATTGATCACCGTCACCAGTCCGAGCCACGCTCAAGCAATTTCATCTCTGTAAATGCAACATTACATCATATTGTATTATCAAAAGTCTTTGTTTATCAAAACATTCGTTTATCTCAACTTTGACCAAAGTAATCTTGGCGTCTTCATTATCACTATTTTTTAACTTTTTTAAACTTAAATTAAAATGTGTTAGAATTCTACTCTATTGCATGACCAAATACAATGAAAATATTATATGAGCTTAAGTCATTGAGTCCATAAAACATGAGCAACCGTAGAACATTTAATTAATATCGTGACGTACAACATTTTAGTCCAAATCGTTATCATGATAGGTATTTGACACCGCAGGTAATACATAGTGAGATTAAGTTAAAACATTTAACATTCGTTTTCTTAACAGTATCATTTCACAAATAATTTTAAATTAAAATGAGCCTTTACAGTGGATTCTCTTGAATAGTATGTTTTTGAAAAATGAAAATGTTTGTAAAAAAATGAAATGTTTCTTGGTTTGTTTGAACGCACTTAACTCAGGAACTACTAGTGTGAATTGAAAAAAATATAATTCTTGAATTGGATTGTCCATTTTTCGAGGAAGGCTTTCAACTATAGACTAGTATTGTGTGCAGAAACCGAAATCCACGCGGACGTAGTCGCGGGCAGTCGCTAGCTTATTATAAACACTGCTTATCGTTTAAAATTAAGTAGGTTACTAAAATACAACCTCCCTGACAGATAGGTATCAACTAGTGTTTTATCTGCGATCCATAAAAAACGTGCCTACGTTTATAAAAAGATATCAAAAGGGGCTTCGAGATAAAAGAAAATCATAAAATGTTTGCTCACGAGTACAAACATTAAAACTCCGTCGTTCTGTTTAATTCCCATATCACCCAGCCGTCGGGTCGTTTGTTTTTAAATTAGACAAAACGGCGTGAAACCGTCCTTAGAGGCCTACCTCAGATACTGGTTAAATATTATGTTTAAAATTTTACTTCATAAGAGTGCACCTTTTATTCCCATGCTTATTACGAAGCTTGAATGAATTTTGAATGATACCTATATATAATAGGAATGTAGTATGAATGTTGCTATTATCATAAAATGTTATTGTTCACAAAAATTTTAAATGTAAAATATCTTGTTAATTTATTACGTACTAGTTTTAACCCGAGGCTTGCACGCGTTATTAAGATACCTCTTTTATCCCATGGGAGGATTTAATCAGGATACAAAATATGCTACACCAAGTTTTACCAAAATCTGTACAGTACCTAGTTTCAGCGTGATTAATATCCAAACAAACCAACTTTCTTTCGGTGTATCCGAACACCTACTGATATATTTGAGATTACTTTTTGTTGACGGTAGGTAGTTGTTAAAACCAGGTAAGAACATTACCTGTCAAAGCAGACAGTTAAAAATAGCTGAGTGTCAATTAATACGAGTGAGTCAAACTAGATTGTTAATGATTAATATTGTGATTATTCAAGTTATTACATATCAAATTGTGATAATTATCATAGGAATTATGCTATCAAAGTGTTACTTCAACAGAAACAATGAAATATTCACCTGAGGTTAGTAATCTTGAAAAAGTTATAATTGAGTTGACATACCCATATTTTATAGGTTAAAATTGTACATTATCTTAGTCTGTATTTGGTAGGTTATAAATAGGTATGTTGTATCCATACCTAGTAAATACTTCTGAAGCATTTAAGAGATCTTTACAAATAATAATGTATACTCGAGAACCACACCACCTAATGACTACATTATCAGGGTTATATCCTATTTCGTAGTGTGCACAGACGAAAACAAATAGTGTGACTTAATCAGAATAATAATTGTGTACAATACAAAGGAGAATGTGTAGGCAAAATAGTTACAATACAAAATTTAATGTTTATCGTTATAAAACTACTGCAAGTTACCGTCTTTTTTCTGAGTAGAAATTTATTTAAAGTATTAATGTGCCTAGTAATTTATAAATTTAAACAGTTTCACTAAATTTAACTACAAAACATAAAGAAAACTAATTACATTCTTTGTTTTTTCTAAGAAGCAAATAGTGAAATAAGTATGAAGTGGGGATGAGTCATTATTTGTCGGATGTAAATATTTATCACTGAAATCGAAGTAGGTACCTTTTCAATTTGTTTACAAATTAGTTCCTTGGTGAGACAGAATTTATGCAATGTTAGAATTGCTCGATGTTTAAAATGCGAATCAAAGCTTTGTTAAAACATAAAACTTATTTCTGCATATAACATAAGTTGCTGTAAATAAAACATTATCATCTTCTAGTAAAACGTAAAAAGACAAAACAAAAACATTTTATCTAGCCAACCTCAACATGTCCTGGTGGATTTAGCAATACTCTCCGTTTACTGAGAAGTTTTCATTGCATTGTTCGTGTGTTTTATTTACGGCCACGTAAAAACTTCGACTCTTAGGGGTTTTGGTAAAATAAAAGGTTTCTTATTCATTTTATTACTCGACTTTACTTATTACATTTGCATTTTATTTTATCATTTGATTAAACCGCACTCCATTTTAGAGCCTATTTTGTATCAGTATCTTAATCAATGGAACATTTTATTTGTTCTAATGTAAGCAATGTAACGGCTTAGCCTCAATTTTGCAACATTTTCTTTAACATACAATCCTTATTTTTAGACTTCATAAATGTTTAACTGTGATTTTAAAACTAATTTTACTTCTACAATTTCTTCAAACAAACAAAGTCATCAATTGACTGCTAGGTATTTCATTTGACCTTTAAAATATTTTGCTGCATTAATCTGCATTGTTATCTTTGAACATGAATAAATTTAATTTCAGGCGTGTTGTGTTGTTTGCCAGCTAGTATTCTGTTGCGCTGACTGCCGGCGGAGGCACGAGAAGTCTGCTCACGATCTTACTTACGAGTGTCCAATTTGTCGAGGATATTCATTTCTCTGCAGACCACAAGAACTAAACCAAGATTTTGTAAGACATCTATTCGACGAACATTTACCGTTAAGGTGCAAGAAGTGTAACAAACACTTTTACGGCATGGAAGATTTTGCTGCTCTTGAAGAATGTACAAGCATTTCGGAATTAGTGAACAGAGAAGTGGACCCAAGCCGATCTCAATTAAAAGATGTAGAAGAAAAATTCGATTCTTTATACGATAATGTTGGAAAAAAAGAAGAAGACAATTTTGAAGCTATAGTATCTGTGAATAAATCTAGTAAAACGGCAGTTATAACACCAGTAGTAAGAAAGAAAAATATAGTCGATTACGATTCAAGTGAAAGTGAGAATGAAGATTCTAACGTAAATGATAATCAGACACCTCATCCCAAGCTAAAAATTCCAAAATTGAAACGACAAAGAGCTGCTACACCACATGTTAAAAAAATATTAGGTCTAATGAGACAAAAGGTTGTTCAAGAATATGAAGAATCAGTAAATGATGGTGATAATGATGGTTCTCCAGTGACAGGTAGGACAACACCATCAAGGAATGAACATGGTGCAGGTATTTATTTATTACTTTTAGTTATTTATGGAAGAAGTAAAATAAATTTAAAACTTTTTATACTCAAGTAGTTACTATAAATATTTTGTATAGATTATGCAGGCATGTTACTAAATTATAATATAGTACTGAGCGATATTGTATTCATAATAAGCCGGTTAAAGTATTCAAAGTTAGTTTATGTGATTGCTGTATTGATTTGTGCAAAAATGACCGAAATAAAATTAAATGACCAACAATTTAATAAAACTTCTGTCTAGCATATAGGACTATTTTTTTAATGAACAAAATTAAAATCTTAATTTGAATAACCTTTAACTTTAAAGGTAACTTTTAACAACACTCAATTTCAGTTCCAGATAATCAAAAGGAGATGACAACACCGACATCTCACATCCAGCATGTTTTGAAGTTAGCTCAAATTGTCACAACGAGCACCCCCACACACCCAGTTGCCGGAGGCTGGGCACTATTCCCAGAACAAAGCGCTGATTCTCCTCTATCAGAAATTGAAAATACTGAAAGTCCTGCTCAGAGTATGAATAATGATGTAAGGAAAACGACATTAAACCTATTGAGTATTAAGGAAATTACTAGGAATAATTCGCCAGGTCCAGTAACGGTCTCGGTGGCACAATTGGTTAGTGCAGGTTCGAATCCTGCCTGAGGTCAGATGATCATTCCTTATCTATCAAATTAAGCATGTATGAAACGACTCGTCATTTAGCACCATGCGTCGATATGTAAATAAAAATATTTAAATCAAAAACCATCATTTAACAGCTAAGTTGCTTCATTTTAAGCATCGATTTTATTTTGCAGCCTTCAAAATCTGAGAACACAGCACCAAAGTTGAAGAGTATCATAGTGACTGGTAGTAAATTAAAACTTGGCAGTCAAGATAGTTCAGAGAAGCATGTCACATTTCAAGATTCGGTAAATAACACTGAAACATCTTCGATGAAAACCAAGAGAGTCAAGTTTGCTGAGGATACTGTATTTGAGCAAGAAAACAAAATAAAAAGAGGTAGTTTTAACAATTGTTCCTTTTTTTATTTTATTAAGCATAATTTTATTTTTCAAGATAGTTTTAAGAATGATTCATGACGTTTGTGAATTATATCGTTGTTACATTTATGTTTTCAGTGTACAGAAAACCCAAGCGTATGCTAACTCCAGGGCCTCAAAAACCAAGATTTTGTTTAAATCCACGTTTTCAAGCACTCATCAACCGTTTCGAAAACCATGGTCAAACGGTTGCTAGAACTCCTACCAGTAACAGAGAAAAAACGCCTGAATGTACACCTGCTTTAGCCGAAGCTCATAATATGCCAGCTCGTGCTATTAATTTCAAAGACGACAGTCCAGTCGTAGAAACAGCAAACTATTCAAAAGAATCAAATGAACTATTCAAAACGTGTGTCGATTCACCAACGACAACTGGCATCAATAATGCTATAACTGCACTCACTACAAATATTGCTGGCTCCCTACAAAATTGTCTTAGCTCAGCGTTAAGAAGTACAGGAGAAGAGACTGAAATACAATTTAAATTTGTTATTACTAAGAAAAAAGTGAGCGTAAAAAGGTTAGCAGACGAAGTTGAGGGAATTGATGAAAGACCCACTGAATTTGATGGAACAGCTGAAACTAATAAAGAAAATATTTGGTCGAGTGTAGCGAAAGCTGTAAAAAATGTGTTCTGGGGAGAACAAGGAAGTGTTCTAGGTAAAAACATTACCATTTTACACAATGGAATTTTCTTTTTTTTAACATAATTAATTTTCAATTATTAAACTACTTACCACGAAATACATTTTTCTATTGTACAAAACAGCAATTGCATATTTAATTATCTTTTTTTAATTGGGATTTGTCCAACAGTCTTCGATTTTCACTTTAATTCATTATAATCTGAAAATTACTCAACAGACAATGGATTCAAATTGTATATTCTGAATAATTTGTGCTCCCCGAATGAATTTCGTTATTCATGAGAACACTTATGAGTCGCCAAAATGGTTGGTCGGGATTTAACCAAGGACTTCGGCTACTTTGGCACTGGAGTAGATTTTTAACCGATCGCCAGGGATTATTCAACAATACTACTAACGATCTTTTTGCCTATTATTTCAGCAATAACAACGCCATACACATCTTGCCACTCCAACGACTCATACTTATCATCTGGATCAAAGCGCAAATGCAGTGAAATGATTGATCCCGATATGAGTCCCGTGAACCACAAGCGGCATAGATACGAAGGAAGGATCAAGGGCAGACCACCGCTACGCAGGAGTAAGACTTGGGGGGTATCTAGCTTAAGAAGTTCGAAATCAGCAGAGCAGTCGATGTTGAAAGAGATGACTGTAAATGATGATGCTATGAACCTGAGTTATTGAGTTTGTATTGCAGCTTATTTAAATTACTTGGTGAAGCGAGTAGTAGAAATTGCGAGTACTATTTAGTGAAGAGTTCGAATAATTACTTTAGAACTATGTTTTAAATAAAACGTTAGTTAATACTAAAGAAATTCTGCGGTTGTCGTTTATTAGACTGATTGATTTAAGAACTAAAATTAATGTTAGATTTAAGGTATGATAAAATAATTGAATGTTAAATTGTAAGCAAATAAAATAATTTAAATTGATTTTACACTTTTTTTTTAAATTATTTGGTAAGAGTTCAATTGTAACGAAAGTAAATAATGTCAATTATAAACGTAGTTTCATTTGAAAAATCGTTCAATAAATTCTAACAAAATGCATTGCAATTTCATCCTAAACGAGCATTTTATAATTGGTTGTTTTTAATTTCACACTGCTTGCAACCTCATTGAAATAAGCTATTACTTTATTAGAAAATCCTATTTAAGCTGAAACAACGATTAGATTAAGCACCATTTAAATGTTAGGCTATGTACTAACTACCTAATTGTCGCTTAAACCTTATCCCACGCTGGTCCCGCCGTCAAACTCCTGTCAATCTGCCCGCGCTAATTTGCTAATCCGCGTCTGCGGTACCTACTTGTGTGGCGTATACGCCGAAAATTGACGAATCTTGGAATATAGTAATTTGTTGTTGATTCGTAAATTGATACAAAATAGTATTCTGAGCTTTTTCTATTCAATGAAAGAGTAGCGGTAAGTTCTTCTCTATTTGGCTAATGATTCGGAATCACTTGCTTACCTGGAAACGCGTAATATACTTTGTTACTATGGTAAAAGTTCTATGCCAATTGCACCTAAAAATCAAAGTTGAAATCTCTTCACCTTAATTAACCATTATTTGAACATTAAATACTATTCAAGCTAAAACTACGGTTAGAATAAGCCCTAGACAAATGTTAGGCTAATTTTCGCTTAAGCCCTGTCACATATGGGATACAACTCTGTCAATCCGCCGGCGCGGGCGCTAATTTGCCAATCCCCGTCAACGGCACTTGTGTTCGTATACGTCGAAAATTTACGGATCCGTGTGAATTTATCCATTAGTAGCTTACTCGCAATACGAGATTATCCTAGTCGCAAAAACAGGTTTCAGCTTCGAAAGTTTTTTAACAAATGTATGCGATTTGCCCTGCGATTTTAAAGTGATTTGTTGTTTTTAAATCTAGCGGAATAAAAATGGAAAGGTAATTAATACCACTGTTGATTCTGATGTCTGTAACACAAGTGCTTAAGCTACTTAACACGGGGTCAAATCAATGTATGTGATGTTGTGAAATATTTAATTGTGTTTCAATACCGATGAATACTGAATATCTATTTAATTATTTTTGGAAATACCACTGTTGATTCTTATTTCTGTAACACAAGTGCTTAAGCTACTTAACAGGGAGTCAAAACAATGTATGTGATGTTGTGAAATATTTATTTATATTTATATTTATTTACGAATTGCTCAAAAACTAAAAAAGAATTGCTTGAACAGGACATGTTTTATTGTAGTTTTTAAGAGGTAAACTGTTGGAAGTAATTACGCTTGTAAGACGTTTAAAAATAACTCAACAGACAATATCAAAGTGAATATTAAACACTCGATAACCAAATTACAGGACAGCCATCAGTAATACCGTTACACAATTTGCATGTCAAATGCTACTCAGATATTACGCGACACTGTCAGAATATTCTAAAACGATTTCGCTGGGCGAATAGAATTATTTAAGACGAACGTTCGAGTCAAAACGCGTAGCCGGTAAACCCTTACGCATGGCTTATTTTGAGCTTTCATTCAATTATTTATTGTACTCCGATAAATATCTAATCTCTTTGGGGATGCTTGTTCAAAATTAGAGCCACGGACATGGAATGATTCTATGAATTTGTCACTGTTTTTGCGTATCGTTTTGCATAATATTGGATTGAAAAATACTTTTTGCAAACTGGCTATTGATAATAAGATCTTACTTGAATAATAGCGTACGAAAATGTATAATTATGTTCATTTCTAAAAACACGTCAACTTGCATCGATTTCGTATTTTAACTATTCATGGTTCTCTCAGATTGCTGTCTAAGTGATCTATATACATAATGTATTATGTAGATGTGTGGCATTTAAGTTCGAGCTGAACCTAAATGTTTTAAGTTGAGAAGTTTTCTCGTGAACTATAGACAAAAACCCACCTATTCAATCAAACTTTGGTCTTCGAAATATAAGTTGAAAGAACCGATATTAAGCTACCTATCGATTTAGTTTTCAAATTATGCCGTCTAGGCATGCCGAAGCATTTGTTTGAACAAATAGTTTACAGAATTATTTTGTCAAAGCCGAAACTAAACTGAAAGGAGCAATTGCAAAAATTATATCAATTTACTAAATAACGTTTCACTCACGCAATGACATTTAAAGTTGCCTTCTATTATATCTATGAAAAGAAAATGTTGGTGTCAATAATAGTAAATAACTTAATTTGACTTCGTAGGCGTTTGTAAATTGGAGTAATCAGATTATTCCATAATTTATTGAAGACAATGTTGCTATCAAACCCCAAACTCAATTAGCGAATATGACATAATACTGTATGATAAATACTCGTTCACATACTTTCATTATTGAATTTTATGATAGATACAATTGATACATTTTTTTTTGGGTCTGATAATATAAATGAAAGAAAATATTTGTGTTTAGAAACAATTAACGACAAATTATAAAAATGACAAAACAACGCAATTCCCGATTCAATTAAAAAGGTACAAAGTACAAACATAATTGTCGGTTCCTTAAAATAAGACAGCTGTAATGATTTGTGTCTCATTCAATTAGAAGGATTGGATCACATCATGATATTGAGGGCTGCCAAAATAATTTTGAATCTGTTAAACTACTTACGAATTTAAAAGTGGAATTGATATATTATGATACATCATCATCTTTGCGCTATTCCTACTACGTATAATAGCTCAATGATCATCATAAGAAAACTGTAATGCATAAACTTACGCATTTTACAATACTCTTTATATCTATTGATAGGAAAGAAATGTTTTTCTAAAACGTAAAACATGAGTTCATCCAAAAAATGGCCAACACAAAGTCGCTTTGGCAATTTATGACTGCAATATATGGCTCTAAAACCCCGGCGCATTCATTGTAATCCTTGCATGTGACAACTAGAGAAGGGCCGTGTAATACTTTTAACAACAAAAAGCACTTCCAATTTTTGTGAATATAAAAAGTCAAAATTCAATGGCACTATTAGCCAATTTTGTTTTTTATTCAATAGAAAGCTATCAATGATTTTTAGAAAATTTGAATTAACTTGTTCTTTCAAAATATGTACCACTTTGAATATTAGTCTAAATTATCGCTTACTATAATCTCCGAGCCTGATTTCAGGTTTCTCGTATTAGAGAAATAAATTATTCTTAACATTTGCTAATATTTTTGACAAAGACATTACAACAAAATTTTGTGAAAGTAAAGTGTATCAACAAGGAAAAAACAAATTGAAAAGATAACAGTCCATTTGTACTGTCTATAAATCCTGTTTTCGGGACAAATCCGCTCCATATTGTATCCACAGGCAATCACGTAACGGACAGCCGTGAAATAGAAGCTAGCGCTACACCATTGACCACAAGCATTCTTGGTTACGTAAAATATTTAATTCGTCAAATAAATTGTATAATTTCGGTCGAGTAGAATACTTAGGCTCGTATTAATAAATCGCTCTCAACTCTGAGATTGATCTTGAGAGTGAAAAGGACCATTAAATGAAATTACGATTTCACTGGACGTATTAATATTGTACCAGGAATTTTATGTTAAAGATGCTCTGTAAGATATTAATAGAAATTATAACTTGGAATCGACCAAACTCTCTTTTCCAAAAGGCGATGTATTTTTTTTTATCATCAGATACTAAATCAGCACTTACCAGGTTTCTCGCTATTGATGAGTTATAAAATCTGCATGAAGGAGCAAAGGCGATGAGTGAAGAGAAGAAATACTGAGCCTGCTCAGTGTCACAGATTACAGGGATTTAGTCGGGAGACGAAAATCCTTCGTGGCATGAGTGCCGAAAATATTTTTCTTCGTAAAAAGGCAAACGACGTGTATGAGTTGAAAATAAGTAATGAAGAATTTTGTAACTTCACCGTACAGCTGATATGAAATTACGCACATAGATTTTTGAAAACCCAGAGGTGACGCATGACCGGATTTGAACCGCCGACCTCACGCATGTGAAGCAGCGTTCTTACCACTAGGCTACCGAGCTTCACTTCGTTTAAGGCGGACTATATGAGTACTGGTTATTTTTTGGTAAAAAAAAACTCAGAATTCAATTAAACATTTTCACGAAAACAATTTTCAAATCAAATTTTTCGAGATATACTGACAAAAATGGACAACCCTAAACATGTCAACGGCCCGCATACCGTCCAGCTATCTTCGGCGTATATTCGTTCATCCATCACAATTGCACGCTGTAACTCAATATTCTGTCATTTGTTCAGTCTTTCACGGGAAATGGATGGATCGGATAATTGTTACGGATGATCACTGCCTTTGTAAAGAGCACATTTGCACTATTTTTCACGTAAGAGATCAATCACGTGAATTTATCTCCTTTTATTGGCATGTTGAGATTAATAGGACGTGTTTATCGTCGATAAAAGATAATATTGGTATGTCCTAATGTCCTAGAAACACTAAATGCTTCGTATAAAATTGAGCAAATAACTGATTTCCAAAAAATAGTACAATAAATTTTACATGGTTTTCATCCATTTCCAACTGTTTAAATCTTCACGACGCCATCGAGACACAAATTAGATGCTTCGTGAACTAGGCAAAAAGAAAACGTAATATTTAATAACATAATTCTGTGTATGACTTATGAAAATATACACATTTTATAACAAACTTAAACCAAGCTTCATCCTTACTAATATTATAAATCGAAAGTGAGTTTGTTTGTTTGTCCACTTTAACGCCGTAACTAGTGATTGCTTTGAAATTACAGATGTAAAGTTAGAAGTCCGGATTAAACAATAGGGTATTTTTTATCTCGGAAAAAAATATATTCCCGAGGGAATACAAAAATATACCGCAATATAACCGAATTCCACGCGGGTGAAGCTGCGGGCGGAAAGCTAATATAATATAAATAAAAGTTATTCACCTGAATTTGTAAAACTAAATAGGGCTTTGATAAGTTGACAAACTAAATGGGCCCAAAGTACCGGGGTTGCTAACATATCGATCGATTTGTCCTTTGATCGGACCCTGACCCGTCACAACACGTTACTTAAATCATTAGGCCAACAAAGCCCCACAGAGTAATAAATTAGGCGCTTAAAAAGTTTGCCATTTTCAACGAAATACAAACCAGACAGGTATTGATGGTCCACGTATTGAAATAAAAAATACTTTAGAAGGCAAGGTTAACAAGAAGTAATTTCCGATTATTATGGCCATAATCTAATGAGACTACTGGATAAAGGTACAATGAAAGAATGTATGTCAAGGAATTCGAACAGCAATTGCTACTTGAAAGACGATTGTAGCAGTTCTTTCTAACGTGACATTAATGCAAATTATTAAACTGAAATTGACTTCCCTCGAAAGAGGACACTATTTGACTGAAAGATACGATGCCTCGATAAGTCTTGAGAGATCAATAAATTAAAGAAAATTTATGGTTACATAGTGGTGATTAAAAAAAATATGTTAATGAATATCCCGTACTCTCAGTTTAATCAACTCATGTTTCTACTACCAAAACTCCCAAACTATTTTCATTTAATCACTTCCCAAATAAGGCTCCAAATCCGTGTTCATAACACGCCGCATTGACGCGGATCTGTCATGTGCATCGTTCGCTAGTGCACATATTAATCCGGCGACAACGCGATTAATTAATTCGCTTGATATTCGTTTAATCCAGGTGGGCCACGATAAACTACGGTACCAGACTGTCAGCTTGATTACGTATGATCAGATTTTGTGCCTCGTTTACCTGTTTACATGTCCACGACTTGCATTTGATGAATCTGATCACTAATATTGCTCTGTCGTTTTGTGACGGTATGAAGGTTTCAACAAATATTTTGCGTTTTTGTAAGATTTACACCGCGTCCTTTTATTTTAAACATAGCAATTAAGCGAAATGTTATGGAAAGTTACTAGAAAAAAATAACCTACAATTTATCAACCTCACACATGTTTTTTTTAAGTAATTGAACAGCTTCTTAATTGCGATAATTCTTCAAAAATGTAGCTTACCTAAAGTCCACACAAATCTAAATAATAAGCTAAAGTCAAAGTGGACACCAATGTGTTGTTAAAACCGTTGCCACAGAACTGAGTTAAATTTTGATTTGAAAGCAATGCATTAAACATAAAAGCTACTTAAAATACGAACATCCTAATTTATGCGCGAAGTTGTGGTCTAAGTGCCGTATCATGTTGTAAGTGAGAAGGCGTGGCTTAGAACCACGCACATGCATTATACAATTGGGCTAATTAATTCAGTTATAGTTACGGAGCAGCGGGATTTCAATGCCAGATGCTTAGGCGTCTCACCTTCAGTGAAATTCAAAATGTGGTATGTAGTGGCGGCCGGCCTAGAATATTATTACTACCTCAGTACTTCCCGTGGGTGTCGTAAGTAGTGACTAAGAAAACTAGGAATTATATTATTTTAATGTTTTTGTGCACATTATACTTACTCGTAAAAATAGGCGAATAGCGATGTATTTTCATCTGGTGTTACTTACCAAATCTAACTGTATCCCCTGTTTTCGGATTCAATGAGTACACGTCGAAAATAAATTCATTTTCGGTTGAGAGATAATAAGCGATAACGAATAAAAATCTTCTGTGTTATAATGGTGTTATATCTTAATTTCCTCCTTTCACGTGAATACAGGTTTCCGCACACATATAATTATATGTATTATAGCTTAAAGCCTTCCTTGACAAATGGACTATCCAAAACAAAAATATTTTTCCAAGTCAAACAAGTAGTTTCGGAGATTATCGCGTTCAAACAAACAATATCTTCAGCTTTATTTAGTATAGATATAGATAGATCAACCTCAACAACAATTTACGTTGAATGATTTGTTATTCTCATCTGTTAATTATTTAAACTAGGCCCAAGATGTCCGCCGCAATGCGTATTCGTCTAAGCTTGTGGTTATTTGTCAGAGAACCACGTTGAGCTTACGTTATTAATTAATACTAAACCTAATTTACTGACGTTTTAATCTACGTGATTATGATGATTTCTGGGTTTATGTTCAGTGCTTAATAGTTCCTATTGAAACAGAACTTGAATCTTACTAATAATACTAATATGTATTATAAATGTAAAAGTTTGTTTGTTTGGATGTTTGTCCGTCAATCACACTGAAACTACAGACTAAGAACACGCAACAAAAAGCTTACGCTGAAACAGACATACTTGAACTTGATGAATATATTTTAATCCCTGAGTTTTCAAGATATCGACTTTTATTATTTTTGTCATTTAAATCATACGGTTCAAGTCAGACTGGTTTAAAAATAAATTGAGAACAACCGTTAGTTAAACTTTTACAAATCATCAATAAGTACAGCTTATTCCTTTTAAAACGTGCTGTTTTGATATTTAAATAAATAAACCTTGTGGTATTAAGTAGTCAGATGAGAGCCCTATTATTTAAATTAAAATTGAGCTGAATCCTCCGCCATGGCATCCAACCATTATTATCGGCTTCTGCCTTGTTCGGCCATACGACACATTGTTCCACTCAAAATTTCTAAACGGAAGCTATCGAACCAACAAAGCTCTGTGCTTTTACTCGCCGTATCAGATCCATAGAATCTTGTTTATTTGGTATTGTCTTTGCTGCCTTGCTGCTTTTGTAGAAATTCTCGAAAATAATACAACATTCTGAAGTATCAATGCGACTGGAGTAGCAGCAACGTTGAACAAGAATCGAATACAAGACAGCAAATTAATACATCTGTATAGTCATGAGAAAGACACCTCATTTGAATTTGGAACTACACACAAAAAGTAAGGTATTAATGAATTTATATTGTATACTTATTAAAAAGTACCCTACGTTCACCGGGGATAGTGTAACTAGCCAACAGTGAAAGAATGCAAATCAGTCCAGAATACCAAATCTTTCCACTTTATAATAGTAGTGTAGATAATAAATGGGTTTTGGTTGTATTTGCAACTATTTTGAACGTAGTTAACCGGTTTTTGGCATTTACGGAAGTATTGGAATTGACTAGTCAGAAAACAGCCCTAATTCACCTGAAATTTCAACTGACTCCACCATGGCTTCCAAATGCTTATTATCGGCTTCCGCCTTGCTCGGTCATAGGATACATTGTTCCATTCAAAATTTCTAAACGGAAGCTATCGAACCAACAATGCTCCGCGCGTTTACTCACCGTATCTGATCCATAGAATCTTGTTTATTTGGTATTGTCTGTTCTGCGTTGTTGCTTTTGTAGGAATTCTCGAAAATAATGCAACATTCTGAAGTATCAATACGACTGGAGTAGCAGCAACGTTGAACAAGATTCGAATACAAGAAAACAAATGAATACATCTGTATAGTCATTAGAAAGTCAGTTGAAAACTCACTTGAATTCGGAACCACACACAAAAATAAAGGTATTAATGTTTACTTATTAAATAGAAAGCCAGTACAAAAAAAATATATTTAAACATTGACTGGATCAATGAAACGTTTTTTGGATCACTGAGTTTATACGCTACTTACCTAATTTAAAATTAGAACTATTCGGCACTTATTTATGGCGGATAAAACTGACTACTTTCAAATTCATTACTTAGCAAGCAAAATAAATTCATATGTAGTATAATTAATGTTTTTTTGTTAAACATATTATTTGCAATAATTTCAAACGTAGTTAACCGGCTTTTGGCATTTAACGGAAGGTTTGATATTGACTAGTCAGAAAATAGCTCTAATTCAACTGAAATTGCAACTGACTCTCCACCAAGGCCTCCAAATGCTTATTATCGGCTTCCGCCTTGTTCGGTCATAGGATACACTGTTCCATTCAAAATTTCTAAACGGAAGCTATCGAACCAACAATGCTCCGCGCGTTTACTCACCGTATCTGATCCATACAATCTTGTTTATTTGGTATTGGCCGTTCTGCGTTGTTGCTTTTGTAGGTATTCTCGAAAATGATGCAACATTCTTATGAATCGATGCGACTGGAGTAGTAGCAACGTTGAACAAGAATCGAATACAAGACAACAAATTAATACATCTGTATAGTCATGAGAAAGACACCTCATTTGAATTTGGAACACCACACAAAAATTAACTTATTAATGTATTTATATTGTATACTTATTTAAAAGTACCCTATATTCAACGGGGAAAGTGTAGCAAGCCAACAGTGAAAGAATACAAATCAGTCCAGAATACCAAATTTCTCCTCTTCATTATATTAGTGTAGATAATTAATGGTTTTTGGTTATATTTTCAATTATTTTGAACAAATGTAGTTACCCGGTTTTTGGCATTAACGGAAGTATTGGAATTGACTAGTCAGAAAACAGCCCTAATTCAACAAATCCTAACATTGCAACTGACTCTCCACCAAGGCCTCCAAATGCCTATTATCGGCTTCCGCCTTGTTCGGTCATAGGATACACTGTTCCATTCGAAATTTCTAAACGGAAGCCATCGAACCAACAATGCTCCGCGTGTTTACTCACCGTATCTGATCCATAGAATCTTGTTTATTTGGTACTAGCGGCCCGTCACGCGGTTTCGCCCGCGTCCCGTGGGAACTACTTCCCGTACCGGGATAAAATATAGCCTATGTTACTCTGGGCGAATGTAGCTTTCCAACAGTTAAAAAATTTTTCAAATCTGCCAAGTAGTTTCGGAGCCTATTCAATTCATACAAACAAACAAAAAATCAAACCTTTCCTCTTTATAATATTAGTATAGATTGTCTGTTCTGCGTTGTTGCTTTTGTAGGAATTCTCGAAAATAATGCAACATTCTGAAGAATCATTGTGACTAAAATAGCAATTGAATACGAGATGACAAATGAATATCTGATTAATTACGATGATGTTTGAAGCGATATTCATAAAACGAATTTGAATTTTGAACACCAAAAGAATTTGAACATATAAGTTATTAACTTATATGAATACTGGCTAGACAGCCAGTATTCAGAATATGTAGATGAATTCACCCACAAGAATGTTTCGAAATACCAATAATAATAATTTCTTTCTTTGGTAACTATTTTGTCGTATATAAGTAAGACAATCTTGCTTCTAATATTTAACCCAAATCCTGGCAAGCGTAGGAAGTTAAACCAACATTTATAGTTACGCAACTAACACAATATTTGTGCGACACTTTCATATCTCACGCGTCACCTGTCTCCCAAAGGACATTTTGTCTCCTAACCTAACTGACAGATTCGAGGTAAATTCAGGCCGTCACCCAAATCAATGTCTTAATCCGCCGCTCAGGCGCTGACTTATTTTATTATAATAAACTCTGAGGAGGCTCAGAGCTCTTATGTTAAGCGGCTGTAAGAAGTTAGTGGCTGGAAAGATATCCATTATGTTTACTTTGCTGTTTTACGTGTTTGTATCTAAAACCATTGATAAACAAAACTCGTATGAATACACTTTGATATACGAGAGCTATGAGAAAACAAAGATGCTTTTCAGAATATATTCTCCTTGCAAAGTCTTATCGACTTTTCTCGGAAAAACCACCTATCAAAGTAATACGAAAAGAAAATAAATTCTTCTATAGCACACTCGATGTGACCTCAGTTATACTATATCTACTAGTTGCCGCCCACGACTTCGTCCCTTTGGATTTCGGTTTCCGCACACATTAAGGCTCGTATTAATAAATCGCACTCAACTCTGAGCTCGAACTTAAGCGCGAACTTGAGGTGCTGTTTTGTATGAGAATGACATTTCTAGTTCGCACTCAATTTCAATCTCAGAGTTGAGTGCGATTTATTAATACGAGCCTAAATCTTTAAGCCTTCTTCGACAAAAGGACTATATATAGAACCAGTACGAGTAGTTAATGAGAAACAAACTCTACAGCTTTATTATTTAGTTTAAATTTTATTATTCTCCTAGCATCTAGACTCCAATTCCACATTCAGATTCAAACAGAACAGAAAAACTTAATCACAGACCTTCAGTCGCATTCATCGCTTTAACTCGCCTCTAGATCACCGAGGCAGTCAAAGCCAATGGTTAACAAGAGTACTCGATCTGTGTTCCGAGCGACGGGAACCAAAGATTGCCGACTTTGGCTAGCATTCCTTCATAGATGAAAAGAGATCGTGTTTGAGCGATGTAATTGAAATAAAAAACGCGAAACGGTCTTCATCATTTTTTTAATATAAATATAATATACCAGAATACGTTTTCCTTGCAAAGTCTGATCAACTTTTTTTTTGAAAAACCACCTATCAAAGTAATACGAAAAGAAATAAATTCTTCTATAGCACACTCGATGTGTCCTCAATTATATCTATCACCAGCGGCCGCCCGCAACTTCGTACCCGTGGATTTTGGTTTCCGCACACATTGTGTTATATAAATCTTATAGTCATCCTCAACAAATGGACTATCCAATACAAAAATATATTTTTATTCGAATCAGTAGTTCCTAGATACGCGCGTTCAAACAAACAAAGAAACTCTTCAGCTTTATTATTTTAGTCTAAATTTTATTATTCTCCTAGCAACTAGACTCCAATTCCACATTCCAGATTCAAACAGAACAGAAAAACTTAATCACAGACCTTCAGTCGCATTCATCGCTTTAGCTCGCCTCTACATCACCGAGGCAGTCAAAGCCAATGGTTAACAAGAGTACTCGATCTGTGTTCCGAGCGACGGGAACCAAAGATTGCCGACTTTGGCTAGCACTCCTTTATAAAAGAAAAAAAGAGATGTTTGAAGAGCGATGTAATTGAAATAGAAAACGCGAAACGGTGTCCATCTTTTTTTTTAAATGTAAATAAATATATAAATATAATATATCAGAATATATTTTCCTTGCAAAGTCTGATCAACTTTTCTCGGAAAAACCACCTATCAAAGTAATACGAAAAGAAAATAAATTCTTCTATAGCACACTCGATGTGACCTCAGTTATACTATATCTACTAGTTGCCGCCCACGACTTCGTCCCTTTGGATTTCGGTTTCCGCACACATTAAGGCTCGTATTAATAAATCGCACTCAACTCTGAGCTCGAACTTAAGCGCGAACTTGAGGTGCTGTTTTGTATGAGAATGACATTTCTAGTTCGCACTCAATTTCAATCTCAGAGTTGAGTGCGATTTATTAATACGAGCCTAAATCTTTAAGCCTTCTTCGACAAAAGGACTATATATAGAACCAGTACGAGTAGTTAATGAGAAACAAACTCTACAGCTTTATTATTTAGTTTAAATTTTATTATTCTCCTAGCATCTAGACTCCAATTCCACATTCAGATTCAAACAGAACAGAAAAACTTAATCACAGACCTTCAGTCGCATTCATCGCTTTAACTCGCCTCTAGATCACCGAGGCAGTCAAAGCCAATGGTTAACAAGAGTACTCGATCTGTGTTCCGAGCGACGGGAACCAAAGATTGCCGACTTTGGCTAGCATTCCTTCATAGATGAAAAGAGATCGTGTTTGAGCGATGTAATTGAAATAGAAAACGCGAAACGGTCTTCATCATTTTTTTAATATAAATATAATATACCAGAATACGTTTTCCTTGCAAAGTCTGATCAACTTTTTTTTTGAAAAACCACCTATCAAAGTAATACGAAAAGAAATAAATTCTTCTATAGCACACTCGATGTGTCCTCAATTATATCTATCACCAGCGGCCGCCCGCAACTTCGTACCCGTGGATTTTGGTTTCCGCACACATTGTGTTATATAAATCTTATAGTCATCCTCAACAAATGGACTATCCAATACAAAAATATATTTTTTATTCGAATCAGTAGTTCCTAGATACGCGCGTTCAAACAAACAAAGAAACTCTTCAGCTTTATTATTTTAGTCTAAATTTTATTATTCTCCTAGCAACTAGACTCCAATTCCACATCCAGAATCAAACAGAACAGAAAAACTTAATCACAGACCTTCAGTCGCATTCATCGCTTTAGCTCGCCTCTACATCACCGAGGCAGTCAAAGCCAATGGTTAACAAGAGTACTCGATCTGTGTTCCGAGCGACGGGAACCAAAGATTGCCGACTTTGGCTAGCACTCCTTTATAAATGAAAGATCGTGTTTGAGCGATGTAATCGAAATAGAAAACGCGAAACGGTCTTCGTCGTACACAAAACGTAGGTACGTTTTAACATCACAGTTGGGTAGACTATAGAATAATTGGTTAGGTAACTACAAACGTAATTCGAAATTGAATTAGGTATACAAAATAAAATAAAAATTCAGCCCATTAATGTCCCACTGCAGAGCAAAGGCCTCCATCATTTGAAATCATATTTTCATTACAGAGATGATGATTGGTCCGGGTCACTAATCCGGGATATGTTTGGAAAAACCGACACAAAGTTGCTCAACCTGGAAATCGAACCCAGGACCTCTACGGCCCGGTTCTTAAACCACGAGACCATCGAGGCGTTTACAATAAGTTAATAAAATGTTTATGTAATGTCAAAAAACTTTGAATTTTCCAACCCGAGACTCGTTGGTGAGTAAAAAGTTTTCTTAAAAAAGACTTATTCCCAAAATAGTCCATTAAATCCACATTCAATTCAGCTATCATTCCCACACGTGCGATGCGTCTCAAGCATATTTTAATACGCCTTGCATATTAACCATGTAATACGGTGGAAAATACACAAACGTTAGCGCCATATTCGATTCGCGCAATCTCTTGGTATTCAAAGCACGCTTCGTATACCACGTGACTGTATTATTTCAAATTCAAAGGGTAAAAACCAGGGGCAGTATTAAAAAGGATGGCCCGCTGTAATGTAGAAGCCCGGCACGGAGTGACACTTCTTCATAGCGATTGGTCGGCGCAGTGGGAATTATAGACCTAGCGGGGCATCTTGCCTCTTCCTGCCTTGAGATTAGAGTCTATTTTTGCATAAACCCGTGAGTGCAATTTAGAGCAATGATGAGAACTCCTAAGAGATATTGAATATACTTAGATGTACACTGAGCAAGATAAATCCACTAATCAAAGTCTTACATGGGTTTTACTGCTGAATTTTCTAGCTACAATATTGTGATATTTAAATAAAAAATACTTGTGTACCTAATTAATTTACAAGAACCTTAAATAATACTAAGTCTAAAAGTATAGAACATGAGTAATTCTTGGAAATACTAAGATGTGATAACGAGCCGTTTAGTCTTGGTTATAAGGAGGGTTTCATTTTTTTGACGAAATGTTAGCTCCATTGTCAATAATCTCGGTCGTCATGATACCAACATATTCTAGGGGAAGCTAGCAAACATTAGGTCAGAAATAAGGGAAGTGTTGCTACCATTCGTCTAACAGACTGACAAACTGACAAATACTGTTAGTATATCATCGCAAACGATTGATATGGGTACTAATAACTCGATCCGAAACATCAATCGGACTCTAATCGAATACGTGATGTGAATGCCCAGTAATTTTATATAATCTGTAGCTGAAAGGGGAGGGAAAATACAGCAAGTTTCCATTTATTTTTTCAATTGGGAGCTTAAGGATGTATTAAAGGTATGTAGGAGGCTTTTAATGTTATTGCGAAATGTCAATTTGTTTTTTTTTTTGGTACCAAATATGGTTGGGAAGGGAGAGGAATGTCATCGGTGGAGGTGATCGTTAGTATACTATAAAGGGGCCCCTTAAACCTACACGCTGGGTCGCAAGTCCCAGGCGCCGACTGACATTCCTCTCTGTTTCACGCGATGGACCCGGCACCCGCACGGAGAATCCATGGATAGCTAAGAAGTTCGTCTCTCTAGTGTAACTCGTAATTATGTTCCGATACTGGGTTCATCTTATGTATAGCTAACTATACTTTTTGTAACATGCCCTTAGAGTTAATATTTTAGTCGTGTTTATTAAGTAGTATTTTGTGAAAAAACTAATAAAATTGTACAATAATTACTGAAATAAAAAAAAATCTTAAAGTATTTTTCTTACAAGCAAGCAAATTGGGAATAATATTAAGTCTTTTATAGACATAACATAAAAGACAAAATATTATTCACAATGTAAAATCTTTCAGCATATACTTGTAACAAAACAAACATTGGATAGGGATAGAATAATGTTCTTTTTTATACAGTAACATACATTTGTACATTATCCTTTTACGTATTCGGCTCTCGCAAAAACACAATAATGTTATTGTTAAGACGTTCGTGACACAACATACATGGCAGGTTTCAGTCTGGTACGTGTAAGGGAAAAATCCACTACAATTTCTAATGGGATGTCAAAAAAAACTATAGCGAAAATAAAAAATATATTTTTTTAGTTTTTTAATTTAAGTAAAACCTTTCAGTACGATTTTAATGTATTATATACCCTAGGAAGGTAGTTTAATTTAGGCCCAAGGATTTTTACTTGCATTTATAGTAATGCAATATTTCAAAATAAATGAAACACATTTTTTATGTCCTAGGGAGGCAAACGAACAAGAGTGTCACCAGATGGTAAGTGATCACTGCTGCCCATGGACATTCAAAGATGCATTGTCTGCCTTTAAGACTCCATACAAAAATGATGACATGGATTTTTAACACCTATAGATGCATAAATATAAAAAGTTTAAATTATAAAAGAAGTAGAAAATAATCCCTATCCTTTTACTTTTCATTTATCCTAAGTTGGCAACATAATAATTGTCATTTATTTTCGTTTCATAGTAATACTTGTTGCTCCGAGACTCGCAATATCCTGCGGTCGCGCCGGTCATTTCCCGGGCAGCGTCAGTGCGGCGCTACGGCTCGTCGCGCGTCTGATTGTCCGTTTACCCTTTGTATGCAAAAGAACTACCGTGTTAAACATTTAAGGTTTTTGAAAATTGATTCAACGTAATTAGATGTGGGTGAATATTAGAGTTGTGTAAAAAAGTTAGATTCACAATAAACTTATCGTACATAAATGTCAAGAAAATTAAAATGAACACCTTTGGATGTATGAGTAAGTATGCAAATTGTAAATTAAAAAAAAGTTGAAAATTATCCCTTCCGTAAAAAAATATGAATTTAAAGCTTTTCATTTATCCTAAGTAGGCAACAAAATAATTATTATTTATTATGGTTTCATAGGTTACATTTTCAAAGATACTTGTTGCTCCGAGCAATATCCTGCGGTCGCGCCGGTCATTTCCCGGCAGCGTCAGTGCGGCGCTACGGCTCGTCGCGCCTCTGATTGTTACACCGTTTACCCTTTGTAATGTTGTTGCAAAGAGGTTTTATACAGAGGAGTTTCAGAGATGGTGAAAAGTTAATTTGATGGCGTATAATCGCAAAACAAAAGTTAAAAAAATATTTATTTATATACATGGTACTATTGCTTGTGTAATGAAATCAAGGATGCAGCCGACTATTACATGGTTATGTACCTCCCATCTCAATAATTATTTCCTATAAATTATTAGACAATTTTGACCGAAATTACGCCCAATAGAAAGCGAAGATGTCAAGGGTGGAACGCGCTTGCTTCGATAGTGCCTGTTCCCTCTTGTCTTGCAGATATCAAGACAGAACGCGGCAAGGATTTCTCATCATCAGCTGAGGTCATCATACAGTCCATACTGTAAATGAGGAAGACTATAGCTGCGTGCGAATAAAATTTATTAAATATCAAATACATTAAAGTAACATCCCTTTTATACTGGCCTATGAATAAGTGTAAAATTCAGCGACATAATTCAATCCGTCAGCTGTCCTCGTAGTTCAGTGTTAACTGTCAGTACGTACGGAACTCGAAACCGTTCGATATCGGAACAGGATTACAATTCCCTACTGCATACACTGTACATGCTCTCCACGCGTATTTGATGTCAATAAGCCCACGAAACAAGCGGATGAAGTGTGTCTAGAACGGAATGAAATGTACGCGACTATATTGGAATAATCTAGATTCCACTCCAGCGCAATTTGATTCATTGTAGTGGTACTGTGATAACGGAGTGCCTGGTATCAATCAAATTATGGAAGTGTGTAGAAATATCTATGCTTGGGTAATTACACAGTATAATTTCCTTAAAAGTTTTAACACACAGTACATAATTATGGTAGGTGAATGGATTGAAATTAAAATCATGATGTCTCACATAACATTAAGCAACATGACATGTGATTTTCAATTTGGGCGCTGATCGTATTGTATTTTTGGTTTAATCGGGAAATCCATCGTCTTCAACAGTCCTTTGCCTAACAAAGGATTACTCCAGATAAGGGGTTATGTCCATAGTTCCAGCTAAGCTGGCATTTTGTTGACCATAGTAATTATATCCGACAGAAAGTGAATAAGGGATCGCAAATCAACTGTCCTCCTAGTTCAGTGTTAACTGTCAGTACGTACGGAACTCAAAACCGTTCGATATCGGAACAGGATTACAATTCCCTATCGCATACACTGTACTGTACATGCTCTCAACGCGTATTTGATGTCAATAAGCCCACGAAACAAGCGGATGAAGTGTGTCTAGAACGGAATGAAATGTACGCGACTATATTGGAATAATCTAGATTCCACTCCAGCGCAAGTTGATTCATGTAGTGGTACTCTGACAACAGAGTGCCTGGTATCAATCAAATTATGGAAGTGTGTAGAAATATGTATCCATGTTTGGGTAATATCACAGTATAATTTCCTAAGAAGTTTTTAACATACAGAACATACTTGGTAGGTGAGTGGATTCAAATTCAAATCATGACGTCTCACATAACATTAAGCAACATTACATGTGATTTTCAATTTGGGCGCTGATCGTATTGTATTTTTGGTCTATTCGAGTAATTCATCATTTTCAGCAGTCCTGTGCCGCACATAGGCTTACTCCAGATATGGGGTTATGTCCATAGTTCCAGCTAAGCTGGTTTTTTGTTGACCACAGTTATTACATCCGACAGAATGTGAATACGTGATCGCAAATCAACTGTCCTCCTAGTTCAGTGTTAACTGTTAGTAAATTACGTACGGAACTCGAAACCGTTCGATATCGGAACAGGATTACAATTCCCTATCGCATACACTGTACATGCTCTCCACGCGTATTTGATGTCAATAAGCCAACGAAACAAGCGGATGAAGTGTGTCTAGAACGGAATGAAATGTACGCGACTATATTGGAATAATCTAGATTCCACTCCAGCGCAATTTGATACATGTAGTGGTACTCTAACAACAGAGTTTCTAGTATGTATGAATTATGGAAGAGTGGAAAACATCTGAATTTGGTTTAGTATAATTTCCTTAGAAGTTTACTCATACAGTTATTGTGGTAGGTGAGTGGAATTAATTTCATATCATGATGCCACAGTATGGTAACTAAGAAGCATTAGGACGTGCCGACAAAATGGAGGTTTGGTTTATGACAGGGCCGTGGTCAGAGACCCTGGGTACAAGGCTCGCGGGTTCGAATCCCAATAGCGGCTAATGTTTGTGTGATGAATAGCGGCATTTGTAATCGAGTCATGGATATTCATAAAAGTATTTTATTATGTCTATTCGTTCATTAGCATTCATAGTTCAAGCTTCGAGCTTAGTTAAGGGCTAGGCAATTGGTGTGTTAGTCCAAGGCATTTCAATCCATCAATCAGCCTATTGCCGCCTAATGCTGAACGTAGCTCCCCCTAAATTGCGCCATCCATCCCACTCCAAGGTATTTACTGATTATTTACGTCATATTGTTGTTTTTATAAAGGAGCCCCCTAAACCTACACGCTGGGTCGAAAGTCCCAGATACCGACTGACATTTCTCTCTGTTCCACGCGATGGACCCGGCACAAGCACGGAGAATCCATGGATAGCTAAGAAGTTCGTCTCTCTCTCTCTCTCTCTCATTTATAAGCACTGTACTGAAAACTAATTTTGTCACTTAAACCCATTGATATACAAAAACCCAAGATGCACAGTCTCGAACAAAAGTAACAGTCATTACTGTCACCAAAACTCATAGTCAAGCTATGAACATTATTATTTGCAAATTAAACCTTATGCAGATTAGTTAAAATTGTTTTCACAAGGGAATGTTCAAAATTGCGATGACGCGGGTGACGAAAGACTGTTTGAAATAAGTTCATTTTGCACTTATTTTTTTGGGACGTTTTTGAGACTTTGATTGTGTATCTTGGGTTTTTGTATATCAATGCTTAAACCACGTTTAAAGTTTTGCTTCCAACCCAGCTGCTAGGTACTAAAATGTAACAGTGAGAACAATAACTACAGACTCGGTTCGTCCGGACCGTCGTGATAATATTTGTTTGCTGCACTCTGCTAAACCGTACAGCTTATTGCCGTAAGTTCGTGTTGATTTATTAATTTTGTTCCCGACCAAGTTGTTTGAGCCCATATTTTCCACTTCTGGCGATAGTTTGTAGTCTTATTACTTGAGAAAACATTGTTCACTGAAATATGGGATGTTTCGGATAACTCGGTTAATTTATTCGTGTTGTTGTGGGGAAAAGAATGATGTTCATCTTGAGTAAACAACTGTTTCAATATTTAAAATGATTAGCTGAAGCCTGCTAGTGAACCTTGGTTGTTACACAGTATAGTATATAGTAATAGATATACGTTTTTACCTAGTCATGAGTAAAAAAAAAAACTTGCAATGTTGTTTATAAATAAACACAAATTAAAATATGTTACTCACCTAAATAACTTTTATGAAAACTTTGTTGTAGTTATC
Source organism: Nomophila noctuella (assembly GCA_958496325.1). Classification (NCBI taxonomy): domain Eukaryota; kingdom Metazoa; phylum Arthropoda; class Insecta; order Lepidoptera; family Crambidae; genus Nomophila; species Nomophila noctuella. The sequence goes on along the minus strand of OY292496.1, from coordinate 6,432,112 downwards.
CAAACAGACTTACCTGAAACAATAAAACAAAATACAATTTAAAATTGCTTTACAACACTTTAGGCGACAAATTAAGCATTGAAACAATTTACAGTTTAATTTTAGGATGGATACCTATTTACAAGGTAATCTAAAAATAATCAATCCACGATCAAAATCTGGACACTCGACCTCGAAATCGCCACCAAACACTCGTCTTCAACTGCATGATCGCTGACTACAAAAGATTGAAGGACTTCAAAGAACCGGACTGGACAATTGCTGCTCGCAGTAAAAGCAAGTGGCTTTCTTTATGTCGAAGGTCAAGATCCGCTTTGAACTGTTGAGGAACCGAAATCTTTTCGATAATAGATATACGAATATTAAGAATAAGAAAAAAATATATCTTATATTCGTCATATTTTTTCTTAGAATATTATTTACAAAACATCGTTTTTCTTGGACTTTGTTCTATTTTGTTCATAAATAAAAGCAATGTAAAATACTTCATGAGCGATTCGGCGAAATTTTGTACAGCTCCGAAAATTCTAAGAACATGTAAGGATAAAAAAACGTGTAATGTTTCCTAGTGTAATTAGGAACATACATAAAATACTACAATTCTACACGATATCTTCTAATATTAAGAAATTAATTTACCACTGGCTTTGGCAAACTACGCCTAGCGATAAAGGTATAAAAAGACCATTAGGTCTTACTATACCAATGACACCATCATGACAATAGTGTGAAACAGGAGTAAATCACGACCTTATTCTTACAGAAATAAGTTATAAGTGGCTGTGGTGAATGAAGCTTGTATGCAATGATACGCCTTTACTCGAATATTGTTTTAAGGCAGTTACAAAACAATCTTGCACCTCAGTGAGTGTTATAAACGCGAATATTTCCTTTCTTTCAACCACCTGTTGCCATGGAAACCTGTTGGTTGTTTCAAATCTCATTTATTATTTTGCAGGTAAATGTTCCATAGGGTGATTTTCTTAAAGGTTTTTGAGGTTTTAAATTAGGGATAGAGAGGGGAAAAACACGAATCCGACATCCGGTTTGAAATAAAATGATATATTAGCGTTTTTGGTGTTAAAAAGCAGTTGATTGATGCTTTTTTAATATTTTTTATTTTATGAAACAAAACCTGCTTAACATTTTGTCTAAACCTTATTCTTAAAACTTGAAACTATAAGTACTTCTTGTAAAGAGATAATTTATTAAGATTAAGCTAGTACTTTTATTAATGGCTGCCAACGAAATCCAATTTAGTGAAGATTTCAGAACCTAAGCACCTTTCGAAATCTGTTTCTTAGACTAAACCAAGAAACTTACAAATTGTGGAGATTTATTTGCTGCTATAAGTCAGGTCGCCCGAGTTATTGAAGTAGGTACCTAAGAATAAGCAGTATTGTGCGAATTTTATAAAGAAACTAGCGGCCGCCCGCGACTCCGTCCGCGTGGATTTCTTTTTTTCGAAATAAAAAGTAGCCTATGTTCTGTCTCAGGGTCTAAAGATTGTCTGTACCAAATTTCATCAAAATCGGTTGCGAGGTTTAAGCGGGAAAGTGTTACAGACAGACAGACAGACAGACAGAGTTACTTTCGCATTTATAATATTAGTTGGGATCTTTAATTAATAAGTTAATTAATTGTTTATTTATCGAGATGATACAACTACCGACCACAATTTCATAATTTGCAATTAACCAACACAATAGCTAAACTTTCTTTAAATACTTGAGCTGATTATGGCAATGAGCTCGTTGTTTTTAGAATTGTTCTCTCGGATTAAGCAGAATATGAAAACTGCATAAACAATTAGGAACAACGTCTGTATTTAACAACTCAAGACCATTAGCCTAGTCCGTGTCCGTTTATGTATACTAACGTAAAAGGGACAAAAAGATTAACAAAATGAAATATCTCTCGAAGCATAATGCCGCAGACAATTAATCATTTAATATCTGATGACGACCCAGAACTTAAGTCGGACCCTGAATATTATTATTATTTCGTCACTATATTCGAAGATATAGACGAGAAATATATGTATTTCTACATATATAGTATAACACGTAGTCCTTTTATTGTTTAGCAATTTCCGCACGGTTTTTAGAGTTTAAAGTTTTTAATGCTGGGCACCCCAGCTGTCCGTCCTGCGCGCCCCGCCATCTTGCTTCATTCTTTTATTGTGCGCGCACCGGTACGCACGTGTTACCGTCATTGTGCCGAAACGTAGTGCAGTGGAGTAGATTCCGTAATATTCTCAGAAAATTAAGAAGCTTAGAAGAAAAGAGGACATCCGACGCAAACGCGTTATTATTTACTCGTATTCCTCGGATTGCGAAGAAAGCTGGTAAGTTAAAAGAATTCTTGTTCTACCCTACCTTTTCGGTAGAAATAATTTTTAAAAGTGTTTCGAATCTTTTGAATGATTTGGGTATAAAACGAGGCTTTTGAGTTGACCGTGAGTCAACCACAAAGCAATAATGACTCTAGAGTTAACCGTGAGTTAACCACAGAGCAATAATGACCCGAGAGTTACCAGTGAGCTAACCACAGAGCAATAATAACCCGAGGGTTAATCATATAGCAAAAATGATATAATAAGTTAAAAGAATTCTTGTTCTACCCTACCTTTTCGGTAAAAATAATTTTAAAAGTGTTTCGAATCTTTTGAATGATTTGGGTATAAAACGAGGCTTTTGAGTTGACCGTGAGTTAACCACAAAGCAATAATGACTCTAGAGTTAACCGTGAGTTAACCACAGAGCAATAATGACCCGAGAGTTAACCGTGAGTTAACCAGAGGGCAAAAATGACCCGTGAGTTGACCGTGAGTCAGCCACAAAGCAATAATGACCCGAGAGTTAACCGTGAGTTAACCACAGGGCAATAATAACCCGAGAGTTAAACATATAGCAATAATGACCTGAGAGTTAACCGTGAGTTAACCACAGGGCAATAATAACCCGAGAGTTAAACATATAGCAATAATGACCTGAGAGTTAACCGTGAGTTAACCACAGAACAATAATGACCCGTGATTTGACCGTGAGTAAACCACAAAGCAACAGTTACCCGAGAGTCAACCGAGAGTTATCCAAAGGGATACTCTTTATAAGTACATATTACCTAGAGTTAACCGAAAGTTAACCAGTTAGATAAACTAAATAGTTTTAGTGTAATATAAATAAGAACTATAAATATTTTCTTTCATATATAAATATAAAAATATACCAAATACATTTTCATATTTATTTCGGCTGTCGTAACCTATGATGCCGAGACGAGAATACCAAAATCGTCAAAAATCAGTCAGGAAGATTCGGTACCAGAACAGGCACTGACTGACCTAGACCCTGATGTACTGAGTACCTTGGGGGAACTCATGCCTCGAAATATCTGCTGCGATTTCTGATTTTGCTCGTGCAAGGGCAAGAAAATCGAAACTTGTCAACGGCAGTTAGGAGTAGGACTTACAGCTATTAACAGAGCTAAAAAAAAACAGTATGCGTTCGAGCGATAATAAGATACAATGTATAAAACATTTTTCAGACGCTCGCAGAAGCTTATCAGAAAAACCAGGGTTCTCAAATTAAAAAATCGAGAAAAATGCAACACCAGGTCCCTCTTACTCCTACTCCCTACCTTGGGAAACCGGAGAGGCCCCTCTCGCTCGACGTCGAGGGGGGGGGGGGGGCAAATGTGCCAGGAAGGCATGTCAGAGACCTTCATCGACCCAGAGCAACTTCAACTCATCGAGAGTTCGAAACAGACCTCCTCGTGCAGGCCCTCGGACATTAAGATACACGCAGATGGGCTTAAGTATTTTTACAATCGTTGGCACAAAATAACAGACAACAGACAGGTTCTTAAATGAATTACAGATCAATATCAATACCTTTTCATAAAAAAGTACATCAAGTAAGAACTAGGAACCTTGCATGATGACCAAAACAAAAATGGATATGTCTAAATCTATCGAAAATTATGACGAAAGTTATCTCACTAATTTAACTACATAAGTGTAAATATTTTGTGTTCAAGTCTGTAATTTAGTAAAATGTATATTAGTTTGCCAATCGAAAAGCAGAACTACATTTATATTCTTATACAAAAAATCCCAACCGTGCCTCGATGTACCATCAAAGTATTCGCCCAGTTGATCGGAGTTGTAATAACAGCTTGTCGAGCTAATAATTATAGCTACAATAATATAGTATACAAAACTATTGTAAAGGGAGAAATATTTAGCTTTACATAAATATAATAATAATTATAATACAAAATTTAATCTCTCAACTAATATATTGCCAGACCTTCTTTGGTGGTCTGAAAATATTTTTAAGCTTAAGACAGAATTACTCAAACCTACGTTTGCTTTAGAAATTTTTACTGATACATCCAGACAGGGTCGGAGTCTTTTTTGTAATGATTTGCGAACCAGGGGTAGGTGAAAATCCGATGAGCAAAAATCCCATATTAATTATTTGGAACTCAAAACAGCTTACCTTGTTTTAAAAAAAAAACCTTCGCTCATGACAAATCTGGTGATGCTATTTAATTGCGTTGTGATAATACCACCGCTATCAATTGGGTATTTGACTGCATACGAAATAAATTATGACATTCTAAGATTAAAGACGAAATCAAAAATTAGACACAATTTTTTATCTCACATATACTATTGAGCTTTTAACAAATTTTTACAGCTAATTGAAGTTAAAGGAGTATTGATTTGACACTATTGCATCGTGACGTCACGATTCGATATTTCATACATTTTTTCCTACAAGGTTACGTTTTTGACATTTAAAAAAAAAAAGTAGGTGATTTGACTTGTCAGTCAAATACCGTATTGTATAAATTGAATAGTTGGAAATCGATTTCCTCATTTAACTGGAATTACCACAGAAATGTGACAATGGCGCGAGATGTGAAATATGTATATGGCTATACGCCTCATACGTTAACAAATACACGAATGTAAGAGAAGATCAAGAAATGCGTAATAAAAATTAAGATACCGCATTAGAATTATCAAGTACAATGTTAGGCTGTAACATTGTATCTATTTAAATGTATTTGTAATACCACTGTTGATTCTGATGTCTGTAACACAAGTGCTTAAGCTACTTAACACGGGGTGAGATCAATGTATGAGATGTTGTGAAATATTTATTTATTATTTAGTTAATTTAAAAATTAAGTTAAAAAAAAAAAAAAAAAAAAAAAGCTGACCTTTTAGGTAAGCCTAACATAAATCTCTTCGGTTCTCACGCCATTGACAAGTGTGGAAACACATATCTTGGAAACAAAATCCAGATTCCTTTACAGTAGACGCACAAATTGGCAACCATACATATGATACATATTTCGTTTTTGCCTTTCCCCCGTTTACTCTAGTAATAAGTGCCTTCAAAAATATAATAATGGATAGAACTGTAGGAATCTTAGGGTTTCCACACTGGCCTTCTCAGTCATGGCTTCCGTTCCTGAGAATCACGTGGAGCTAAAAAAAAAAAAAAAAAAAAAAAAATTTGTATTTCGACGCTATTGAACACAGGGTCAATTTCTCTTACAGCTGAAGGCAGCAGTTCAAACTTACCCTGGGTGTTGCGAGGCTCTCCGGGAATCTTTTCAGAAAAAAGGGACCCCGGAAGAAGCCTTAGATATTATCTTGTTCTCGCAAGCTCAGAGTACCTTTCATCAATAAAAGGCACGTATAAACTATGAGGGTCATTACTGCAACGATTTAGATTCAGATGCCTATAACAATTATTCCAAATCAACCATCTTAGCATTCCTCACTCGTCTTTATAATCAAGGCGCAGCATATGTTCAAAAGCCATAGATCTGTGATAAGCTTATTATTAAATAGTGATATTAATAATTATAAATTAATTTCTAGATTTTTTGCCAGCTGTACCCAAATACTTAGGTACATTGAACCCTCAAAATTGTTCTTAATCATATAGAAAAATGAAAACTGCATAACGATATTTATTCAGAAAAATTAACAAAAAGTTTCAATTCTTTTAGCGCTTTGTACATCGCATAGTACACAGAGGCTGTTTTTCATAAACATTAGTAACATTAAAATAGGTAAGAACCTATTTTTAATGTCATAAGAATGACATTAAGGTAATTATTTCCAACATAATTAAAACCTCTGCCTCAGGGCGAGCAAAACCATTGCGGATTATCCATATTTACTTGAATCTTGTTATCAGCCTGACAATTGCATTAAAGATGATTTAACAACAGTTGCGGATTGTGGAAACAGAATGGGAAACAGATACTTTTACTGACGTTTAAATCACTTCTACTGACGTTTAAACCGCCACATAAAGCGGCTTCGAGAACCGCGGGCGTATCTCTCGACGTCATACGTAAAACTGTTGGTTAGACTGGGTTAGACATCAAGTACTTTCGCAAGATTTAATGATAGACCCATAGTTAACGAGGATGGCTTCACTAGATCAGCGTGTTTCCACAACCCAAACTGATTCGTTCTATTAGTTATTATATTAGTGATTCATGATTTTTACAAATTTATTGATTGTTAAAAATTATTGATTTCCTTTGTTTATAAAATGATCTGTCTGCAGTGATTGTACCGTTAAATTATGTTACAATCACTGCCGTTTATTTTCAGAATGTCTTTGATGTTCATCACAGACAATTTTTTTTTTTGTGGCAAAACATGTCTCTGAACATCTACGTGTTATACTATATATGTAGAAATACATATATTTCTCGTCTATATCTTCGAATATAGTGACGAAATAATAATACATGATCAAACGAACTTCTAAGTGAAGTTCGATCAGTATTATATGAGTCACTTTATTCGAAGATATAGTATAAGGTCCCGCCCATCCCAACCCAATTAGTTTTGCCAAAAATATAAATAAAAAACTCTTAAAAATGAAGCAAGATGGCGGGGCGCGCAGGACGGACAGCTGGGGTGCCCAGCATTAAAAACTTTAAACTCTAAAAACCGTGCGGAAATTGCTAAACAATAAAAGGACTACGTGTTATACTATATATGTAGAAATACATATATTTCTCGTCTATATCTTCGAATAAAGTGACTCATATAATACTGATCGAACTTCACTTAGAAGTTCGTTTGATCATGTATTATTTCGTGTTAATAAGCTTCTAACGCCGCTTGGCCGATATAAAATGTAAAGTAAAGTTTACGACTTGTTTGGTGTAATGGTCAAGATGTTGTCTATTATACAAGACGTCGCCGGTTCGATTCCCGCACGGGACAAACATTTGTGTGCATGGACATAATATCTGTTTGTCCCGGTCTGGGTGTTATATGTTTCTATTTAAGTAAATTTGTAATTACCACTCTGGTGTTTGTAACACAAGTGCTTAATCTACTTAAAACAGAGTCAGATCAATGTCAACATTTTAATGCTGTGAGGAATTTGAAATAAATTTTTCGTTTCAAAAATGGGTTTCGGCTTAATCACCACGCTTGCCAAATTTGGACTGGTAATGACAAATCCTGGTTGTATTAGGCAGAACCGACACAAAATTAACCCGGAATCGAAGCCAGAACCTCGTGGCACGGTCTTCCTACACCGCACCGTGACGATATAAACCGTACGAAAATTAACACCGTACCATTTCATAATAAAATGGGAAATTTTAGATCTCTCCTATCGTGAGTGCCATTCCGCATCAGGGTAATAAGATTATGTGACGGCCAAACAGATGCGTGATCAGGAGATGAAGAGGCGCTGTTAAGTCAATTAGACCGCCTTGATTGGAGGGAACGGATGAATTATGGATGCAGTTCTGGTGGAAACCGGTTTGAATCATTTGACTTCTTCATTCAATTAGGATTACGTGAAATCTGTTGCTGGCAGCTTTTTAACTTGGAAGTATTTAATGGTATTTTAAATGAATTTTATGTGAATTTTATTAAATCTTATTATCGAATACATCTCTGCGAAGGTTAGTAATGACTGAGACACATTTTTTTTTCTAACATCACACAATCAAGTTGAAACCTATGTGAAGAATCTGAAAGATGAATCTATGTTCACGGCACGTTCTAACCGCTAGTACAAATGCAAAAGTTTATATATTAAAAAGTGTTCAAATATTTTACGTGAAATATAGATAAATGCCTAGGACCAACATACCAATTGCGTAGTCTAACTAAGCTCGAAGCTTGTGTTAAAGATGCTAGGGAACAGAACAGAGAGCTAGGGACATACTTATGTAATTACTTTTAAAACATCCGTGACTCGAGTACAAATGCCAACGTTCATCACACAGAAATTTGCCTTTAGCAATATTCGAACCCGCGACCCTTGGTTTTGTAGCCAAGGTCTTTGACCACTATACCAACGTTCTATCAAAATGTCTAAACCAACTAAAGAGTTTACGAGTATGTCATAGAGAAAGTTTGATACTTTGTGTAGATAAAAGTTGATATATGATATCTTATCCCGAGAAATATGATAGGCTCATGGAATCGTGAAAAAACTTTCTTTACGAGCCATGAAGTCATGAAAGCGCGGATGAAGATAGTTTATTGGATACTCTGAATATTGCCTTCTAATACTACCTTCTTAGAGTGGTTACGTTCGGGCTTACAAGCCAGACATAGTCCCACTATGTTCAATCCACTATAGCATAGGTACTGTTTTTTAACGACCGCCATTTTAGTTTTCATTATCTCAGTAAACTTAATATGAGAAGTGTGTAATTAAAGTTCGAACGGTTGGGCTTTTAAAGTTGTAACTGTAGTATCCTCGAAAATAGGACAATATTTGTTAGTTTTGGATGACGCGTCAATTTGCCTGATTAATCCCTAATTAATACTGTCAGAACACAGTCCAACCAATGACCTTTATTAGCAATGTAGCAATCTAACCTAATGGTCCCCATAATAGAAACCACTATACATATTAGATTAGCCTGTAATTTAACTGAATGTTTGTCTTTTTTTTAACACACCTACGTCATAGTTTCCATTCCCGGGTTGGTCAAAATTTGTGTCTGTTTCTCCAATTACAGCCCGGGCTTGTGACCACCAATCCTCATTTGGCATGCATGGTGATTTAGCCAAATCCCATCTTTGTAACTATACATTATACAATGATTTCAAATGATGGAGGCTTTCGCCCTGCAGTGGGACATTAATGGGATAATACTTAACTTTTTAAAATCTTTAACAGCCTTCTTCTTCCTAGCGTTTATCCCGTTTCTATGTGGGATCCGCTTTGACCAAGATCCAGGATTTGGCAAGTCTGGTTATTATAGTGAAGCGGCCGCCATCAGACCATCGTAACCAATAGAGAGGAACCAGACAGATTTAGATCTTGGTTACGCATTATAGATCTAACTGAACTAAAGTCAGAAATCACTGAATGTACAGGTTTCCTCACGGTGCTTTCTCTCACCGCCGAGCTAATGGCACAAATCCACACATAGATTTCGAAAGATCCAGAGGTATGGGCCCGGATTCTAACCGCGGACCTCACGTATGTGAGGCGCCGTCCGTACCAATAGGCCACCATCGCTGACAGTCATTCCAAGCTATTATAGTAATGTTTGCAATTTAAGGGTCATTTTCATGTGTTAACTGTTAAAATGTATATTTTTAAGGCCCAATAAATTTTACATCGGCTGAAATTGGAAAGCTCACTTGTCCGTACAATTGAAACAGAGCCTTTGTTAAATATTTATCGAAGTGATGCTGTGAAGCTGTTAACATGTTTAACTCGTTATTTTGAGTAACTTTCACGCTTGCTGCTTCACTGTTATTTTTAATATAAATATTATTCGTGAGATTAATTTGTTAAAACTATAAATAAATCATAGTCCGCTTGCGACCACGATTGTTGTAAGGCAGCTGAAACGTCAAGCAGTAATACTACTTATTACATAACGTAATTAATATCGCCTTTAGTCCCGTTAAATTATATTAGTGTCATAATACAACGCTAAAGTCTAAAATCTTAAATTATGTAATTATGTGTTCAAAAAACAATGTGAATAACATAATATTTTGAAGTTGAAAAGTTGTGTATTAATAAAAGTTTATTATTTTAAAAACCATTGTTGAATTTGATATCGGTAATAAACGCGTGAGCTATAATGGAGCCAGACATATTGTGATATGTTTATTTTATCATTTATAATTAAAACCAAGTAAGTTTCATGATCACAATAAAAACATACTTACAGTCCTAGCAATCTGGTAGAATTTACCACAACTAATCTGACAAAATAAGGCAATTTCGCCGCATGACATTGCTTACGATTCGCTCTCAACATGTCGTGCCAAAGAGAAAAAATTGGCCAAGTGCGAGTCGGACTCCCGCACTGAGGGTCCCGTACAAATTCTATTTTTGACGTATTAAAAAAACTACTGAATAAATTTCGTTCGAACTAATTTTCGTTGGTAGTTTTTATGGTAATGTACATTATATATTTATTTCAGATTTATATTCCTCTAACTTTAGAAGTTAGAGGGGGGGGGACACACTTTTTTCCACTTTGGAAGAGTCTGTCACGCAAAGTATTCACTTAAGAAAAAAATGAGCATAGAAACCTCAATATAATTTTTAAAGACCTATCCATAGATACCCCACACGTATATGTTCAATGAAAAAAAATATTTTCAGTTTCAGTTCTAACTATGGGGACCCCCCATTTTTTTATTTTTTTTTCTATTTTCGTGTGAAAACCTTGTTGCGGTTCACAGAATACATCTACTCACCAAGTTTCAATAGTATAGTACTTACAGTTTCGGAAAAAAGTGGCTGTGACAGACTGGCGGACAGACAGACAGACAGACATGACGAATCTATAAGGGTTCCGTTTTTTTGCCATTTTGGCTACGGAACCCTAAAAACTGGCCAAGTGCAAGTCCGTCTCTCCCATAAAGGGTTCTGTAGGTTGTGGCTACTCGTTATGACGCATTAAAATACTAATAACTAGATCACGTTTTAACTTCGTTTTAAGTTTACATAGAAATGTACATACATCACTTTTTCATAAAATTTGCATATTTGAAATTCAATAAAGAACAGCCAAGTTTTTACGATTTATGACATCCCAACTAATATTATTTAAATGCGAAAGTAACTCTGTCTGTCTGTCTGTTACGCTTTCCCGCTTAAACCTCGCAACCGATTTTGATGAAATTTGGTACAGACAATCTTTAGACCCTGAGACAGAACATAGGCTACTTTTTATTTCGAAAAAAAAAATCCACGCGGACGGAGTCGCGGGCGGCCGCTAGTATAAATATATTTTGAAGTTTTATCATTATCTTAAATTAGAAGTAACAGAGGGCAATCGGTTCACAAAACACATCATCTTCATAAATTGCACCAGGGCTCTTATAGTTACAGAATCTGTGACATACGGACGGACATACAGGCAGTCATAATAAGACCTATAAGGGTTTCAATTATTTGGATACGGAACCCGAAAAAAGAACGAGAACTGCTGTATTATACGCCGCGATAGCTCGACCACAGAGCTTATCCGAGGCATGAACATAATTGCCGTGTCTGAACATCTGTCGCGCGAACTTCCAGCCGCTTTGTTTTTGCGGCGACTTCCCGACACTCAGGGAAATTCAATAAAAAAGCAGCCAAGTCCGAGTTTTGTAGCTGCAAGTTTAACGATCTTTGACATACATAAATATTTTTTAGTTTTATCATTACTTTATATAGAAGTTACGTGGGGATCGGTTCATAAACCACATCAGCTTCATAAATTGTAGAAGTGTTTTACAGTTTTAGAATCTGTGACGTACGGACGGACAGACATGCGGAAATAAGATACCTAAAAGGTTTGGTTTACACACTCAGAGAAATTCAAAAGTTGAACGATTTATGACTTATTATACATTCCTTGGACTAACAAACCAATTGCCTTGTACAACATTAAGCTTGAAGCTTGTACTATTAGCATAGTACAAGCTTTTCACTAGCGTGAACATTGGCATACTTCAATAATTTAACAAAATTCCTTGACTCACTAGAGTCACTATGTACTCACAAATGCCGATATTCATCCAAGCAAGATTTGCCCCCAGCGCGAATCGAAATTAAGTTCTGTGGCCAGGGTAACCGGCCACTAGATCACCACTACAAACTCACTAGAAAATTGTCAATAGAAGTCAAAACCAATATTGGGCACAAGTCATCATTATCTTATTAAAGAATTTTCAAGTATTTCTTCTCTTAAATTTTCGGAAAAAAAAGTGCTTGTGACGTAAGGGCAGAGACATGGACGATTCTTTAAGAATTCCGTTCTATTTGGCTACGGAACCTCAAACAATAGCCGAGTCCGTAGATTTTTTTACGAGACCTTTAAAACGTTTTCGCAGTACAAGCGGACAATTTTTTTCGATTTCATTTACTTTGTCGGGATTAGGTAATAAATTAATTGATCCTCATTTGGGTTAGGCTGGCAGTACAAATTAAAAGCTCTTTCACTGATTAATTTAAGTTGTAATTAATTAACTTTAGTTTAAGAAAGATATTTTTTTTAAACGAATATTTAAGTAATGAGTGGTAATTAATTATTTTTAAGCTGATAATCCGAGACTAATTAAATTATTAAAATAAAGAATGTAATAACTTACATTGAATAAAGTTATTCGATTCTTATGTCTTTCTTTACACTTATCGATATCGATGAGTGACACAGTGATACTTTAAATCCGATTTATCAAGTTGATTGATTATACGGGTTTTTTTCAAGATTCAAGATTAAAACTCGCATAAGTTCAGGCGAACATTAGAAGTCAAATTGGAATAAGAAAAACATTATTTCAAACTAATTTATATTCTTTTAAATTGAATGCTGTAAAATCGCCCTTAACGTAACAATTTGCGACCAAAATGGCCCTCACGGAAAGTGCCACCTTCTTTATTGCTTATTTATTTAAATTTTAGTAATTAGCACAGGGCCGTTTTAATTTTTAAAATGTGATTCCACCTTTCTGCAAACCCTTGGTACAATGCCCGTTAAATTACAGGATTCTGGCCTTTTCGGGACAAAAGCGTAATTGCATACATTCGTAATTATTTTGATGAGAAGGTAAACAAATTATTCGTTGGTAGATGATGCTAGGTATTTACGTTGGAATAATGTAAAAAGGCAATATTCAGTATTGTTTTTTTTGTCTTCAATGTAAATTTGATAATGATTTCTCAAAAAAAGTGTATTAATATTGTCATAATCTCGCATCTAGGGGAGGCCTGTCTGTTGTAGATTGCATCACTTTGTATTGAAAATTTGGAGTGATTGCTTAAAAACCTTATAAGCGCTTTAAGTAAATCCGTCCAGATATCTCGTCAGCTGCCTTAAACGGTTCTTTCCAAACGGACGCGTTAATTGGGAAGGGCTGTACTAGTAGTGCCGTGAAGCGGATAACTACAAAAAACAAAATCGATGTGTAGATTCTTGTTAATTCCGGTGTCATTGCGTTGGTGTTTTCAGAACGCTGGGAACGCGAGGGAAAATCTTTTACATGTTCTCCTAAGTACCTACCGAGAAGGACACCCTGGTCTGGTCCTTTCTGAACATATTCCGGAATTCCCAATAATACTCCTATACGGGAAATGGCGCAAGAACCCCCTGTTCATGTGCTTTTTCCTATATACCCCAGAGCAATGGAATGTTCTTGTAGCCCCAATCTCGTCTCAATTTTCTCCCCCTAGTATATGCCTGTCTGCTGGCTGAGAGTCCTAGAGCAACAACTGGTTGTATTTACACTAGTTCATCCTTCTAGAACTTCACAGATTTTATTTATGGTTAATTGAACTTACCTTAAGTGAAGTTCAACCAAAATTATACGAGTTGTAGCATCCGTAGAGATTTAATAATAACGTATAGTATGTTTCCAACGTACTGCATCATCACACGAATTTTAGACATAATAAATAAAAAATTAAATCGTTCTATTGACTACCGCGCCTAGCACCTCAACCTGCCGACAGGGGGCGATCATTTATTTTAGAGTATTCCTTGACATTTTATTCTGCAACACTATTAAAACAGGGGTTACTTGGGAGGGTAGGGATCTTAAATCTCTACGGATGCTACAACTCGTATAATTTTGGTTGAACTTCACTTAAGGTAAGTTCAATTAACCATAAATTATACTTCGTTGTAGCATCCTAGGAGATTTAATAATAACGTAGATGTTCAGATCAAATAATTGCAGAATAAATAATAAAAGCGACTGAATTTAGCAATGTTTATCGCTTTTAAACCATTTTCCTAATACATATCAGTCCCTTAATCAGCATAATACTAGAGGTAGGCACATAGGAACTTATTATAAGGTAATTTAAGTATTGCGTCAGATAAAGCCCTGCTTGGCGTGGACCCGCCAAAGGTTACAACAACAACAAACAACTAGGGGAGGTCCTCCAGCCGGATGACGCCGGCGGAGAAGCCCGCGCGCGGCGCCGGCGACGTGGCCGCGCGCCGCGGGCTGTGCCCCAGGACCCGCGCACTTTGGTGCCGCTATCTCCCAGCACTTGCTTTATCCAGCGGCTTACCTTCTGCGCACTAGCACGTCTCACCTGCTTTTTAAGGCATTCGCTGGAAAAATAGAATTATTATTAGTGTAATATGAAAGGACAGTTTTTGATTCGCCTTATAAGACGTCGATGTTTTAACGAGGTCATCTATAATAATAATAGTACTAGGTTTGTTAAATACTATGTTGTTACTGTTAATAAGTCTTAACGTCTCAACCAATTTAATAAGTTTATTACATCCAGGTCTAATGATTCCCTAGGAAATAGCTTACAAATATGAGATAGTACAAAATCAGCGTTACATATTTGGGTAGATTCGGTCTAGCCCTAAACGCACCATTTAAAAATCGACTGACACACTCATTAATAATCCTAAGTCAGAGCAATTGTTGCCATTTAAGAGTCTTAAGACATAACTTATTGGCTGTTTGAATGTTCATGTTTAAAATGTCTTTGTAAAGTAAATATATAGTGCTTCGAATTTAGAATAAATCAATGATACTCTTTAGAAACAGATTTAAAAAATAGGTAACAAAACTTGCCCCTGTACTACATGACACAATTGCTGTTAATTTCATAAGGTTTTCCATACCATCAAACCTATAATTTTTAAAGCCGGTAGGTAAGTCTGTTCTTGAACCGTGTTCGAGTAACCTCCAACTTACATAACTTTAACTATGACCCGTGGGACACAGGCAATATTAAGCCAGTTTAGCAAAAAATACTGAATGCGACCAGCATGAAGTACCTCCAGGGCGTCTCTGTCGGCCTTCGGACATGGCGGTGGCGGCGCAGAGGCAGGGAGGAGCGGCGGCTGCGCGGGCCCCAGCATGCAGCTGGCGGCGGCGACGCAGCTGGTGCGGGTAGTGGCGAGCGTACGAGTGGGCCACGCCACACGCGTGCTTGTGCATGGTCAGTTCACTTGATATGGAGGCATTGACAAGTTCCCATGCGAGGTTGTAGACGTTGATCTGCGATATGCAGAAGGATGTTGAGGAGCCAATTTCTTTATTTTCAGGCTAGATGTATCAATAAACTTGATCGATCTGACATTGTCTTCTAAATTTCCTCCTGATCATTGATCACCAATCAATATTTATGAAGCTTTTATCCAGTGATGGGAAAATGAGATGGCGACAATTCATGGTCTCTTCATGGTGTGGATCCAATATTCTCTTGTTTGATAATACTCAAATCACCTATTTTAATACTTTTTAATACTACCTAATACAAAGTCAACTTCAAAAAATCATTCTGGTTTAAGTCTACAGTGAGATTGGCTATGCCTGCATACCTGCTCCCAATAAATTCCTTCCCAATAATGCCCATATCTGTTTTAAAATTGATCAATGTTAGGTATCAGTAGGTACAACTACCTCCTTTTGAATACTTTTCGGATGACATCTCGTGCCACCACTTAAAAAAGCAAAATTTTTAACATTATGTACATTTGTTTTCGTTTATTAATTACAATGATTTTAATTTATATGATTTTGAAAATGATTCATGATTATAATATTCATATTTATAACAATAATGTTTAACAAAATTAAAATTTCTAACTTAATTTTATCTTATATGTAAAATTATAAAACTTAATCCATTGTAGTTATAATAAAACTTTCATTTGTTATTTTGTTAAAGAATCTGATTGTTTACTGTTAGTAAATTAAATAATTATTTTTTCCAATAACGATAAGCATGTCAAATATTGTTAAATAAATATGGAAAGGGAGGATATTCTACCACAAGTATTTATTTACTCAAATAAATCCTCGATCGCAACATAGAAATGTAAAACCCACCTGTTTTATGAATAAATATTTGTATTTGTATTTGATTAATAAATGTATAACATTTTAAGTTTTTTATGATGGACCTAATAATATTGCATGCCATCAAATTGGCAAATTGTAGCTGAAGTGAGAGCTAGTTTTAAGACCATAATGTACCTACAATCGCAATGAAAATATTTGATTTGATTTGATTTTATTTTATTTCCGGATGACATCTCGTGCCATCACTTATGAAATAAAGGTTACAATTATATCATTTGATCCCCATTTTTAGATACTTTATTTCCGGATAACATCTCGTGCTACCATTGAGGAAATCAATTACTACTGGTAGTATGTAGTTCCATCGTCGAACTCGAGTGAAGTACTTTTGAATACTTACCGGATAATATCTTGTGCCACCACTTAGAAAAGCAAACTTGTATTTCCGGATAACATCTCGTGCTACCACTGAGGAAATCCATTACTACCTACTGGTAGTGTGTTGTTCCATCGTCGAACTCAAGTGAAGTCGGTACATTTTTAATACTTTTCGGATGACATCTCGTGCCACCACTTAGCAAAGCAAACTTGTATTTCCGGATAACATCTCGTGCTACCACTGAGGAAATACTACTGGTCGTACGTATGTTGTTCCATCGTCGAACTCAAGTGAAGTACAGATTGAATACTTTTCGGATGACATCTCGTGCCACCACTTAGAAAAGCAAACTTGTATTTCCGGATAACATCTCGTGCTATCACTGAGGAAATACTACTGGTCGTACGTATGTTGTTCCATCGTCGAACTCAAGTGAAGTACAGATTGAATACTTTTCGGATGACATCTCGTGCCACCACTTAGAAAAGCAAACTTGTATTTCCGGATAACATCTCGTGCTACCACTGAGGAAATACTACTGGTCGTACGTATGTTGTTCCATCGTCGAACTCGAGTGAAGTACATATTGAATACTTTTCGGATGACATCTCGTGCCACCACTTAGAATAGCAAACTTGTATTTAATTAAATACTTGCAATAGAATTTTATTCCCATAAAAGGCTGCTTAATTATACAAAATTAATATGTCTCTTTTCCTCTTACAAAGACTAATTTCCATGGATAGTTGCTCCTTAACAAACAGCTTTCTACCCTGATAAAGAGGCATAGGAAAATATTTCCAAATGCAGCCCGAGGACTTATAGCTTTATCAATAAATTCAATTTTATTACTCCGTCATATAATGTTATCCTGTTGTTAAGGCTTAATTTTCATATTAGCTATGTAGCTTTTCTTGGGAAGCAAGGATTAATATTTCTCTCTCAAAGAGTTTAGTGTGCCTACATCCAGCCTTAAGACACCTCAATACAAGCTGCGGTTAAGGTGCCCAAAAAAGAAACAAATTCCCTTAACCGAGTTTCTAGAAGACATATCAGCCACCATTTCATAAGTTTTATGACGTTTATCTGTTGGCAATTCTAAAGTCATGTACAATGAATAAAGCTTAAACGCTAAAAAAAAAAAAAATTTAAATATGACTTGGCAGAAAATAATATTTCATTATTTATAATTAAACTTAACTTATTGAAGGTGTTTACAACCACTGTCACAGTATTTAAACATTGAATCTGGTATTTAGATGTGCACCTTAACTGTCTATCTATGTCTCTATTTGAGTTGACTTCATAGTACAGGTCTCATTAATTTTGTAAAAAATAATGTGCTGACCATAGTAGGTAAATTCATATATAATAACAGATATTAAGAAAATAAATATTTAAATTATTTGACTTGTCTAAATTATACCAATTTTTATACGCCGTATTTATATTGTGCCAAGGCACTTTGAGACAACAAATGTAGTAGCACCAATATAGTCTCACTAAGTATCTAATGACTGACACGCGAACGCTAGCCTGCTCGCGCCCACCAGTGTAAGGATGGGCCACAAGTAATGCGACGGTGTAACACTTTTTCATGTAGTTCAAAATACAAACTTTCCGGAACAGTTAATGACAATAAAATTGGGTAACAAGGCTGATTTGGCCGATATTGAGCACAATAATCCCAGTCGGTTCATCATGTACACCACTGCCATTTCTCAATGGAAATAACCTTAAAATAATATGGGAATTTCTCCCATCCTGTTAATATAGAAGATAGCTATCTATCATCAACAAAATCCCTGGATTCCTAAGTTATTACGTAAATACTTAGAAAAACACTTTACTGACCTTAACTTTATGTATTTCTACACAAATTAGTCCAAACCTTCATTTGAACAAAAAACGCCGGGTATCCGTGAACGTTTGTCGAGAAAACTTCTTCTCCAGAAGCTTATTTTTGCACTGATGTTATCCTCTGTTTTGGTTTTCGTCTTTTTCCCCATTTTCACTAGCACAAACACACAAAATTTGCTTAAATTTAAATAAAATTACGTTTTTAAATCGGCGCGCACGCGGATGATGCAACACACAGAAAACTAAATGATCGCCCCCTGTCGGCAGGTTGAGGTGCTAGGCGCGGTAGTCAATAGAACGATTTAATTTTTTATTTATTATGTCTAAAATTCGTGTGATGATGCAGTACGTTGGAAACATACTATACGTTATTATTAAATCTCCTAGGATGCTACAACGAAGTATAATTGAACTTAAAAATATCTTAAACGGTTGTTTCCGAGCGGACGCGCGGGTTGATTGCACGGACCGCGCTAGTGGCGCCATTCAAGAAGCCCCTTTGTCCGGATTCCTTTTGAGTGTTTCAAAGAATCTTTATCTTTGGCCTTCACTTGAATTTCTGTACGTGACGCGCCTCGCGAACTTTGCTGAATGCACGGCTATCTTTTTATTGAGCGACGCTGACTATTGTTCGGTGTCCTCAAATAATAAGACTCTTAGCGACTTGATTTTCTAAGGCGATGCTGCATTTGGACCTTTTCGTTGAGCGATGGTTAAGCTTTTTTAACTCATTCTAATGCTATGGCTGTCTGCTTTTTGGGCTCTTGCATATACTATTTGACTGTTTCAATTCACTACGTTTCACTATCTCCAAAAAAACGCTTTCTTCCCCATGTATGTAAGACGAGATATTTGGGACTTTTTATCGGAGTGAGGAACAAGGTAAGATGCGTCAAAACGAGCTAAAATTAAACATGATTCACCAAAGACTTAACGCATTACTATTTAAAAGTATGTATTTATTTTTGACCTCCTTGAGTCGTATTCCTCATTATAGAGTGTCGTGATCATTGTATAAAATGAAACACACAACAACTCTCTTCGCAATTTTTAATGGAGTGGTTAGCCGTTGCCTTCTCCATTTTATACACTTTCTCGTAGTGTGCAGGTTTCTTCACGATGTTTTCTCTCACCGTAAAAGGTTATTTTTTACACTTGACACTTTTTGCCATTCTTGGTAAGTCGTACAAGTTCAACAGGGTGTTTTGAGGCGGAGGCCGCGACGAGTGGGTTAATTAAACTGACCTGTATTTTTAGACCTGGAGTCCTGCATAACCCGCTGACCTCCCCTGTAGTTAACGAGTATGCGTCAAAGCATTTTCCTGACGATAAAAAAAAAGAAAAAAAAAGCTGACCTGTATAGCGTCATCTGCCAACACCATTGTCCAGTTTCCTTTGTGTATATTTAAAGAACTTGCGTTTCCTTTATGTTACAACTTTGTGAGTAAATTGGGTCGCGGTTAAGAAAACGATAAACGAGGATAGTGTGAAAGGGAATTTCTTTTAGTTCTGCCGATCATAAGACCTTTTATTTGTACAGCGTCCTAAATAATAATAACTTTAAAACTGAAGAGAAAACACTAAAAAAAACATTTGACAACGCACCTAATGCCTTTTGTTTGAAACAATAGGAAATAAAAATAGAATTAAAATGAATTAAATTGAAACGCGTTTAATATTTCAAGACCTATGCAGTTTATTTTTAAGCCCATGCAGATAGTCTACAACACTTTGCAAAAAGTGTTTGTTTCTGTACATATATTTTATCAATTTAGGACAATTACTCAAAACCGGTTCATTTACACTTAAGCTGCAATGGCATAAACTACCTACTGTTTTTGAAGGCGATAAAGATTTTTTTATTAATCACTCAAAACCCAGTTTTCCTTCAACATTACTTCCCCACATTTTTCTAATCTCCATCAAGTTCAATATCTAAAACCGCTCACTCTTGTTTTCAAAACTTCGGGGGAAAGCCTTAGGCGACTCGTAAAACGCTCGCAAACTTACACCTAAGTTCAAAGTTTTTAGTTTAAACTTTGTCTCTCAGCTTGAAAATTTAAGGAAATTTGAACAGCATTATATCGGCTAATGGAGATTCGTACACTTAGCTTGTGATTGGTTATATACTGTAACAGATTAAAAAAACCGGCCAAGTGCGAGTCGGACTCGCGCACCGAGGGTTCCGTACAAACCTGCAAGGTTTACAAAGTTCGTTCATTACGACAATCGAGTCATAACTATGGTATTTTTATTGCAAAATGAAATTCATAACATTACAATGGGGAAAGATGGAGGAGCATAAATTTAAGACAAAGATCTCTTTAAAGTTTTGCGTTTTTGCGTTGACTTAGAATTTTTTTTTTCACGGGTTAAAGGCAATCAGATCTAAGTATTTGATATGAATTTCAACTTGATAGCTCTACGCGTTCATGAGGAAATATTAATAAGTTTATATTTAAAAAAAAATATATATATATTTTGTAATGTAACTAAAAATTTAAGGTTTTCGGAATTTTTCCTTTATGTGTGCTATAAAACCTTGCTTCATGCCAAATTTCAAGATTCTAGGTCGATTGGAAGTACCCTTTAGGTTTTGATTCCCTTGCGAGTACTTGCGAGTTTCAAAATATGCAGCATAAATTGCTGTTTTTCTTGATTGCGTTGACATAGAAGTTTGATTTTGTTACAGCTTAAAGGTATTATAGACCTGAGTATTTGGTATGAATTTCAATTTAATACCTCTACGCGTTTATGAGGAAATGGGTAGTAAGTTTAAAATTATTTAAAAAAAAATATTATGTGAAGTAACTAAAAATTTATGGTTTTCGTAATTTTTACTTTATCTTTGCTATAAGACGTTGCTTCGTACCAAATTTCAAGATTCTGAGTTCACGGGAAGCACCCTGTAGGTTTTGATTCCCTTGCAAGTGTCGAAAATTTGCGGCATAAACGGCTGTATCTTTTGATTGCGTTGGCTTAGAAGTTTGATTTTTTCACAGCTTCAAGGGACAGTAGACCTGAGTAATTGATATAAATTTCAGCTTCATACCTCCACGCGTCCCTGAGAAAAAGGGTCTTGACAGACGGACGGACGGACGGACGGACGGACAGACGGACAACAAAGTGATCCTATAAGGGTTCCGTTTTTTCCTTTTGAGGTACGGAACCCTAAAAACAAACTTACTAAGTCTTTTGGGTTGCACTATTTGCTATAAAACGGCTACTTTTTAATTATGTGTGTCTATAATTTGATTTGTGTTGTGTAACGAGCTAATATTGCTTCTAACGCTAAAACTGAGTATATTTTAATATTTTCCTAGTTAAAGGCGTAGTTAATCCAAAAGGATGATCCTTTACAATTAATTTGATTTATACTGATGACCGCCTCAAACATGTACAAAATCCGGGTATCACTCACTAAATTGATGTAGTTAGAAATTCAGGAAATGTACGCGGAAAGCATCTGTAAACAACAAAACATCCTAATTATATTAGTAATAATTAAGGCTCAAAGCGAAACGGCGAACGACAATAGAAATGACAAATACGGCCTAAAAACTTAACCCTTATCATGCGTGCCCCTGTCAACTACATAATACGTGCTGGGGCGGACGCGTAATCGAATTAATTATGGAAATAAAGCCGGCGTTCGAGGTCAGACATAATCGCGATTGGCTTCAATTTGCAGGGAATCGTATTTAGCTAATCATACTTCAAGCTGATTTTCGTTCGGTACATAGCGCTTTCACATGTATTGTCTTGTTTAGTCTCCTAAACATGAAGATGAATGGAGTGTTAGAGCGATAGTGAAACTTCCACTCAATTATGTAAGTCACTTGTCTGGCTGTTGCTGTCAGTAAGTAAGATCTTTAAAGGTCAATACGGTATTTGACTGACAAGTCAAATCACATACTTTTATTAAATGTCGAAAACGTAACCTTGTAGAAAAAACTGTATCAATACTCTTTTAGTTTTAACTTCGATTAATGAAATTAGATTTCGATTTCCAATATCCTATGTGTTATTCTGATGTATAAGCTATATTGTGGTAAAGTTTCATTCAAATCCATTCAGTAGTTTTTACGTGAAAGAGTAACAAACATCCATACATCCATACATCCATACATCCACACATACAAACTTTCGCCTTTATAATAGTAGTAGGATTTGCTGGAATAATTTGATAAAAGCTCAATAGCAACTGTGGGATAAAAATTTGTGTTTAATTTTTGATTACATTTTTAATGTTAGAGTATCATAATTTATTTCGTATGCAGTCAAATACCCAATTGAGGGTAATGTGTTTTTTAATAACACGTACACGACGTAACACGACGACCCGTTTGGTGTAATGGTCAAGATGTTGCCTATTACGCAAGAGGTCGCGGGTTCGATCCCCGCACAGGACAAACATTTGTGTGCATGAACATGTCTGTTTGTCCTGGTCTGGGTGTTATATGTATCTATTTAAGTATATTTGTAATCCCACTGTTGATTTTGAAGTCTGTAACACAAGTGCTTAAGCTACTTAACACAGGGTCAGATCAATGTATGTGATGTTGTGATATATTTATTTATTATTTATTTATATTTATTTTTATACGTATTTTTTATATTTCATGTTTACACTACAATCAGATTTTACAATACAAGTTGATTGACTGATTAGGAAAGGTTACAAAGAAAGCTATGACGCAAACAACGGTTAGGAAAACACAACCAAAGGCGTTCCTAAGTGACTGAAAACTTTTCTGATGTCCTCAAAGTTACCCATCGTTTTACTAAGATTATAACCCCACATATAAGGAGACGTATCCTAACATGAATTACCATCTTAACTTTCCTTTTAAGACCTACAAAAGCCGAGCAAATAATTTTGTATACTAATAAACAATACCACCATTGTCTACGGCCTAAATTAAGCCAGCTATAGAAAGTTACATAAATCCAAATCAGTTCATTTATCACAAAACATAACTAAGCTCCGATTAATTCTAAATGATTTATAGAACGAGAAATTCCATGTTCACCCTTTTCCATGGCTATTCAAATCCATTGGACAAACTTCGGAAGATTTAAATAGGAATAATTTTGTCGTGAGCAATCAATTATATCATCTTGAAAAGAGCCTGATTTAATAAGGGTTATAAATAGTAAAGTTAACTTTGCCGTCTGTTAAGATCAGATTAATAATAAATTGTACATTTAAAGGAAGAGAAGATTTTTGAAATCATTTTATATTAGATCGAGAGACGGATAAATTTCTCAACTGAATACAGTGAGTTTATTTGTTTGTCCTTTGCGTACTGACCAGACATAAAATACGTCGGTTATTATTCTTAAATTTTGCTTAAAACCTCTGTTTAGTCTATAAGTACATACATATACATTAAACCTTGCTTGTATACTGAACCTTTTGATACCAATATTTGTGTACAAAAATAACCTTGTATTCTACCGCTCAAATACAAATGGGTTGCCTTTGAATCCTAGTATAGAACTGCCAGACCCATCGGATCGTGAAATCGCGAAATAATTTTAGCTCAAGAGAGTCTAAATCTAAATTGTGATATTGCTCAACAGGTTGTAGTACGATTGTACGATTCACTCATACTGAACACTGACCGTTATCAGAGAGAGCTTAGCGCGAACTAGTATGTTAATTCCACGTCAAGTATAATAATTGCCGGGTACCCTCATCACGAGAATGACGTCACCACATGTTGCGTGAACGAGATTTAAATAGACTTCATATTTGGAATTATGTTATATAGAGTTTTTTGCAATTGAAATAAGCGATTTAGAATCACTATAAGAAAGACTGAACACCAAGATGTATAAAAGACCACTTCATTTTGAATAAGAAATAAAGAAAGAACTCACTGAAGGGGACTGCCACTACTTAATAGAAAACGAATTCTATAAGACTTGCTAAAGTGTATCTAAATGGAATGATAGAATATCTATTTACGCAAGCAACAACGTCTAAGACGAATTACGATAAACATCTTCCCGTTTTCGTCTTATATACAGAAATAACGTGACGCAAATTGTTTAATGAGCAAACTTTGTTTAGCGACTTCCAACTACTGTTTCACAATCGAAGCGTCAAACTGTTAGTAGTATTAGCATAGTATCTTGATTGACAATAACAATGTTTGTCTACGCCGCTAATATTTACAAGAAACTAACAAAACAGGATTGATTATAAGCCTTAGTAAGTTCGCGGGTTTCTAATAGAAGCCGATTGATCTGCTTCTTAGGAAAAAGGTAAGAATACATTGGATGCTTCCGGCAATATTACTTTTCACATTCGATCAAGCTGTTATTTGCTTTGTATTTAGAATTAACAGAATTAAAAAAAATCGAGGGCAACCTTATCCGTCGTTTTATAAGACAAAAATTAAACAAACCATAACTAAACGAGACTGGATTTTTAATATAGAATTGGATATATGAGGAATCACGCAGAAACTAGACGATATGACGACAGCAGTTGCTTGAATTTACTAACTCATCATGTCATCACATCATGACTAATAGATGTCGCTTTAGCATCTTCAGCTGCGAAGTTTCTCGAAACACGTAGTTACACAACAAAGATGAAAGGAATCGGAAAATAACCGAATAAAACGACGCTCTGAATTTACAAATGAAAACGTCACGGTGTTTTCGAGGTAGTTTCTTTCCGTTTCGGTGGGGATTGCGTAATTGAGCCCATTGGACGTTTCACGTGACACAATTTTTTACACTAGGTGTAAGAAGTGACTAAGAAAAAAACACGATAGGATTGGTAGCAGCATTATCCCTTGTAATGACCGTTCATCATACTGTAGAACCTAACTAGACTGCCGATGTGGTAACTATGGACAGAGAACCCCCTTCGAAAAACGCCTTGGGGTCAAAAATGTTCAGAACTGCGATATGTTTATTATGATGAAAACACGTAGTCACACAACAACGATGAAAAGTATCTATATCTATATCTAGCTAAGCTGAACAGTTTGTTTGTATGTTTGATTGTTTGCGCTAATCTCAGGATCTACTGGTCTGATTCGAAAAAATATTTTCGAGTTAGATAGTCCATTTGACGGGGAAGGCTTTAGGCTATTGGAAATCGAAATCAACGCGGACGGAGTCGCGGCGGCCGCTAGTAGGAAAATAACCGATTAAAACTACGCTCCAAATGTACAAATGAAAACGTCACGGTCTTCCCGCGGTAGTTTCTTCCCGTATCGGCGGGCGATTGCGTAATTGAGCCCATTGGGCGTTTCACGTGACATCTTTCTTTCACGTTCAGCGTTTTCTGTTCCTTCCTCTTATTGAAAATGTTTTTGTTTAAGTCTTTTACATCAAAATCAAAATATTTTTCTACTTAGTTATAAATGTTAGATAAAACAACAGGCCAGTTTTAGGAGTACACTTAAGCTTTAGTGTACTGCTTTCGTCACCAAAAATTATATATAAAAGTCATAAATTGTAAATAGATCCGACCAATAATACTTTTGCACGGACATAATGTTATCGTATGTTTATTTTCATATAAAAAGTTTAGAAAAAGATAATAATAGTAAATAACTAAAAAAACACATTGAGCTATGAATAAGTGTCACGACGATGTCCCCGAGCGGTAGCTTCTTCCCGTTTTGGCGGGCTATAGCGTATATGTGTCCATTGGGCGTTTCACTTGACAACGCTTTTACGAATTCAGCGTAGGATGCAACTAAGAGACATTACTGGGGGTCAGAAAGCAGCGGTCCCCTTTGTAATAATTGTTTACCATACATATGTAGTGTAGACAACAACCCGCTAGGCAATCTGGTGACAATGGGCAGAAATCTTAATCTGGGGCAGGCCTTGGTCCAGATGTCCTGCGATAATAACGTAATGATGAAGACAAGTAGTAACACAATAAAGATAAAAAGAAAGACAGTAGATAAATAGAAGAACTAAGTTCTGAATATAAAAATGAAAGTGTCACGATGTCCCCGCGGAAGTGTCTTCCCGTTTCAGCTCCGGCGATCTAGTAATTGAGCCCATTGGGCGTTTCACGTCACAGGGCTTTTACACATTCAGAGCCGCTGTTTTCGCCTTCCATTTTTAGTCAATTAAGGCAGAATAAGCACGACAACAGGTGCTTCCATTTCCATGTTCCGATTTGGAATTTGGATTTTTGATCCGTTGCGCGTTGTTGTAATTTTATCGTTTCGGGTATGTTGGTGTTGTTAAAAGCTTCATCCACTGCTTTACACTGTATATATATTTAGTAGTATTTAGTATTATTATTTTAGTAGCTGGAATACATTTTATCATTATTTCTCCCTGCACAGTCTTTAAGTAATCAACGTTCACCAAAAAAACTAAGTTATGTAAGTTACGTTACGCCTTCAAAAAACACCATTTAATTTTATTAAAATAGCAAGCACCTGTTCCATTATCTAGAGTTAGTAAATGTTACGGATTAGGCTAGTTTTACCTCAGCTTAGCATAACTTAACAAATTGTTTGAAATATTTTTGTTTTTACTAAAAACTCGCGCAAAATAGCTTTAAAAGACTTACTACCGAGACCATAATTGATGGTGAAACCCAACTTTGTTACACAGGTGATAGGCCTGAAGGATTACATCTAATGGATAAGTTTAATTAAACTCACAGCGTAGCTAGACGCTGGGCATTTTGCCAAAACCTAAATTACGTAATGTTTTGTTTAAAATGTTTGCTTGGGGTCACTTAAAGAAGTTCAACAACAATTTATAGTTAACCTATTTCATTAAGTCTATGTTTTTAAGAGTCCTGATAATATTGACTGTGATTTGCGTCTTGTTTGTACAACGTTTGTTTAACTCAAACTAGAAAAAATCAGGAAATGTAACAAAAAGCGGGCAGTTACCCGCTAACCTACCATTCTAACCCACTGGTGGGTGGAGGGGTAACTCGAAAATTTTAGTAGTTCCCACCCACCCACCGCGTCAAGGCTGGAATTCTTTATCGATGTATTTTGTCGATAATGAAAAACAATATGGTCGATTAAATGAATTGTTTATTGAATTAAATTTTAATATTATAAACATGAAACCAACGTGGACGAACAAAATGGAATCTTAACATATAAACTTTTCACATAATATTAAACCTGAAGAGTTTGTTCGTTTGTTTGTTTGTTTGTTTGTTTGTTAGTCTTAAGGCGCTAATATCAAGAACTACTGGTCCATCCGTCGAGAAAGGCTTTTAAGCTTTAGTATAACACTATGTGTGCGGCAATCGAAATACACGCGGACGATTTCTTAATAGGTCAAAAAATAAGATAATTTTGCAAAAGTCACATAATTTTCAATTTTCAAAAAATTAAGTATTTTCTTTTATAGAAACTTTTAATGCAGAGGCGATCCGTGCAATCCGTGAGATATTTAAAGTAATAAACGTTTTAACTTTAGCGTCTCAATACATGTTTGATCATGGTTAACGTTATAATTCCAGCCCTCTAAAATCGTATTCGTTAAATGAGGTAAACTGCAACATACTGCCATGTTTGCGTTGGAGGGCAATAGTTACAGGGAATTCGAAATCAGAATGAACTATTAAGAAATCGTCCGCGTGTATTTCGTTTGTCGCACACATAGTGTTATACTGTAGCTTAAAGCCTTCCTCGACGGATGGACTATCCAACACAATTTTTTTTTTCGATTGAAACCAGTAGTTCTTAATTTAAGCGCCTTAAGACAAACAAACAAACTCTTCAGCTTTAATATTATGTGAAAAGTTTATATGTTAAGATTCCATTTTGTTCGTCCACGTTGGTTTCCTGTTTATAATATTAAAATTTAATTCAATAAACAATTAATTTAATCGACCATATTGTTTTTCATTATCGACAAAATACATCGATAAAGAATTCCAGCCTTGACGCGGTGGGTGGGTGGGAACTACTAAAATTTTCGAGTTACCCCTCCACCCACCAGTGGGTTAGAATGGTGGGTTAGCGGGTAACTGCCCCAAAAAGCATGTCGAACTTCAAGCTGAATAAGTTTAGATTTAAATACAATGTCAAATATTGAGCGTCATCCAAAGTGAGTTCAATACACCTTTTTTCCAACCTGGAATTAAACCCGAAATCACGTTCGGATCCCTTGACTAACAGAAATGAATGGAATAAAAATGAGATACAATCTATTTTCCTATACATAAATTATGTTCCTCAAAATAATAATTAATTGATCTACAGAGCTCCCTTCAAAATAAGTCAATGAGAAATCTGTGGAAAGGTGACAGTTTTTTTGGGCCCACCAACAATCGGTAACGTTTAAGAGAAAGAGAAGTATGTAAAAAATGTATATGTTTTTTTATGAATTTTGCAATTGAATTGAATTTCAAACGAAACCGGAGTCAGTAAACCAAAATAAAAACCCTTATTTTAATTATATCCGTGAACTATCTGTCCAAAGATTAGTAAACAATGGCTGACATACAGATAACTAAAGTAAAATGGTTTTAATCAAAATAATTAAAATACAACACTTGAAATCGAACATAAAGGAGACGCAAATTACTTTTGGAACGGTTTTCATGCCTATTTTCATCTAAGGCGGTGATTGGAAGTAACTTTTAATCATTTAATTTATGAAATAAAATAATTCGAATAAACAATACAAAAAAATTCGTATAACGGAACGCAAGTGCTAGTCTATTGCCGGATTTTGATTTTATTTAAAAACTGAATACAAATGTCAGAAACCTCCCGTCTGTCAACTGTCATAAATCGTTTTACTATATAATTTAAAAAAGCTGAAGTTTGTTTGTTTGTTTGAACACGCTACTATCAGGAACAGCTTTTTCGAATTGAAAAAATATTTTTGCATTGGATTATCCATTAGTCGAGCCAGGCTTAAACTAAAAAATGTTAAGCTATAGTTTAAGACTATTTGTGCAAAAACCTTATTCCACGCGGACAGAGCTACAGGCGGCCACTAGTCATAATAAATTGCTTTTACTTCAGATACATAGGAAAAACATAATGGAAAATCGCCCTTATGTATAAGACTTTACGGTTCAGGCGTTGAAAGTCAGGAAAGCAAATAGACAGATTAGTTTATGAGGTTAATATTCTGTATTCTGAGGTTAATATATATTTTCACATCTTATTTCTAACGATTCCGGTTAAAATATCAAAAAGTAATGTTACCACTATAATCTGGAGATTCATCATCATCATCATCCTAGCGCCTCTCCCGGTTGCATCCTCGGCCATTGCCTTGGAGCCCAGGGTACGCTGCGACTATGATCCTGAATTGACATGCCTGGTTATTACAATGGAGCGACTGTCGTCTGACCTCCGTAACCACAAGGGAAACCTGACCAGTTGGATCACTATAATATGGAGATTATAAGGAATAAATTGATACCCATTTCGTAAATAAACGCTAAAATTTTATGTGGCCTAACTCTCCATACAAAAACGATTATCTCCTTTATATAACAGAATTTAAAAATTGGCCAAGTGCGAGTCGGACTCCCGCACTGAGGGTTCCGTACAAATACTATTTTTGACGTATTAAAAAAACTACTGAATAGATTTCGTTCAAACCAATTTTCGTTGGTAGTTTTTATGGTAATGAACATTATATATTTATTTCAATTTTATCATCCTCTTATTTTAGAAGTTACAGGGGGGGGGACACACTTTTTTCCACTTTGGAAGGGTCTGTCACGCAAAGTATTCACTTTAGAAAAAAGTGATATTAGAAACCTTAACATAATTTTTAAAGACCTATCCATAGATACCCCACACGTATATGTTCGATGAAAAAAAATATTTCGAGTTTCAGTTCTGACTATGGGGACCCCCCGCTTTTTTTATTTTTTTTCTATTTTCGTGTGAAAACCTTGTTGCGGTTAATAGAATACATATACTCACCAAGTTTCAACAGTATAAGACTTATAGTTTCGGAAAAAAGTGGCTGTGACAGACTGGCGGACAGACAGACAGACAGACAGACAGACAGACAGACAGACAGACAGACAGACAGACAGACATGACGAATCTATAAGGGTTCCGTTTTTTTGCCATTTTGGCTACGGAACCCTAAAAATGGAGGGTTCCGTTTTCTTTCATCCTACGTCCGTTTCCATACTCGAAAGCTGCCGACAAACTTTATCCCCGTTTCGAGATTCTAAATTACAGTCATTGTATTTCGTGAAGATAAATTAAAAAGATATTGCGATCACGACTCGATCTTTGCCGACATTTTGTTGAAAGAATAGACTGTAATTTGTGGCGCGGCTTTAACTGTTATGGCGCAATTTTTCATTACAATAACATTTAACTAGGCCCTCCAGATAGATACCGTTTTTCGGGTTTCTTACAATCTTGACTGTAATTTGTACTCGTTTGTCTTAAGTTCTGTTCGGATTGTTGACACGCTTGTAGCTCCGAATCACAGAATCTTTTCCATTAATTATCTTAAAGTTATCTGAGTTTATTATTTGTGTTTCTTTTATAAGAACCTTCGTTAAATAAATACATAATAATTTACATCAAGTTAAAAAATACGCTGCAATTGACAAACGTCTTGCACTTTCGTCCATTAAGTTTTTTTACGAGTATATGGGATACCATATACTCGTAAAAAACCTTAATAGACGAAAGTCAAGACACATCTCTGCTTAACAAATACATAATATAGTATTTGGTATCCCAATCGATATAATAAAATATTAGGATGATCAGTTTAAAAAAAAGGAGGTTGTTCAAATCAAGGAACTTCTTTCGGTTATTTGCTAAAACCTTTTTTTCTAATTATTCACTTAGATACGGAAGCATTTTTCCTTGAATATTTAAAAACTCCGCATCTTAACTATCGCGTTACTTAAAATTTTACCCGACCAAATTGTTGGGTATAAACATTTCCTCGGCGAAATGAGAAACTGGCTTCTCTTACTTTATTTAGGGAAGGCTTTTTGGGGATTTCCATAAAAGGGGACTCCCGCTTCCAATAGGGGTCTGAAGGCAAGAGGTCGCTAATTGCTCCATATTTCATTCCCTTGGTTGACACTACAATTTCGTAAGGTTAATTAGAATCTACGACAAAAGACTATGTTTTGCTTCAGGTTTTCTAACTAGATTTTCCACAAAAATAACAAGTGGAACGTTTAGCGTACATAAATTGGAGGCGTGATTTATGTTCATGTTGACACAAGATACACAACTAGGTTTCGTTTTGATATATTATGTATTTTGATACTAACTTACTTCAGAGGTGGATTTTAACAAGAGTTCCCCAACGTAATAGGCAGCTATGAAATACTCGTAGTAGCTTCTTACCTGATGAGCAATCTTTTCTCCAATTCAAATAACATTAAGCAAATGGTATGTATTTTATATTTTTCAATTGATTGTCAAGTAAAAATATTTGCTCGAGACTTGGCTGGGGCACTTTACGTGCCCCCAGATGTGTGACAGCGCCAATAACGTATTCACGTGACGAATATTTTTCTCATATGGCTACGGTAATACCAGTGTAATAGTGAGTTTCAAGTCTAATATGATACAATCGTGACCAAACCAAAAATCTATCAAAACTGCACCCCGACATGCAAATCGGACAGTAGCTTCAAGAGCGAATTTCGATCAAATGAAGATCGATGAAGTTCCACAATGTGATATTCAAAACGATGCGTAAAGGAAGTTCCTTAAATAGGTAGCAATTTAACATTTTTCACACCCATGAAAGTGCCAAAAAAAGGAATTCTATACGTGACGAACATGTTTTTCTCAGATACCTACAGTAAATACCAGTCTAATACCTATTTAGTTTCAACCATTGATATACAAAAACCCAAGATGCACAGTCTCGAACAAAAGCAACAGTCAATACTGTCACCAAAAACTCAAAGTCATTATGATTTGCAAATTAAACCTTATGTAGATTAGATAAGGTTGTTTTCACAAGGGTGACGCAAGACTGTTTGAAATAAGAGCATTCTGCGTTTTTTTTTGGGGACGTTTTTGAGACGTTGATTGTGTATCTTGAGTTTTTGTATATCAATGGTTTCCACCAAAATTCTATCATAAATGCACCCGGACATGCAAATCGGAAAGTAGCCTCAAGCTTCAAGAGCGAACCTCGATCAAATGAAGATCGATGATGTTTCACAATATTATGAGTTTGACAACGATGCGTGACGTGGGTCCGGCTGTCACAATCCTATGACACGGACGGTTGCGACTGAATTCAATAATGGAACTGAGAGATTTTGCTACTTATGTGATCGGGCACGAATGTAGGAAGATCGTTCAGTCTAAATAGTATTTGTATCTGTTTACTTATTATGTTGATAAAACCGTATTCAAATGTGCATTTGACTTAGCGGTTTTCAGATTTGCTATTGAAATTAACAAATTCCTTTTTGATAAAAATATTTATGGGTGTTAGAGAAATGCCCCTAATGTACTGCATTAATAAGAACGAAAAGTTACCGTTAAAGGGGAGCAGGACATAGTGCTTACTGTCTCCAATAAATGATTGTCGTTTTTGAAATAATAAATTTTTACTCATCGTGTGTAGTAAATGTTCATTAATATTTCAACAAAATGACTCGATTACACAAATGTGTCTAATTGAACATTCATGTATGCTCCGCTTATGCCATGTTGTTTTGTTGTTGTCGTGAAATGTCATGATACAAACGCACCCGTATCTCGCCTTCGAAACACATAAGTGCTTGTTTACATTAACTCGTGGGCGCGCAATACCAAACTTTAGCGACGGCCCGCGATTCCGTCCGCGTAGGTTTCTGTTTCTGCACCCATGTTATATGTATTAAAGCTAAAAGTCTTTCTCGTGGCATAGGCTATCCATCCCGCACAAAAATATTTCTTCAATTCGATCCAGTTAGATCCTGAGATTAGCGCGTTCCAACAAACAAACTCTTCAGCTTTTTATATTAGTTACATGTTTTTTCGGCGCGGTGTGTCATCGTCCATTTAACGTACATAGCAGGCGTAGTAACGCTGAACTTGTTTGTGTTTTTTCCGCCTAGTGTGTTTCTATACTCGCAGTCGCAGAAACTTCTGTCATCATCACCAATCATGTACTTACGTGCTAGTAATCGCGACTAATCGCCTTGATGGTCTAGTGCTTTCTGTACCGGGCCATGATCTCGAGGTCCTGTGTTCGATTCCTGAGTAAGGCAAAATTTGTGTAGATTTTTCTGAACACAGCCCGGGTTTGTGATCACCAACTCGCTTTTGTCAAGCGTGGTGATTAAGCCAAAACCCATCTTTATAACGAAAACTTTAATACATGATGAAGGCATTTTCCCTGCAGTGAGACATTAATGGGCTCATTCTTTTACGTGTCGAGTATAATACCATGTACTATGTAATACCGTTGAGTGTGATTTTCGTAGGAAGGGTCGAAAACATCAATACGCTAACTCAAGCCCTCCAGGCAGCATTACAAAGCTATTACAAACTGACAAAAACAATCCCGTGCTCCCGGTATTTTTTCTTTCTATTCTATTTCTGTTTTGCAGTGGGACAACCGGCTGACACACTTTTACTTTCGCAAAGTAATTCCCTGATTCATTATAAAGCCATGGCAGCTATAAGGTCTAAAATCTTAAAAGTGTCAAGTCCAGATTGAAGGAAAAAAATAATTACAACGTCTCTGTAACTACGTGCTTAAACGTATTTTTATAATGCGGTCATTGTATGTTTATTGTATTACATACTTTGTAGTTAGATATCGCGTTAACCAGACTGGTCAAATCAGCATCATAGTCGTACTCTGGGCTTTGTGAGAATGGCTGAGAATGCAACAAGGAGAGGCTCCAGGATTAGAATGATGATTAAATATCGCGTTAATACCAGTGTAGCCGAAGTAAGTGTTAAAAAATAAACGTGAGCGTCTAAAATCTTTTACAACGTCACCAGTTCTCAATGTTTTACCGGCCGCGATTTCCACCACTCCAAGTACATCTGCAAAGCTTTTACATCTGAAGATGCAATATCAAAAATTGTACCTGCATTTCCCCATTCCCTCGTAGTTGCATTGCTATATTTAATAAAGAGTTTTTTTCATTCGTTCAGATGTCGGTACCTCCCTTATCTTTTTCGTTTACTTTTCCTCTTTAATACGTTGAGTGTTTTTCGCGATAGAGTGTATTAAACCTTAGGTAAAATCACTATCTTTCCTTTAAGTCTTGTAAATGAATGCGGGTTCGCAACTGCTTGAGTAAAGGATTTTGCTGAGAAAAATTAAGCAGATAAGAGTAAGGCTAACATTTTTTTATATCTAAGGCAACAAAATAAACATTTGATTGGAATGATAAATTATGGTCACCGCTATACTGCCGTCATAAGGAAATAGGGCGCATCTACATAAAGTAGAAAATGGAGAAAAAAAATATGTTGTGATTATGAAATGAAAAACGTTGCTGCTTAGTGGGAAATAGGTATTTTAATCTTTTTGCAATTTTAAAACTTGTATGATTAGGAAGCCTATCATGACACATGAATTAAATTCAATTATATCAATATTATCTATTTAAAAAACACGATTTTCTTTTTCTTCTTAGTAAAAAAAAAAACAAAAAACCCGCAATACTTCATTGAAAAGGCGTTTCTGGCTAGATACGTCTTTTCAACGTAGTAATTTTTGGAACGTTCTTTCATTGTATTGAAATTTGTTTCGAGGCTTACTAAAAAAGGGCGCATTTAGCTACTTGCTGCTTTTCTTCTAAGTATTGCAACACCAATTATAAAAGAAAACTGTTAACGCCCGTTATTTTTTGACATTTAATGAGCAATAATTGAAGTTTAAGGTAATTTTTTGCTAAAAATGACCATAAACTTCATATGCTTATGATCCAATGTTGCTCAATGCCTTCTTTTTTTTATATGTCAGAGGCGGCAAACGAGCTAGCGGGTCGCCTGATGGTAAGCAATCACCGCCGCCCATGGACATCCGCGACACCAGAGGTATCGTTGATGTGTTGCCGGCCGTAACCCCATACATTCAACTGAGCTCTGGCAACCTTACTCACCAGCAGAAACATAGCACAACAGTTACGAAGTGCTACTTCACTGCGGTTTTCTGTAAGGTGTAGGTACTTCCCCAGACGAGCGACTCATCCGAGTAGAATTTCCACAAAGTTCTACCTCTCCGATAAAAAATGGAAAAGTACAAAGTTGCTTTTTAATTTCACACATATTGATGCACTAGTTATAATTAAAACATTCAAAGAACTTATGTTAAAAAAGACGGAAGATCTATGGGGTATTTCAATACATATTCAAAAATCCATTATTATTCACGTTGCACAAATTTAGCATTGATATTTAGTTTATAAATCTTATGAAATCCGTCGAAAGAGAAAAGAGTGATCCGTCAAACTTCAGACCCATATGCATACATCCATATCTCAGTAAAATTAATGAAAAAAATTATTTTATGAATTATTGTCATATTTAAATTAATATTCCTTGTGAAATGAAAATCAGTACGCATTTACTTACAAACAAATCTACAACTGATGCAGGAGTTTCTTTAGTAAAACATATTTTTGACGTATGGGAGGCTAAGCAGGATGTTATTGGTAAATGTATTAAATTCACAAAGCCAAATGTGCCACAAGTTATTACAGATATTTCAATTAATTATGAACATATTTATGTAGTCAACTCAAATGTCGTTTTAGAAATTACTATAGATTCAAAATTACAATGGTGCCCCCATATTGTTGCTTTGACAGGGAGACTCAGTTCTGACGTTTGACTGATATTAAAACGGCGATATTGGTTTATTTCAGCTATTTCCATAGTATTATGTCTTACAGTCTGTTATTGTGGGGATCATCTGCTGATTTACAAACATTTTTTGTACATAATACAGAAAAGGGCGATAAAGATATTTCAGGAGATAAACATTTTAACTACAGCGTCGCAATTCATCTTTGACTGCATAATTTATACATACGCAAGAACCTATACATTTTTTCTAGACGAAATAACTTTCATAGCTTTAATACAAGAAATAAACATGAGCTTGCCGTTCCCAGTCAGAGGCTTCATAAGACTGGCAAGTCTTTTATTGGACTAAGTATCAAAATATTTAGGAACCTTCCTGAAAATTTTATTGAATTTCCTAAACATGATTTGTTTATTAAATCATTCTTGATGAAGAAAGGTTACTATAAAATAAAGGCTTATTTATATGACAAATATGCATGTACATTTTAATCTGCTCAGCCGCACATAATTATATTTATTTTATTTGACATACCTAATTGTCATATTAAAAGTAATTTTTGAATAAGGCGTAACTGCTGAGTTTCTACCGGCGTCTCTTCTCAGCAGGCCATTCCTTTCAGCTCGCCAAGTCGCTGGTTGGGTGAAAAAAGTTTTGACGAACAAAATAATTCACTAAATGAATCAAACTGCTGAATAAATAATTTCATTTCATTTCTATACCTACTTCTTGATTAAATTCTTCAAAATAATAGATATTTTTTTTGCGCACTTGGATATAATCTTATATCTGGGCGCATCTGTTAGAATATGTTCTTTACCGCGGCTTCCACTTCCTCCCGCAAACGCAACAATACTTAGTAGAAAAGACGTTACTGCCACGTACGCCTTACCGATTCTCGTAATACTTAGAAGAAAGGACGCATCTACTCAGATGCGTTTTTTCTTCTTATGATCATGTAGTTACGCCTTTTCAACCTATGAACATTAATATATTTTGTAAACGAATAAGACTCTTCTTCTTAGTTACCTCTTTACATCTTAGTATTATACAGAAACGTCTTTCCAATTTAGTAATCCACAATAAATTTTGTAGATACGTCCTTTTTAGTTGTTCATAAAAGAAAGTGTATTCGTATTTCATAAAGTTAAAAAATACTAGAAGGTGCGCCTTTTTCTGCTGATTCCGAATCATTATATAACTCAATTTTGGTAAAAATGTTAGATGTGCCCTTTTTCACTATGACGGCAGTATAACATGACATTGTTATCAGTAGATTTTTAACATAAACTTGTGACATGACCAAAAAAGGTCTATTTTAATGCACTTTGGTCACTGGTCTCTCCAGAAATTTTTGTATAGCAAGAAAAAAAATATGAGAAGCATTTTCAACTAATACTCTTAATCTACCTTAAAATCGAAAGCATCAGCTGCGCAAAATTATTAAAAAACGTAAAAAATAAGTCCGTTCTGTTCTCAAGGAATACTTTAACCATTATCCTCGAACAAAGTAACAAGGATTCCTAGAGGAACATCTGGTGCTTTGACTAATGATAGACAAAATAAGAAGTGAGAGAATTCATTATTAATCTTTTGACAAATGACGGCAAAGATTGTTCAGCATTATGCACTAACCAGAAAGTCCTGACCTCTTGCATTACTTATAGTTTATGTGAAGTAGGGTCCGTTTCTACAAGTCGGATAGTTGGCTGATGTTATAGTAGCTCGAATAACTAATCTAAATTGTGTTCAGATGAAAGTTTGTGTTCACTCTGATATTTGATATTGTGTAAAAGATGACTATAACCATGAAATCAAAGGCTCTATGATCATAAGAGCATAAAACGATTGTTTAAAGGATGACTCCTGTTTAAAATGTTCCCACTCAATGTGATAAGGCCTCTTATTACAAAATTTAACATGGTTACGGGCTTGTTTTTTGGTTGTCATAATGTTATTACGTAAGAAACACATTTGTGTTTTGTTATGAACCATATTCGGTAAAAGCTGTCTAATTTTGGCAATTTCTATTCTGAGTTCATTATTTTAGGTACAAATTATGACAGCTACAATAACGAAGATTTCCTTCTGGATTTGAAATCGAAAAATAAAAATTGATTAATATCGAGGATAGTACCTATTTTTTGCTAGATAATTAAAAATGGTAATCAACTGCGTCCAAATGCATAACGTTTCAGGCTAATGTCTTTAGAATCTTCATTTGAAAAGGCTCTGAATATTAACACAATATGCAAATGCTTTAGTCGAAACAGGTGCTCAAATTCTGGCTCCATTGAGTGAAATACACCGCGTGAATTATTTAAATCGCTTCGCGTCAATTTGATACTGTTTCTTGAAAGCAACGTCTAACGCATTCACTTTGTTTTAATACCTTTTGTAAGGTCATTGCATTCGGTTGTCTGTTCTAAATTTATATGTTTCGTTAAATCAGACTACCTTCGTTAATTATCTTCAAAAGGAAAGTGCGATTCGTTTTCTATTATAATGAGTTTTACTGCGCTTTATAAAAGTACATTAAAGTAAAATAATGAACTTAATAGTAAACGATTTCTACGATTTAGTAAAACTGAAAAAAATATGTGAAGGTTATATTTGCCACAAAATAAATAAGACAGATTTATTTTCTTGTTTTGCCCTTGAAAATATCGCAATGATTGCCAAAGAATATCTCGCCGAGCCCTTACTCGTAAAAAAAGTTTGTTTCATACTAAACATTTTACAAAATACATCTTTACTACTTATCCTTGCCAAGTTCAAATTGTCGTAAAACCAAAACATTATTTTTATTTCTTTATTCGATCAACGTGTGATGCGAAAAGAAATAATTCTTTATTCTACTCGCGTGTTCGTGTATATTGTGGCACGCTGAGTAATAAAATCACATAAAATTTGGCCCAAAACTAGAAGTTAGGAAGAAATAAATTTTACCCCCTCGCAAATAATATAAGAGTTTCGGAGGGAAGTGACAATTCTGGGCAAGACCGCATGGCCGCAGAATATTAAACAGGCTGGGGAGTTCAAATCCAAAGTTATGTAAGGCTGTATAAACATTATAATATAATACTACTATATCAATATAAATAATTTTACCCAAAAAATCATTTGAATGTGAAATGAAACATGAATGGAAACGTGAATTCTCTTTGTTGTCAAATCAATACATTACATTGTAAAAAACTCAATAGGCACCGTGCAGAAACTATAGAGGGCGCTAAAATCCCGATTTTTTTTCAGTGGTTTGACAGTAAAATTTGACATTTACCTTGGTCAGTTCGAATTCGAGTCACTAGATGGCAGAATAAGGCACGGTGTTTTCCGTGGTTTGACAGTAGAATTACCGACATTGAGATTGACATTTAGCTTGGTCAGTTCGAATATGAGTCACAAGATGGCAGAGTCATCGCTACGCACGGTGCCTATAGG
Source organism: Nomophila noctuella (assembly GCA_958496325.1). Classification (NCBI taxonomy): domain Eukaryota; kingdom Metazoa; phylum Arthropoda; class Insecta; order Lepidoptera; family Crambidae; genus Nomophila; species Nomophila noctuella. The sequence continues at coordinate 6,392,360 of OY292496.1, read as the reverse complement.
GATGTTGACACCTTGACACCACTAGTCATTTGACTTTCTTTTATTAACTGTCAAAACGATTCCAAACTATGAAGTCTGTATGAGAATATCACTCAATAACCTCACCATTTTCGAAATCAACTGAGTAATTAATTGGGTATTTGACTGCACTTAAAATAAATTATGAAACTCATACATTAAAGACGAAATTTAAAAATAATCACAAATCATTATGTCACAGTTACAGTTTCGCTTTTAACAAATTATCATAGTTAATCCAAATTAAAAAAGTATTGATTTGACAATATTAGCTTGTGACGTCATATACTTGTATTTCATACAGTTTTCCCTACAATGTTGCGTTTTTGACATTTAATAAAAGTGAGTGATTTGACCTGTCAGTCAAATACCGTATTATATTATTTTAATTTATTAAAATCCTTTTCTAACATTTGAACGAAAACAAACCAGTACATTGCATAATAGAAAGGTACATTACAATACATTACATAATAAAACCAGTACATTACACAACACTTTTCTTCAAAAGAAGAAAAGTGTTGTGTAATGTACTGGTTGTGAAATTAATAGTAATATGTGTCAACTGTCAACATCCGTATTTGGTATCAACGTGTTTATTGTAAGAGAAAATAAAAATTGGCCAAGTGCGAGTCGGACTCCCGCACTAAGGGTTCCGTACAAATTCTATTTTTGACGTAATAAAAAAACTACTGAATAGATTTCGTTCGAACCAATTTTCGTTGGTAGATTTGATGGTAATGTACATTATATATTTATTTCAGATTTATCATCCTCTTACTTTAGAAGTTAGAGGGGGGGGACACACTTTTTCCACTTTGGAAGAGTCTGTCACGCAGAGTATTCACTTAACAAAAAAATGAGCTTAGAAACCTCAATCTAATTTTTAAAGACCTATCCATAGATACCCCACACGTATATGTTCAATGAAAAAAAATATTTTCAGTTTCAGTTATAACTATGGGGACCCCCCATTTTTTTATTTTTTTTTCTATTTTCGTGTAAAAACCTTGTTGCGGTTCACAGAATACATCTACTCACCAAGTTTCAATAGTATAGTACTTATAGTTTCGGAAAAAAGTGGCTGTGACAGACTGGCGGACAGACAGACAGACAGACATGACGAATCTATAAGAGTTCCGTTTTTTTGCCATTTTGGTTACGGAACCCTAACAAACATAATGAAAGCATATTTCGATGATAGTTCTGTGATAACACTCATTAATCTAAGATGATGAATAGATGAACGTATGTTATAAGGAAAATAAAGGAAATGTCCGTACATTATTCTGTTATAATTGTAGTAAATAAGCGCTCAGAAGTGAGTTGAATCTCATATTATTGCAATGATTAGGGTGATCAAAAATATATTATCATAATTACACAAAAAATTAAAACAACAAAAAGGATTTTGAACCTTGAAAATCAACACCAAAAGTATATAAAAAAGATTGAAGTGTATGTTAAAATCCCTTTTGACAATTTTAAACAGACATAAGAATTATGTGATTCGTAAGAAACAACCTTTCAAGAATATCTACTACGGAGCGATACCTGAATATTTTGATAAGAAAGTAAGTTTGTATAAATCTAAATGCCGGTACCTACATCATAACTTTCCGTTTTAGAAAATTAAAATTAAGTATTCAAATTCAAAAGCTTTACTTTATCTAATTCATATTCGTACGTGCAAATAATTGAATTAGAACTTACAGGGAGATACCCTGTATAGAACTTTCACATAAACCAAAAATCTAATGATCAAACTTCATTAATCCGTGATCTTACAAAGTGTTATTTCAAATTGACATACATTAATTCCGGTAACCCAGTGTTTGAATATTAATAAAATTAACCTATTCACTTTGTACATGTAATCAAATACGTTACGTAAGTGATCCCAATATTGTCCTTGACAACACAAGGGTGTATTAGCTGACAATTAAGTTAATTACTATTCAGATTTGTGCCTCTTCCAATAATATTATAGATTTAAATCGTTTGATTTGCCATCGGCATTCGACCTGACCAAAATTTCTTATTGAAACATACATAAATAAATGTAAATAAATTCCTTGGACTAACACACTAATGGCCTAGCCTCAAACTAAGCTCGAGTCTTGTATTATGGAAGCTAAGGAACAGATATAAATAGTAAAATACTTTATAAACATTCATGACTCGAGTAAAAATGCCGATGTTCATTACACAAAAATTTGCCCATAGCGGGATTCGAACCCGTGACCCTTGGTATTGTGGCCAGGGTTTGACCACTAGACCAACGGGCCCATCATAAATTTAAATTTTCGATAAGATCTCGCCATACTTAGAACTTCCCTGAAATTGGCACTAAAATATGAATCGACTGTCGCTTCTTATCGCAGTTCAGCACGTTGAAACGTACATAATGTCAAACAAAATAATGCCACAGTTTTCTGATGACAAGGCATTTTTAACGATTATACCTAAGAATAATACAGCATCGTTGGTTTATCAATCCAGTGCTTACTAACTCAATTACAGTAAGACGAAGTACCTAGTGGCTGATTTGGTCACGACTGGAATCGCAATTCGAACCTATTAGGAGCTTAGAGAGAACCTAGTTATCGAGGGCTTGAGCTGATTTGGTGATTGTCTCAGGAATCTCGTAAACCAAGGAGCAAATACTACTAGACCATGAATGTCGGTTGTCATCATCTTGATGACGATAGTAATTGGGTTACGTAGATGGGTATACATACTCGTAGTATGCCTACGTTCCGATCTAATCATGTGTTAATTATTTACTACGAAATGGAGATAAACAAGCACAGGACTTGAGAGTTAATGGTAAAGTTATTCTTTGTCAGTTTAATTTCCAGTGTGGGCCAACTTGTGTAACATTTTTCTAAAATATCAAGCAAATAGCAAGTGGTGACGATCAATTACCCTCTGACAAGCAGAAAATTATCATGCTTGCAAACGATTAAATTACCATTACTTTCCATAAGTACCCGCTTTTTTATATTTATAGTTACTACTTTTGCATTGCTGGGGTATTTCTTATAAAGACAATGCCAATTTTCGGCAACGCCCTTTAAAACTCGATCAAGAAAACAAGGGTTTATTTTGCTAACAATTCCATACGCAATTAAAAGTGAAATGAGAAAGTTAAACAATACGGAAACTCGCTGAGATAATATGGGTAGCAATTGTGCCAAGGTTCTTCAAAAGTATTTTTTGTGTTATCAAACAAAATGTTTACCTCAAGCAATATGTCAAGGAATGGTGACAATTATAAATTGAACTGCAGCAAATTATGTTTCAAATTCGACTAAAAATTCATCGTGTGGCACTTTAGGAGAGTCCCATGAAAAGTATTTTATATCAATCCCAAGGGCGTATCATATTTTGTAAGGTAAAAGCTATCGGTTTTTTCTTGCACGGATATTCTTATTAACTACGGGTATTTTTTGTGTTCCTCAAATCTCAAATACTTCACCTTTTTCTGTCTTTAATTTAGAAATGTGCGCTGACAAAGTCACGGGCGGGCGCTAGTAAATAGTAAAATTAATAATTTTTCTGTCTTTAATTTAGAAATGTACGCCATAATTTTATATACTACACATTTTTCAAACTACTTTTACAGTTAAAACGAAAGTGTATGTACTCACTTACACTAATATATACGAGAATTTCGAACTTCAAATAATTTGGCCTAGTAAGTAATCTATTAACTTTGAAAATATAAATGTGACGTGCAGTAATTTACGATTGGGTCGGCTTCTCATTGCTCCCAGGGAAGTTTGATTTTCCTTTCTGAAACTAATGATCGACCTATTATGCGCAACTGCCCAGAATATTGCTTTCGTATGTTTGCATGTGCCTATTAAATAAAATAATTCAATGTCATAAAGAAAGTCAATTAAACAATCCTCAAACGCTGCGAATAAAGGATAAATTCAACGGTGTCACAAAACTTTGTAGTAAGCACTTGTCATAATTATTGCTACAAGTACAATTTTGTGTATACAACATTTAAAAATTAAATGGTAAAACATAATGTGAAAATCTTTTGACCGTAATATAAACATTTATTATGGATTTAGCGAGCACAAATTTCAAAATATTGTCACTCATATCACTCAATGTGCCACTCAATTTTCTCTCCTCAATATCACCCTTACATCACAGTTTTATTGTTGCTGACCGGGTATTTGAAGAGCAACAAATCTCTTTGTTAGCTTTGTGTTCGAAGCACTCATCGTTTGTTTGTTGTACACATAAATCACAAGGATAGTGCAGCGATTGAAGAGAATGTCTAGGACTATTCCGTATAACTGTGAATTGTTCATTTCAGAATCTAGTAGTCCAGTGCTTAATTCAAATATATGATAAATTGTATTGGCCTAATTTTGTAGCTTGTACAATAACTACGAATCTGCAAATTCAAAAAAATAACAATTAATAGCTACGTGACGGCTTATTTTAAGGTTTGTAAATACGAGTAGATTTGACTTTTACATACAAATCTTGTAGACGAACCAAAAAACATTTAACAACGTAGTTTCATGTAAATAATAAGTAAATAATAGGTAATAATATACCGCATAAAATATTTAACAGATCTGGCAAAGGGGTGAACAGACAAAAAATACGATTTACACCTTGATACAATCAACATTCCGTAATAACATTTCGCGTTGCATTATAATTATTTAACATTACAACGGGACTAAACGTGTTTATTTCTCGTAAGAGTTAATTCGAGTGATACCAGGAAAAAAAATACTCCGTCTTCCGACGACCATAAATTCTCACCCCAAACACGGTACTTACCATCCGTCATCAAATTCAAATTTGATTGGCCCGCTTTGAACGCACCGAATTTATGAGTTACGCGCCTCTGCGGCGGTACTAACCCAGTAATGGACATTAACAGGAGACCGCTAAAATATAGCATTAATTTAACTCAACTTAGTATCAAACGTAAATTTCTACGACCGATATAAATGGAAATTTGAGGAAATGTTTCCGGAAATTGTAGCTAAACAAAACAGTTTATCGTTATTTAAAATTATGAGTTGTGATTATGGTAAATGATGCTTAAAAAAACTTCAATATTTTAGGATAATGCAGATTAGATGAACGGTGAAAATAAGATAATATTAAATAAATAAATCAACCGTCTCTCACTTTCAAACCTTAATAGTTTTCTTGATTCAACTCTAGTAAACAAAGTGATATCTTCATAAATCATTTACAAGTTTAAACAATTAATAGAATGAACACCTAATCATAATAACCCCTGAATCCTACAATAACATTAAATTTTATCGTTATCAAGTAACTAGTTTTCTTTAGCGTATACAATTTAATGTTGAAATAGCTATAATGTTATAGTGTATAATAATAATTATATTATTCTCTAAGAACTCTTATTAGAATAAAGAGCCATTAAATTCAAATTACGTTTTGTGAATAAATAAATTCAATATATTTATACTAGCTACGTGCTTCGAAATGGAGGTCAAGAGAGTAATTGTTTATTAATGAACTTGATGGAAATGCATTGATTTCCTTAAACAATACATTTTCTGGTAAGAAATAAAAATTAAAATTAGGAAGGTATTATAATTTTTTGTAAATTCTTTGCTTTGGGTATTTTTAACATTTTATTACTAAGCCAATGAATCATAATTCGAATTTCTAAAAACATCTTCTATTGTACGATAGTATAGTTTCGTCAACAAAGAACAAAATGAATAAAATTTATCACACCTTACTCCTTCTGTCGATAAAACAGAAGACATTCCTGGATCGTAAACGAGCTTTGCCAGAAAAGTGCTAAATCGCCGCACGAAATAGGATCTCGAATACTCTACGGACTTTGATATGCATATAGTAGGAGGGACTAACACTACTTTAAAATAAAAACATTTAAAATGTTTTATATCGTCTTTTTAGTAATACTGGTCCGTGATCTGTGGAACTCAAAACTATTGGCCATGCGCCTACAAAAACACATCTTGCAACTTTTCGCATCGGTTTATAATAACTACTGTGTGTAATTGTGTGCATGAACATGTCTGTTTGTTCTGGTCTTGGTGTTATATGTACCTATTTAAGTATATTTGTAATACCACTGTTGATTCTGATGTCTGTAACACAAGTGCTTAAGCTACTTAACACGGGGTCAGATCAATGTATGTGATGTTGGGAAATATTTAATATTTTTTTATTTATTATTTAACTACTGTTGGACACGAAAGTCGATGCAAAAAGTTTGATTAAATTGAAATGAATTTCAAAATATTCTTAGGTAAGGCGACCATTAGACGCTCATGCCCTGGTCAGTCAATTCCATCAATCATGAATTACGTTTGATTGTTGCTGACTGTCAGAATTAAATCGACATTAGACAGTCATTCCGACTGATCGTCAGTCACACGCTAAACTTCGCTAAGAATACACGTATTCACGCAAGATAATTATGGATATTCATAAAAGAAAGGCCTGTATTGGAATTTTGATTGCGATTTTGGTTAAAAAACGTGTAAAAAGAAAAGTTTGGGTAAAAGATTGGCTATTAAAAAGGGATATCTATACCCATATAAACTTGTTGGCTGATATACGGGATTCGAAAGAGGATATAGATTATGCAAATTATTTTCGAATGAAAGATGCGGGTTTTGATAACCTTTTGATTTTGGTAACACCATACCTAAAAAAACAAGATACCTGTATGCGAAAAGCTATAACTCCAGAAGAAAAATTATGATTATGATCATGATTGATGGTTGCATGACAAACAATATCCAGATATTTGTCAATCAATTTCATGCAACCGTCAGTCACCGCATTACACGGCAGGTTATTCATCAGTCACAGCAATGACTGTGGTAAAACTGACAGCAAAACCTACCGTCTAAGGTACCCCTAAATGTAGATATACAATCAACTGGCTAATTTTGACTAGACTCGACATTTAAATTTTAAGCTCCGATCTTCACTTGTTGACTAACTTCAGTTAAGGTGATTATTAGTTTCCAAAACATGAACAGTTACGTATACAATGTTACAGTCATCTTTCTACATTGTGATTTAAGCGTTTGCCCAAAATTCATATCCGATTGCGGTAACATAACTCATTGTGGTTGACGGGATTTCACAGAATGTTCGGAACGCTGTGAATCGATATAACGGTGGGCTTTATTTGGTAAGCTATGCGGCGTCAAGTGTTGAGTGATTCCTTAAACCTCTATTTTGTGTGACAACATTTAGTTATAGTGTCAGCTTATTTATGTCCCACTGCAGAGCAAAGGCCTCCATCATTTTGAATTATGTTTTCAGTATAAAGATGGGTTTTGGCTCAATCACCACGCTTACAAAGTATCTATAATTTTAAATTAAAAATCAACCTTTAGCTTACATTATAATTTTGAAAATATTTTCTTCTGCATAAGCATAAGTTAATGTATGTGGGGTAGTAATATGTAGTTTGTAAATTAAACGAAGGTTGCACATAAAAAGTAAAAGAAAAAAGATTCAAACTGATTACTGAATCTATTTGGACTTTCAAAGATGTAAAAATCAATCAGGAGAGCAAATACCTCGTTTATTATTTATCAATTATATTATGAAAATATAAATTTCAACCCTTTTAAGCGACCATTAGGTTTCGTTGTAATGTTTTATAAATTGCCTTGTTAATAAAGAATATTAAGGCAATTAATACAGGGCTTGAGTTTTTTGACTGCGTAAGCGTCTAAAAATTAACCTTAAAATGTTTGTATTATACTAAGGGGCATTATTTTAACCCGATTTCATAAAGCACCTCTCTAATTATAATTAATTTCAATTAGTTAGGGTCTTTTATATAACATCTTTCATTAACTCCACCCACTGCTGAAGAAGTTATTTTTAAATTTGCTCGGGAACACTTAAAATACAAGAATATTCAAATAATTGTTATTAAAGGAGTAATAGAAATTAATTATATTATGCTGAGCAAATTTTTACAACAGGTGAATTATCTTGTAACAAGTTTTAGGAAAATTAGTGCTAGGCATTTTATTATTTAGTCACAAAATGATATACAATTTGATCTCTGCTATGCTGCTAACTACACTACATCGCATGAGCAGAACTCATTCTACATAGAGAGGAGAAGTATTTTAACCTGTGGAACATCTTTGACAGATTTCGGTTTCTACTTAACCTGAAACAGATAACACCCTTATACCCTCTATATTTTTCTATTGGTACAGACAACAGCACATTCTAAAACACAACAAAAACACTTTGTAATTCCCTTATGTCAGGGGCATAAGTGCTACTTTCATTAGTAGAATTTATCAACCGTCCTGTTACTGACCTTACTAATAAATAAGTAAAAATCCCTGTCCCTAGGTCTAAATATAACCGTCCACCAGACTGTGGCAGTCACAGAATGAAAAATGTCGCACGCTGCCCGCATTCGCGATCACGTAAACATAGCTCTTTGCGGTTCGTAGAATTTCACAGTACCGTGGCCGGCGCCTATAAAACAGTGTCTGGATTTCAACACCGGAATTTTCACGAAGGATATTCCTTTTACTGGCCGGCCGCATGCTCTTCGGCAGTGTTGCGGTAAAAATATTGGGGAACGGAGGTGATAAATTCCCCGTCGATATACTCATAGCTATAGGGAATGTTTGCTTTTTCAGCAAAAAGTACGGATGAAAATTTGTTTGATGCGTATCGTACACCTTTTTTTACATCAACAGTCCGATCGCTACGCAAGTTTTAGTTTTACGAAAATATTTTTATTCGAATTGGCTCAGATGTTTTCGAACGAATTTGAAATTTCTTTTTTTCTGCGCTGTTACAGTCGTGTTTGGCCTTAATTGAGGCCTATAATGCCGCAGTGAAAATCATGTATCTTCTGGAATATTTAAAATTGTTCAGTCATAATAACAATAATACTTTTATTCACGCATCAGTATCCCATTCTCATAATGTCCTTTGATTTAACGTTTAGTCGTTAGCATTCGATTGATCTCTTTCTACGCCATTACTCCACAGCGACCCATCATATCACCTCACCTCAGAGGAATAAAAATCGCATATAAAACATTATAGATACGAATTTATCGACCATAAAAATATATTCCTCCTCGTATCGCAAACGATATATTCTTAACATAACATCGTTCACATTAAATTCTTGACATTCACGGAACGGTTATAAGCGAGATTCATTTTACGACTTCGGAATCCATTCTATAATCATACCGTTTAAACGATACACTTGATGTTACTGTATATTTAATATTATGCGCACTTCTGATTTATTTCTGGATTGCTTGTAAAATTTTAACAAGATAGGAATGTTGTGTGGAACAAACTTCTAACTTGTTTAAATATTATTTTATGGTCGCAGCGCATTTATTTCAGATCTGGCAGCTTTATGTTTCTCTTGAAATTACAGTAATATTACAGTGGTTTTACTAATTAAGTTAGAAGATGTATTTTAACCTGGTTATGTTTTAAACATTAATTAGATTTAATGAATAGTTTTTCCTGGTGTATCACAGCTAAAGCAACGTTTAGAAAATACAATCTCAATATAAAATTGGAAGCATTCCCTGACAATTCGCGAAATTCATTCTAATCTGGTTTCTCCGGAATACGGGATGGTAACGTATGTCTCCGTACCTACGTGTCAAAGAGGATTCACGATGGGAGGTAACTCACGGATGTCAAGGCAAATAATGGTTGTGAATGTGACCCTTGTGTGAGAACAGAAATAATGACGTCACTCCTTAAAGTGCAAAGTGTTGGCTCAAGATCCTACTAGATAGAAAAAAGTAAAATTGTTATGTAAGAGATTGTTGGTCTGATTTTGCCGTTCTCAGATAATTTCTGAAAGGCTATGTGATCGCATAGAAATGCGAATTAGTATTCATTGTAAAGATAATATTCAAGAAGCTTTTAGGAAGTGGTTAAAATTTCTCCAAAATATATTTGTAACTCCGGCAAATCTTATCATTACATCAAACATACAATCTTACTCAACAGAATGTTGGGTCAATACGTTTTCTTTTGTGAAGGACAACTAGTTTGCGCGAAATACACAAGAGACTTCATCATTATTTTGTCCAACATTATCACGATCGAAATCGAAACATGGACGTTCACTTAATTCAATAGACGACAAGGCTATTGAATTTCCGTCCATCCTTGAGAAATGCGACCTTCGTAAATCTGATAACGCATGTCTTACATACAATTATTGCGTTATGGCGACATCTTGCGAACCTTCTTTAGACCGATATAGTTCCCTCTCGGTTGTATCGACAGGGCAATCTAATGGTGGCATCGAACATGGTGTATCTATAAAACGTCGTGTAACCCTCTAAATCGGCTGGGGAGGTTATGGGATTGCAAGAAAAGCCAATGAATCTGGGACTCTTGTGAAATTGTTGAAGTCCGTGGCCATGATCACTTACCATGCGAATTATCGCCCCCTGCATTAAAAAACTGTTAACACATCTGGTAGGCTAGCCAAGATGCCACTTTAAAGAATTCGCCAGACGCTTTCGTAGCGACTTATATCTCCATCCCGCTCATATCAATAGTACGAGTGCGGGAGGGCAATATAAGTCGCGACGAAAACGTATGGCGAATTCGACAAAGTGTCATCTTGGCTAGGGCCCCAGCTTGTTGTAGTCGAATTCACATAGTTACATAAGAAAAAATATTTTGAACAGGGAATTGAACCCAGTACCCCTTGCAATCCTGGGTAGAGCTCTTTCCAATTAGCTAGAACGTAAATGTGCCTGATGAACTTCTTCTTGTTATTTCCTCAACGCCCAAATGCGGGTCATCTCTTCATACTTGTAGACAAAAGTTATTATTAATAAGCATGTAAAAATGCTTAAAAATAAAAATATGCTATCGAAGTTCTAACGTTGGTTATTTTTTATGTATTTTTTTATGTTTCTTTTATGTTTCTTTTACTAATCTGAATTTCATTTGTACTTTCAGAATTGATTATTTTGAATAAGACATTTTTGCTTACACTATTTAGTCACAAAGGGATCAAGTAGATATTTTAGGAACAACCAAATTTCTGTCTTTAAGATGTCTATTATTTTCCGTCTTTGTATTCGCTCAAAAAGGAAAGAATAATAAATAGTCTACCTAGAATAATAAATTGTCTACACTTAAGTGAAATTTGATTATCTGACGATTTACAAAGTGAAGCTACAGAAGCATCCTTGAAAGGATTTATTAAATCAAACTGGTTTTAAAGTAGTTTTCAATTTAGAAACCCTGATATTGAGACAAAGCATTCAAGTTATTTTATTTAGAATTCGAGTGAAAGTTTCTTAAATGTTTTTTTAGGGAAGCAAATTATGTTAACTGTAGTGGATTGACAGTTCGTTACGGTGAATGACGATGTGTTCTGTTCATGCAATAAGTAAAGGTCAATATTTTAAAATTGTATACCCATGTCATTGAAGTTTACCCACATTAGTTTGAAAATTCGCTATTTATACCCTACAAGTGGCCGCCAGAACCTTTGTCCGCGTGGATTTCAATTTTCTCACATTTTATAGTGTTAATGTATTATAGCCTTCCTCGACAACTGGACTATCCACAAAGATATTTCTTCAACTCATACCACTAATTTCTGTGATTAGCACGTTCAAACAAACAAACTCTTCAGCTTTATGATATCAGTATAGAGAAATTGATCACAAAAAATAATGTGAAAAATTTACGGAGTGGAAAGTTATGGTAAATAATGCACGAAATTGATGATGCTTTCACTACAGAACCATTCAAGCGCCTTTTTCTGACTTACATTTTTCCGCCAGGAGAATTTACCTAAAATATCTATTCTACTGTTTCCTTCGTCCTAAAAATGTTAGCTTAAATATGAAAAAGGAGAATATGGTTTCAAACTTACCGACGTAATACTTACAATCTGAACAAAGTAACCTACGCACTTAGGATCTCGAAAAGTGCTTACCTGAAAAAGATGAAAAAATCAATTAGAACAAAGTGAGAGATTTGTCTTAAAAAAGTTGAGTAACAAAGAATATTTTCTGTGATTAAAACCAGCTGGGATGTTTAATTATAATAATAGCTTCAGTATTTGAAGGTTTTCTAACCTCTGGCGTATTTATTTAATAGGTAGCCTTCTGTTTCCTTACGAACTGTCTTGATAAATATGAAAAAAATATAGTAAAATATTTGAAAGGGTTCTTAAAATCATGATTGAATTTTCCTGTTTAAGCATGCCTTAATTTTTGAACACCTTATGCGATACGATATTTTGAAAGTACGAACTTAGATAGACATAAAACTAAAAACTCGTTAAAACTTCCTCTAACTCCGTTCATCTTTTATGTCTCTAATGTGAGAGCCCATGGTAATTTAGTATAAGGTTCGGTAAATGGGTGCTAAAGTAGACGGATCGTTACCCAAGGAAAGTCATGGTTTCTTGGAACTTCTTATTGTTTGTACAATAAGTGGTTGAGCTCACGGTTATTAGTATCAGCATAATCTATACTAACATTTAAGCTGAGCAGTTTGCATGTTTGTGTGTTTGTCTGAACGCGCTAATCTCAGGAACTACTGGATCGATTTGAAAAAATATTTTTGTATTGGATAGTCATATAGTGATATCATATTCATGTATGCCGTGCTTTTCTAGCCTAGAATAGTACTTCTGCATTTCTTGTGGATTTCAAACCCAAATTATGGTTATTGCAAGGATCGGGCAGCAGCTGCAGCGTGCCCCTGTGATTTATTTTTCAACATAGAGAGATCAGACGCTTTCTCACCGCGGTGACAATATAGGTACGGATACACTAGGGGACAAATATAGCAAATATAGCATGTTTCGGAATATGTCAGTCGTCAACACATCTTACAAAATCTCCGGGACAAAAATGTTGCAAGCCATTCTGTACACACTAGCCAGCAACGGAATGGAAATTATGTCCTGCGTCACGTAAACTCTCCTTGAATTGTTGAAAGATATGTACATATGTTGCGGGCCTCAATGTAAAGTCTTAGCGTCACGTAGATCGAGTGTTGCGCGTCATGTTGCCGGAAAAAAAACTCTAGTGTATCTGTACCTTAAAATCAAAATATAATTTATTTATGTAGGCCTCAGTGAGGTATTTAAAAATCATCAATGATATCACAATATAATTAATCTACCACCGACTTCGGAACGCAGTCATCTTCCGAGAAAAAGATGCAAGAAACTCGATAGTTGCTCTTTTAAATCGCCAATAATTATACTAATTTTTCAATACATTACTTGCATTACGTTCTCTTACTAAGTACCTTATGCTCAGTATAAAAATTAAAAAATTGTATAGATAGATTGAGTCCCAGCTGAATTGGCACACGCCCCCACCTAGGGGAGTCCTACGTCTAACTGCTTTCTTAACAAGCTAATGTTTATGGTGAAGATGATAATCACTCTCCAGTACTTTTTAGGTAGCACTTTTAAGATAACTATTGTGCCAACGATACAAGCTGTGTCGGGTCTGACAGGATATTTTATTGGAATACTGTATCTAGAAACTCTCAGCTGCAACCCAGAGTGTGGAAGAAAGCGAAATAAAACACCCTCGTGCTTAAGAAAACACATAAAGACGTCTCACGGAGCTATGAGAGTGGAAAAATACAGAGTGCACCTGTGCTTGCGCACTTATGTGTATTGCATTGTAATACAAGATGTAGTAGAACAACAAGATATAAGATTTATCAAACGTTGACAAGTAGGTCTAGTAGTTAATAAGCGGGTATGAATCCCGCTAGGGGAAAATTTTTGTGTGACAAACTGCGGCGTATACTCGAGTCATGAATGTTTATATAAGAATAGCGGACGCCCGCGACTCTGTCCGCGTGGATTTCAGTTTACGCACACATAGTGTTATACTATAGACTACAAAGAGTTCCTCGTCAAATGTGCTACCAAACGAAAAAAATAAATCGAGTCAGTTGTTCCTGATATAAGCTCATTCAAACAAACAAACAAACTCTTCAGCTGAATTATGTTAAGTATAGATTTATGTGTACCTACATACTTCTATAAGTCCTAGTACAGTACAAGCTTAGCCCTTAGTATTTATTTTTATTAAATAATTATTTAGCTTCCCCATTAGCGAAATTGGTACTGTAACACCAAGTTTTAATGAGGCGAGACAAGCAATTTAAATCGAAACGTATTATAATAAGTGAAATTATTCCACGCGAACGCGTCACAATTTTCCCCAAAATTTAACCGTTAATTAGTGTAAACAAAGGCATTAATTAGGCATTGATAGTTTTACGTGTCACCTGATATCGGCATGAAATTGAATTTGAAGCAAATTGTTATTATAGGATCCTTAATTAGTTTGCCGTTTAATTGGGATATATACGTTGAACGTGGAACCGTTTAAGCGAATGGCATTCTTCAATATAATAGGTAATTTAATCAGATTTGGGAGGGTAATTCAGATATAACTAGTATGAGTTTTTTATTGCATTAAAATTGTGAAAACTGTGAGCATATTTTTTAACATTAAAGTACTTTTCGAGTTCAGCAACCACATTAAAAATGTATACATTCCTCCTCCTAAAAACTTATATGACCAACAAGAGTGATAGACTAGACCAGATGATAGACCATTTAACCAGATATTATGTAAACATTTAATAATATTTGTCATACGGCCGGCACTGTTGATTGTGATATTTTTTTGTTGTCTATTCGGTAAAATGTCGTAGCTTTTACACGAGCCATTTCCTCTAATATCGGTATAGTAGTGAGCGAAGGTCATGAAATACATTAGTGGTTCAATCTTCATTTAAAGGCTTAGGTCCCAGGAAATAGAGTTCAATAAATCGAACAGAGGGCAAGGTAAGACTGAGTATGGTGACAACGAAATTTAACTGGCATGGGTCCAGTACTTCATTTTTTTTCCCTTTGAAATTACATTGAGCTTATTAGTTTCCCTCCTCCTTGAGTCGTATTCCTCATTACTGAGGGTCGTGATCATCGTATGAAATGAAACTTAAAACAACTCTTGGCAATTTTAATGGAGTGGTTTGCCATTTCTTTGAATCCTCCTTCCTCACAATGTTTTCCTTCAGCTAGTATGAAAAACCGGTTTTTGTATAATCCAAGAGTGCGTTCCTGACCGGATTTGAACCGCTGACCTCACGCATGTGAATCGGCGCTCTTACCACTAGGCTACAGAGATATACCGTTCATCAGTTTATAGTATGTACAAAGTTTCCACGTCAACATTGCGTATTTCTTAAAATTTATTTCGCAATTTGCACTATAGTACGCACTGGGTTCCCGGGAAATTGAAATTATAGCTCACCCTAGTCGGGTGTTTGTGGGCGGCGATTACCATTTGTTAGCTAATACCACTAGCATCCGCATCGAATGCGTTTTGTTGATTAAATTTTGCAATTACAATCGGGACCATAAATACAGCTTCGTAATACTAATTGCATTTGTACTCTTTTATCGAACTTTGTGAGAAAATAAATGTTTTTACTAACTATTTGATGACAAAATAAAAACTAAAGAACGTTTTAAAACAATAATCAAATGAGAACCTTCAAGGTGAAATACGGTTAAAAAAATTAAAAATAGCTCAAAATAAGTAAAAACATTTTTACAACATTTTAAAAATAATTGAATAAATAACAAAAATAAGATAAATCATGCCAAAAGAAAAGAGGCTGAACTTGCTAAGTTGAATTAATTCACAATCTAAAAAGTGAAGGTGCAAAACTTGGCATCGAGTCTCAGTTAAAGCTTGACGCAACAGAAAACCTTAACTTGCAGTTCCAAAAGTTTATTACACTTTACAAGTATAAAATAATCTTATTTACAATAGCGTATATTTTGGAAAATAAATTTTAAAATAATTTGACATCACGTTCTAGTTGGCAGGTACCCAGGCTAGCTGATACAAGAAAATTAAATTAGAATATGATTTTTTTCACTAGTTAGCTCAACACATTGTATTGTTTACACGCTCTTCATAAAAAATGTTTGTGTCATTTCAACTTAGCAGTTGCGGTTCAGTTCAAATTTTTTTATTCCCGAGCCCAACATCAAGTCAATGGATAGAATCATTTCTTAAAACTCTTAAATAGTATTTTGATAAAATAGCCCCTCGATCTAATTACACTTAATTTTCTAGATGATTCCTATTATTAGGGTATTTGAATAAAACATAATACGAGTAAATATTTCAAGCAGACCTAGCCATTTACATACGAGAGTAAATACCAAACACGACATTTAGTAGGTGAAATGTATATTTCAAATACGATCTCGTGACAGTTTCACATAAAAGCTCAATAACCCGTCGTTCAACATAGAAGCAAAGCATGATATCAGGCGACGAAGACATTACTCACGATAAATTTCAACGTAAAATCAAAAAAGGTATTGCATAAAGGGTATTAGATACGATATAAGCATAGTATGATTTATTACGTCCAAAGAAATCCGGGTTGCCTAACGTGCGTGAATGGACCGGGGTCGGAAAAACAAAATGAAATACGTCCTTTCACTTCAGGAAGAGGTGGCTGAAGAAGAAGAAGAATTATCGTGATAATAATCATTTATTCCAAAAGAATAAAATTTTAATTATAATAATGTTTCATTTTGTCCCAAATGTCATACGAATGTCCTTTCGAATTAATTTGTTACACCAGAGATTTAAATCGTAATACAATAAGAACCATTTTTAATTTTTTTAGAGTTAATAGAATAATACATAATTATTATTCCTAAATTTAAGTAAAGTTACTTATAGCAAACAACTGTAATACTGAATTCTTCAAGAAATTTCCAATTTTACCTAAAAATTAGGCTTATTTTCTGAAACTGGTGCTAAAACGAGTAAATGTGTACCTAAACACGAATAAGCCATAATGAAATGTCGCGGCGTCGCGATGTCATTATGCGGAATCTGGCAACTTCCAAAAAAGGCGTATCTGATAAGGGTATATAACATCGAGAAGATACGGCTTTAAAAAAGTTCATACTGCAAATTAGGCAATGTTCCTCATTTCATTGTAGTTCCTTACTTATAAATAACAATTACATTAATAAAAATAATGTTAGGTAGTATATTTTTGTTTTATCGGAAGTGAGCCAACCAAATGTGTCATTAAGATTTCAATAGCACGTATGTAGGTAAAAGCCCTAGAACTATTTTCAACGCAACACGAAGCATTATGAAACTTCTGTTAGAATAAAAGGTTTGAAAACGTTGTTTTTTATTACACCTATATTTACTCTTTGCACCAAAAACATACCAAACATCACTTCAAGTGGAAATACATGATTATAAATAACATTGACTGACACCCTTTCACAAAATTATCAGTGAAACTCTTTGACGCGAAATAAAACCGTGCCCGCGATGGTTGTTGAATGTTTTTTTAAATACAAAGAGAGTCACCCAACGACATTGGACCTCATTTATCTTATGAAAACACAGGCAGAAAAGGGTCAACGAGAGAATGGGATGTGTTACTTTATTGTCGTATTCCAGTGAACTGAATGGTCAAAGCCGAAGTCTAAACGTTAGTCAATTGATACAGGTCTGTAGGATGCCACGGATAGAGGTTTACTAGGAATTATCGGCACTTAGCCTTCAAAGAGAGCTATTGTGTGTGAAATTGTTCCATACACTTTCACTCGTCCCATTTGAGCTCGATCTAGATCTAGCTTCAGAAATGCCACTATGAGCATCTAAGATAGAAGAGCGATTCAGTGTGTGTAAATCAGAGAACTTATAATAGAAATGCTGTGCGGTTCAAAAAATAGGGCGGGGGGTTATCGTGTTTCTTCTATATTGATCTAATTTTGCGACTACATTAGTAGTGCAGGCAATGAAGCATTTTGGGTCCGAATTTTTTTACTGTCAACCGATTTGCATGAAATTTTGGAATTAGTTTCATTGCACCCTTCAATTCAAAAGTGAAAATGATTTGAACGCCGCAACTACCCCTGGAGTGGTTGCCACCCCATCTCGGGGGTGAGTATTCTTTTTTTAAGATAACCTCGGATATCGATAGGAAGACTAATTTTAAGCAAAAAATCATCTATAAAGTTTTTCGATAAATCTAATACTTTTCAAGTTATTGGCAATTGAATATTCGCAATTTTGTCACGTTTTTCATCGGTTTTTTGCAAATATCTCCAAAAATATAACTTTTATCGATAATGTTATGAGGAACAAAATTGTGGCACGTAAAAAACTAAACAATTTTGTTTATTATAACGTATTCTAAGTGCAATATTAAGTTAGATATTAAAGATCAAAGCCGTTTTTTATTTTGTCTGCAATTTAATCGATTTGGTCAATGTCATCTAGCGGCGAGCAGATGCATTTTATGCATTCTTATAATTAAGAGTTTTGTAGTGCTTGAAATAAGCTTTCAAATGAGTATAATTAAAAGTCTTTTGCACGTGAAATAAGTAAGCTGTATTACAAATAAGAGGAGCATCCAATATTTTTTCTTTTAAAACAATGGGTTTCATAAGTGCCATTTCCACCAGAATTGAAATTATTCGTATTCCGCCAAGAATTAACTTTATTATGAAGTGTTTGATAAATTGTATCATAAAATCTCATATTTTAAAAAATCCCACCTTCTTTTCATAATATCTCAAAAATTACGATAGATGCGTATAAAAGTGTAGGGATAAAAAATTTAGGTATTTTTCTGACAAAAAATTAAGTGATTTTGTTATTTCTGTTAAACAAAAACTGACGGAGATATGATTGCTTAAAGAGCGCGTGGCAGCGGCAATCACAGCCTCTCTTAAGCCCTTTAACCCTTCACCGTTTTCGAAAAACGTTTTTAATTATATATTGCAATAAAGGATGTTGTAGTTCTTCTAATTACCTTTTCAATGCTGTTTTAGAAATTGTGATAGCATGAATAGCTTGGAAATGGCACTTGTGAAACCCATTGATTTACAAGAAAAAGCATTCGATGATCCTCTTATTTGTAATACAGCTTACTTATTTTACGTGCAAAAGACTTTTAATTGTACTCATTTGAAAGCTTATTTCAAGCACTACAAAACTCTTAATTATGAGAATGTATAAAATGCATCAGCTCGCCACTAGATGACATTGACCAAATCGATTAAATTGCAGACAAAATAAAGATCTTTAATATATATCTTAATATTGCACATAGAAAACTTTAGGATAAACAAAATTATTAAATTTTTAACCAGCTACAATTTTGTTCCTTATAAAATTTTCGATAAAACTTATAATTTTGGAGATATTTGCAAAAAACCGATGAAAAACGTGACAAAATTGCGAATTTTCAAATGCCAATAACTTGAAAAGTATTAGATTTATCGAAAAACTTTATAGATGATTTTTTGCTTAAAATTAGTAATCCAATCGATATCCGAGGTTATCTTAAAAAAAAAATACTCACCCCCGAGATGGGGTGGCAACCACTCCAGGGGTAGTTGCGGCGTTCAAATCATTTTCACTTTTGAATTTAAGGGTACAATGAAACTAATTCCAAAATTTCATGCAAATCGGTTCACAGTAAAAAAATTCGAAGGTTTGACCATATTTTTCGCTTCAATGACTGCGCTATAGGTAAATATCATAATAGTTGTATGATAAAGTTAAAATAAGTAAGAAAAACATTTTCTTGCAGTCATAAAGATATTATGCCAAAATGCACTATTATTTCTATGAAACATATCTATAGTCAAGTCAACACTTTCAAACATCACTTTGAGGCCGTTCGAAATCTAGGCGTGCATTCACTAGCTCGGTGTCTAATTAGCTACCATTCAGAACCATATTTATCCGTTTCCTACTAAAGCTTCGGCTGTATATCTGACAACACCGATTTTTTTGGTTAGTCATCGCTGAATACTTTGAATATTGTTTGATCCTTTAGCATTCTATATATACCATATTGAAAGACTTTTTTGGTATATGGCTCGATTGTAAGAACCAATAAGCATGTCCTCTACGTAAAAGTAGGTTGACGATTATTTTATCGGAACTAAAAACATTTCTTTTTTTAGAATTATCAAATTGTTACTAAGTAGTCTATGCAAGGGCCAATTGGAGTGAGGTACAAAGCTATTTAAACTTGTTATGGTTAAAAAATTACAACCACGTGCCACACGAAAAGCATAAAACCAAATCCCAAAGTCCCCCTCGGAAGAAACTCTGCTAATAAGAAATTCTTCAACTTCTGCGTTGGTGAAGTTTGTTTAGTTTGTTATTTGTATCTCCTGCATAGTTCTCAGTTCATCGCATTATACGAATTGGACGTATTATTTGGTAGAACTAAAGTTTTTCTTGTTATTACTAGCCTTAAAAATTATAAATCTTAATACAAGTTACCTTACTTTGGAGAAACAAGGAAACATCGAAGTTGAAAACTTTAAATAATATTCCTATGTGATAGTACTTATTGTTACACGGCGCGGCACATCACAATCGGGGGAAACTATATACTTTATTACATACATTTTATAGTGATAAAGACAATTTTATGTTTTTGAAGTAAAACAAATATGATCACAGACATTCCTAGCAAACTACTAAAAACAAAAAATTAACAAACAACTTTACAACTAAAGCACGAAGCAAAAACATTTCAATAATGAGGAGCGATGACACCAATACACTAGTTCAATGGATTTACTACAAAACGAAACGATGAAATAAATTCGCACGCTCAGCGTACAATTGTCTGTGAAATTTCCTCCATCACCGCACACCTCCACTGTAAAATCACCTTTATTTTCCTAGCTTCACGACATAAAGTTCACTGAGCAATATTAATGGGGTGTGGAACTTTGTAGGCACCTATGTAAATATTATGGGAACATGTAATCCGGTCAAATTAGACCAAAAAATAAGAGTAAAGTTACATAAATTCCCACCTAGCTGAAAATCGGTAAGATTGTTTAAAATATCATTAAAAACAAAATTTGAAAGTTCCCCATCTTTCCCCTGTAAGGAAAAAAAAATATTCAAGGTCAAAGGTCCAAAAAAAGAGTTTTTCGCGATTTTCAGCAAAACGGTAAGTTTTATCATAAAAATACCTTAGACAAAATTGTAGATCATAAAATTATCTACAAAAAATGTATTTATACTTTTTTTTCTACGAGCCACCGTTTTTGAGATATAACGATTCTAAAAGTTGCAAAAGTTGTAATCGTCTTAATATGCACACGTTTCCTCGCCAGCTATGAGGTAGTGTACTCAGCGCGTTTTTTTAACGTGGTTTCCCCAGTAGGCCTATTCCACCGGTTAGTTTTGATCCTGTTTAATTTGAAACTATTGAAAAATAATGGATATTCGCAGAGATTGAAAAGATAAAAGCAATTTAAGTTAAAAAATAAAGTAGAGAAATTTAATCGTCCGAGTCGTAACTTTCAAATTCTTTTTCTTGATCTTCTTGTTCTTGTTCGTCTTGTTCTTGTTCTTCTCGTTCTTGTTCTTCTTGTTCTTGTTCTTCTTCTTCATCTTCATCCTGAGTGCATGAAAAGAAAACTGCGTTAATAGCGATGTATCGCATGTTGCCTCGTTGGAATCAAACGGATCCTCTACTGATGGTGATTCAATATTAGAACACAACTGGCCTTGACAATGTGTGCATGCCGGAGAACAGAACAGTCCGACTTTTTTGCAACCACATTTAGCACTGCATCCCTTTTTGCATTGGCAAAAAATCGAGTTCAGCAGTTTTTCCGGCGCAGGTGGAAGTAAAGTGTGCACTGGTTCTAATAAATTGTTGACCAACTTCCAACCCCACTCTGTAGGGTCTAGCTGATAACCAAGCCACACTTGAACTTGGTAATATACCCTAAAAAGATGTTGATGAGCAGCAACTGAGGTTGGAGGAAGACAAGCTAATTGTACTTGTTTTTTACTTTTGGTGTTTTTAACGAAACATGCATATCTATATTTATCTAAGCAGGTAGTTTTTTTAGGAGCTCCGTACATAGAAAGAAGAAAGCGAATGCCGTTAGTAATAATATCTTGTCGAGTAGATTTACTTTTTTTAAAAACTTCAGCACATTCAATTAAATTTTGTTTTTGTTTGCGCTGAGTACACTACCTCATAGGTGGCGAGGAAACGTGTGCATATTAAGACGATTACAACTTTTGCAACTTTTAGAATCGTTATATCTCAAAAACGGTGGCTCGTAGAAAAAAAAGTATTAATACATTTTTTGTAGATAATTTTGTGATCTACAATTTTGTCTAAGGTATTTTTATGATAAAACTTACCATTTTGCTGAAAATCGCGAAAAACTCTTTTTGTGGACCTTTGACCTTGAATATTTTTTTTTCCTTACAGGGGAAAGATGGGGAACTTTCAAATTTTGTTTTTAATGATATTTTAAACAATCTTACCGATTTTCAGCTAGGTGGGAATTTATGTAACTTCGAATGTCTAAATTGACCGGACTACATGGCCGATATTTTCTTGTACCGTTCAAGAAGAACCAAGTCCAATAAAAACTGTAATGTAACGACTATTGCATTTGAAAGCACGTTTTGGTCTATGACATATTTGAATAATATACCTAAACATAAAAGCAATGAATTCCAGATATGAGATAATTCTTTAACTTTTTTGATACTTTAGGATGTTCAAAGTATTTATTTATTTATTTAATCTTTATTGTACTACACAAAATATTGTACAAAAGGCGGACTTAATGCCTCATGGCATTCTCTACCAGTCAACCTTAGGGCAAATCAGAAAGTGAAGTAGGTAGTGCTAATAAAATAAAAAATAAAAAAAAACTATAGGTACATATACATATATACATACATATATTACTATACATATACAAAATAACTATACTTTACCTAAATAAATACATTATTAATAAATAATAGATGATGCATGTTAATTATTGGGATGGTTAGACGACGATTCAAAAGGATGCGCAAGGAAGTGCCTATGCACCAGAAACTTAAATGCTCGTCTACTCGGGTAGGTATGAATACTAAATGTATTTTATTTCTCGTTAGTCAACAAAAGCATCTTGCGGCATAATGAATATTCAACTCAATTGCTTTTCTGTTATCTTTTCAATGTGAGCTTCTTACTTGTTTTCAATAGTTGGAATAAATATTTCAAAAGATCACAGTAAATGTATTGAGCATAGGTACTTCATTCCTTTCTTCTATGTTCTTTTATTTTCTGTTTAAATCTGAAGCATTTTTTTTTCAAATAATATTTTTGTTGTTTGCTTATTCTGTGTCTCGTTAAATTACTCGTTTTGTATGTAACACCAATATTTCTCGCGAACATAATTTATCTATTTACAGTTTTGTATTCACAGTTTTTCTACACGCAACACTTACCGATACAGTACTGTATAAATATGATTGAAAGGATATTAAAAGCTTTCAGAGACATGTATTAGCTAACATGTATTCCGAGGTTTGAACACGCGGGTACGCCGGGTATTCTACTAAAAGGTTTACTTAGAGATTACGATGGATCACTGGACCCTTTTGAGCCTGTGAATTCGCTTGTTTTGAATATTTTCGAACATTCTATTATGTTCGAATATAGGTTTTTTAAGCCTTCCGGTACCGAATATCTTACAACCTTTTCTATTGACAATAGAAAATATGTTTTGCTAAACTAATATGTACCTACTTTTTTTGGGCAACGCTTTCCAATTGCGAATTCAATGATAAAGAAGCCTGAGAAAGAAATGTGAAAATATTTTTATTAAAATGAAATAAATGCAGCATATTTGAAACATGTAGTCACAGTTTGAATTATTTCCAATGGGCCGAAATCTAATTCAAACGCGAAATACGATTTGGTTCGATTGGTGACATGAATTCCGATTGTTGTATTAACTGAA
Organism: Nomophila noctuella; assembly: GCA_958496325.1. Classification (NCBI taxonomy): domain Eukaryota; kingdom Metazoa; phylum Arthropoda; class Insecta; order Lepidoptera; family Crambidae; genus Nomophila; species Nomophila noctuella. The sequence continues at coordinate 6,368,428 of OY292496.1, read as the reverse complement.
CTACTGACAATATTCGACTAAGGCCGGTCGAATACTAATTTGAAAATGTTATTAGTTCGCCCACGAACCAAATTAACGACAGACCAATTAATACTTAACCCGATTAAGCTGTGAATATTTTGTGGCTCCTCTAATGAATAATAGCTTACCACTTCGTTAAATCAGCATACGTAAAACAACTACTCGTCATGATACATCATCATCGTCGTCCTAGCGCCTCTCTTTGTAGCATCCTAAGCCATTGCCTTGGAGCCCAGGTACGCTACTGCTATGATCCTGAATTGTCTATCCTAGTTATTACAATGAAGCGACTGTCGTCTGACATCCGTAACCGTAATAACAAGGGAACCCAGACTACTTGGATCATAGTCGACCGATACAGAAGATGGTGATTATAACAATCCCAAATCAACCAGCTTATATAATTAATGTCAAAATAAGTAAAAAGTAAAGTATCAGCATATTAATATGCCAAAGCAGGGCAAAACCTTCCATCATTTGAAATCATGTTCGCATACAAGATGGGTTTTGGCTTAATCACCGCTCTTGCAAAATGAGTAATAGTGATCACAAGCCCGCGTTGTAGCCAGATACACATTTTTACTCGACCCAAACATCGAACCTAAGACTCGAAATCATGGCCAGGTGCCCCATAAAGTCTTAAAAGTTATTCTACATCTAAAATAAGGTGGAGAAATATTTTCCTCTTCCTTTATAGTAAACTGGAACTAAATCCCGAATGTTCCTCCTATGCCGCTACTTTATTGCGTCCGATTCACGATTTAACATCGTAAGAATACAGAAATTGTTCAAAGGAAGTCATATTCGCGTGTACATATTTCCTTTTGTGAGAATGAGCTTTGACTAAACTGTAGTCCGATCTCTTTGTAGCAAAATGTTTTCTGCGTAAGAGACTTCTCTTCGTGTTCACTTGAACACGCAAAATTATTCTCTGTCTCTTCGAGTAAGTATACCGATATATTATGTCCAACATAAAATAAGAATGCTTTGATTCATTCCTTCTAAATTCCATTAAATATTTCTGGAGTCGCATTTTTTGTGAAATGCTGTGTTCAAAAAGTAAAGCGGGTAAGTATCGTGTTTTTCTGCAGAGAATATGCAGATAATATTTTTGTGCATAAAAATATAAATATTTTACAAAACCAGAATGTCGTAACAAGTTCTAAATTCGTTTCACCTGAAAAATATCGGTATGCTGGTAAAAGTCCATACACTGGGTTTTTTTATCAAAATATTATATTAAAAACTAGACGATTATTATACTATACCATATACGAACCCTACATACGCCATATACGAATACATAATATATAACACAGCTTTAACAACTTTCTTGAATTTCTGCAGACGCCAATCATTTTGATTTACCAAAACGCAAATAGGGTACATTGATGACACAAGCGCAATTTGTAAGCTTTAGTGCGAGTGATTCTTATTCTTTTTCTGCGAAAGGTTTGTGGGACAACAATCTGACACGGTTTAAAAAAAATGTTAATAAGGTTTTCTGTTACTTTACGTAACATAAAAACGTAAATACCCAACTAATCAATTTCGATTTCGTCAAAATTTAAGACTGCTGGCACGTCGCTACACAAAGTCAGGCAAGCATCTGGATTGTCATAAAGTCTGGTAGTGTAAATTAATACACGTAATTTGCTCCGTTGGCAAAGCTTTTATACATTCAATTAAAATCTATTCGAATATAATAAAGCTGAAGAGTGTGTTTGTTTGTTTGTTAGAACGCGCAAACCTCAGCAACTTCCGATTTAAATAAATATTTTTGTGTTGGATAGTCCATTTGACGAGGGAGATTTTAGGCTATAGTATTATACTCAAGCGTTCGGAAATCGAAAACCACACGGAGTTTCGTTTAATAAATAGCTGTCATTTGTCAACTTAAGCAATTCAAGCCTATTCCAAATGACGATTCTACATTTAAATCACTCGTCGAACTTCAAAATAACTGTGAGCTGAAACGAGGACACCATTGAATTAATGTTATCGGAAAAGTTGTTTTTCTTCGTCTTCAGGAAGTGGTTCAAGGATATCAGTCTCTATAAAATACTATTGGCTATTCAACAGTCTTTTATTGCACTGAGGGTGCGGTGATGGTACCAACTTACTCTTCGTGTTTACGTATTTGAAATATATGTATTTTTTTTATATTTATCTATCCCAACTAATATTATAAATGCGAAAGTAACTTTGTCTGTCTGTCTGTCTGTCTGTCTGTCTGTTACGCTTTCCCGCTTAAACCTCGCAACCGATTTTGATGAAATTTGGTACAGACAATCTTTAGACCCTGAGACAGAACATAGGCTACTTTTTATTTCGAAAAAAAGAAATCCACGCGGACGGAGTCGCGGGCGGCCGCTAGTTGGTAATAAAAAGACAGTTTGACACACAAAAGTTGTAATATACGTAGTAAAATTTGAACTTTTCTTTGACATCAATTTACCAAGTTGGTTATTATTATTTTTCTGTATTATTTTCATTTATGAATTAAAAACCTTGCTATTAGCTGCATTACCAATTTGAAAGAAATGTGGCTTTTGAAATCATTTTCATCCTACCCAGAAGAAACATAATTGTAATAAAAACCATTTACACATCCACTGATTCTTTATATAATATTTTTAAGGTATTATCTTGAGTTAAAATCAATGTATGTAACGTTTTCCAAAATTTCCCATTTATTATCGACATTTTCCCGCCGTTTATGAAGGTTGGCTTCAGATTCGCAGAATTGACTCCGTCAAGTCAGCATTATTAGCTACTCGATCCGATGTCAATCACGTTACTTTGCACTTTTTTTCAATCCAGTCTTTCTTTATACAATCTGAGACAAATCGAAATTTCCTCCACGTGTTACAAAATGATGAAACTATCTAGTACAATCCTACAAAAACTTAAGAAATGGATAAGTTCTTCAAAGGAAAATAAATAATACTTACAGTTATCTGATCAGTATGACAGGCCTGTTGGTCGAGTGGCTAGAGACCCTGGCTCTTCCACTCGCGGGTTCGAATCCCGCTAGGGCCAAATGTTTGTGTGATGAACATCGGCATTTGTACTCGAGTCATGGATGTTTATAAATGTATTTAAGTATGTCTATCCGTTCCCTAGCATCCATAGTACAAGCTTCGAGCTTAGTTTGAGGCTAGGCAATTGGTGTGTTAGTCCAATGAATTTATTTATTTATTTATAGTATATTCTGAAAAACCTACCGACATTCAGTGCTAACTAGAAAATAGATAAAACAATTTAATCATTTTAAACTATTCAATATACACACACAACAAATGCATGACATCACTATTTAGTATGCACTTTGTGGAATGGATTGCAGCTTTCACAAACGCAATCCATGGAATAAATCTATTGAATCGAAATTGATCACAATTGTTGCAAAAAAATCGTTTTGAAGCGGAAAAATTCCGGCATTGTTTTTCAGTAACAAAAATACATTTCTATAAATACGTTAAAAATGGCGATTTTAATTGGCGAATGATTCCTTAATCATAGTTATTACAAACCTTCCAACCTACACTTAATTAATTTGATTATCAATTAACTAAGCTTCATATTAAAGAGACCCTTTACTATCAGGGAGTTGTTTTGTTAGTCCCTTGATAGCTGACAGGCCGTTGTCACAATCCAATTTAGGAACGGAATGATTGAACTGAATTAATTTGTTCTGTATTTTCAACAAGAGTTATTCAAATGATAATAACATTTTCTAACTGAAAGTAAACTTACGTTTTTTGGATAGAAAAGTAAAAGGAGTCACTTTATAATATAAACTTTGTCTGGACAAGAATTCTTCGTTCGTAAAACAACATTTTTGTAAGTTTAATTACAATCTGACGTAACCTAGCCTTAATTGAAATTTGTATTCTTGTGTTTCTTAAACTTTGTCGATTTTAAAAGAAGTGTAAATAATACCATAACTTTAAAATAAACAATCAAAGCTTACCGCAAACGTTATAAATGATCATTAGTTCAACCTTGAGACAATACATCTTTTCCCAATAATTGAGTGCATTATTCGACTTGGTGAGCTTGTGAATTTTCCTTCAAACGTTCGATTAATTGCTCCACGAGAGACAATTTACGATCGTCCAGTTAACAAGTGTGCAAGACCGAAAGCTATTCAACGGAGACAGATCTAGGCCAGTGGTTGCTTGTAGGAGAGCGAGCCATTGCTGCCGTGACTTATCTGAGCCTTAAAAGTGCTGTTCAAGCTCGCAGTGTGGCTTGGCCTGCAGCCAGACCTACGATTGTTGCTTTCCCACTCGTTTTATTGCTCAGCTTAAGCGATTCACGACAGTTGGTCGTGTTGATAGTTTTATTGAGTGGGTTACTTGGAAGATTCATCTTTACGAGGGAACCGATTGAAGTTTTTATGTCGACTCAATCAAACTGTAAGACGGTTTTATTGAGAGCGCCGGTGATGGTTAAGACGATGGCAGATAGTTGAAATTAGAAGCGTGAAAACGATGAAAGCCAGAGACGTGTGTTTATAAAACTTCTCGACAGCACTCATACAAAAAAAACGTGCCAATACTCAGTATTTGAGTCCCCTTAACGATGAACAATAAATTATACATACTTAGATTCTTATTTGTAGTTGAGGCATATCAAATAAGATCACATGGAATAAAAGAAATGTGAACTACAAAAAAATATAAACCTACAAGCATGTAAAAAAATATGCTTATATACCTAGACTTTTCATACGTATAAGATAACTTCAATGCTTCACCTGCACCATTATATTAAAATGATATATCATGTGTTAGGAGACCCTTTTTCACCCAAAAATTCCAGAGGTGAACATAACATTGAAAGTTATTATCTCCAAAGGTTTCCATTTCCAAACAGCTGAATTCTTTGACAAATAGCTGGAACATTTTATTCAAGTCTATAAAACGTCCAACGGGGCCTTTACTTCTGCTTTATTGCTTGTAAAATTCTACAAGTGCGGAATAATGACAATTAATTTTCTTTCTTTCACTCTTTTCCTTTCAGAGAAGAAAGCAATAAATGTCGTCGATATTGCTACAATTCGTTTAATTCCGAGTGTAAGGACATGAAAGCTTTCTGAGGCGATTGTACATAACTATGCTGCTCTGTTGAAATTTGTCATTTGAAGGGACGCGCACATGAATTCTTATACCGATTTTAGGGTGAAAATATACGAGTGTGGATTTCGGCTTGAACACGAAATGCAAGAAAATGACCAAATGCATGAATTTGAGCAGCTTGGACTAACCTCTACCTGTGTGTGGTCACAAAATTAATTTATATTACACGTTACTAAGTTTCCTTCATCTGATTAATATTATAACTTAATGATCTTTTTGTGGTAATGAATGCCTCTACCCATCAACATGGCTTTTCCTACTTATTGACTGTAATATATTCCTACATAGATTGAAAAACAAAAAAATACCACTTTGGTCCCCAGAGATGACTTTACGGAACTTAACCCCGTTTTTTTAAAAAAGGGCGACACAGGCAACCTTTAAACTTTGAACATGTTGCAAGACTGAGTGACTAAGTACCGTCTAAAAATATATTTATTGGTTTTCTTCTGACCGCGTCGTCACCGTCCTTCGTATATTTTCGTATGTTTCCATTTGAACGGCCCTCCCTATCCGGGGAATGGGTAATGGATCGATCTTCTGTAATATCCATTTAAGTCTTGAGACATATCCAATCGACCCGCTGTGTAAATTCAAATATATGATGCTGAGATAAATTTAAATTCAACGACGATTTTCTTTCTGCGTCCAGGTTGCGAATTTTATTTCTCAGTTTTATGAGATAGTAAAAGTTTAATATAAAACATCTGATAGCTGGTACAAATGATTTGCCGATCAGATGTCTTATAACATTCGAAATGAAAGAATTCGTGAAGTCCTTGGTCCAAAGATTTATTTGTTTTCTAAATATAACTTAATCAATGTGCTAAAGAAATTTAGCATTATTTTCGACCAAACTATTGTATTATATTTGTCATGCTCTTCCTTATTCAGGTGTTGTAGATATTAAATATTAGAGTAAAACTGTTGTTATAAGACAATATTGTGTATACTCACATTTTCGTTGATTTGTGTCATTATCTACTAATAACTATAAATCTAAACTAATATTAATATAAGCTGAAGGCTTTGTTTCTTTGTTTGGCGCTAATCTCGGAACTACTGGATCGAAATGAAAAAAAAATAAAATTGGCTAGTCTATTTTTCGAAGGCGGTTTTGAGCTAGCAGAAAACTATGGGTGCAGATACCGAAATCTACGCGGACGGAGCTACGGGTACGAGTAAAATAGATAGGGTTAGACTGTTTTACTACAATCATTTCTATATTCTAGTAAGCGTCTCCCCACAAAATATCTTCGTATGTTTTTAATTTCTAAAGGCAACAATATTTCTCCCCTTCCGATCAGGTGTGTGACATAAAAGGATTTTTGTTTACCGTCGCGGTATCATCTGGCAATAACTTACACGTACGGAACATCCCTTCCCCCGTTATATTTACGTACAAAATGGAAGAAGCATTGACAGAAAAAGTTATAGTCGCTGTAATTTTTAGCTAAAAGGGTTGAAAAAATGTTGCCTTTCAACAGAATTTAAATGCGCACTTTAGGCTCATATCAATATTTCATTAGATGAAAGGGTAGGGTCTGGTCCATTAGTCCACTTTCAAGTTATTGATGGTCATTACTTGAGATACAACACAAAGAAACAATATCTTTGTAGAATAATTAATAATATATTTTAAAGTAAAGTGGTTAGAATGGTCAAAGGTTCGAAAAGTAATACATTTGGCTGTTCAAAACCACAAGCTTACCATTAAACTAAATGAATTGTCAAATGATAAATAACGCAATAACTTTCAAACGGAGTAAATAGACAGAGATTAGTTTCAGAACAATTTATCAAAGTATCTCTGTTAAACCAAAGACATTGATCAAAGAAAACAAAAGGGCATTAAAATTCGTCTTTGACAATCAAGTTGAAACGCATTGTACAAAATGAAAACAAGATAGCATCTAATGACTAAGGGCAAGAGTTTAAATTCAAACGCATGCCACTCCTGGGTTCAAGGAATACGTATGGAAATCGCGAAACAATTTGTTCTATTTATCTTTGTACCGCCGACGTTCAAATTCGGAACAATCTGGCAAATTGGAAACATTGACGAGCACTCGTATTGACGACGGCGGATTGAACACAATGTATACGGAATTTAAAATGGCCGTTCTGAATTGCATGGCGAGTTGAGCCGTGTGAACTACACTTGCGGAATGTAAAAGCGATTTGGACCCAGCCGGTTCAAATGCATGTGTAATTGTGTAATCGATACGCTGAAATGCTGAAGCCCACAATGTCACATCAATAAATCAATAGGACATCCGTTATTGTTGTATACTTTAGTAAATAAGGATAAAATGCTGAAACTCTTAAAAATATATTTGTGGTTTGAATACTAAATTGTTTTGAATAAACGAAATAAGAATACTAATAAATTCTTTTTAGGGAAGTAAAAAAAATACAATAGGCTTGTTGCCTAAATTTCAATAGTTAGATACTAATAAACCTTGATGCCCATTATATGCAAAATAATTATTATTTTTGAAAAAAAAAAAATATTATTTATAAGAATAATTTAGCATTTCATTAAATATTTGACATTAGTCATCAAAAACGCTCACGACTGTCATGGCGTCTTGAACTGTCTTGAATGACGTCATGCCGTGCAAAACACTGCTGTTTTATTATCGGAATTGTGAAGTTTGACTTTGACGTTTCGCACGGCGTGACGTGCCGCCTCTCGCCTCTCGTGGCTCGGTGTTTTCGATCACGTGACTTAAGGCTGATTTTGTGCAATTTTATTTTATAAAAATATAAACAATCTTAAGTTATTATTTGTTCAAACTTTGTTTTTTCTTATTGCAATGATAATCCTAATAGTTATACAACCTAATGCATCAGATTTGTGGAAACAAGCCTATTACCTACGTGGTGCCTGCCTGCGTGGTGCAATGGTTAGAGGGCTGTGCACGCAAGTCGCCGCGTGATCGTGCTGCGTGATCATAAGAATGATTCTTTGCTTCGAAAGGCACGTTAAGCTGTTGCTCCCGACTATGACCTAAATTGTCTGGTTACACCTGATAGGGTCGCGGTGGTCAGACGACAGTCACTACATTGTAAAAACCAGGCTGATAAGTTCACGATCAAAGCCGTAGCGTGCCTTGGACTCTGAGGCAATGGCCTGGGATGCAACCGGAAGAGGTGCTAGGATTATGATGATTATAAGCATCTTCAAAACTGATAATGGGTGTTATTCTTTTAAACTTTGTGTCATAATCTTATATGTAAAAATGGATCGCAAAATGTGTTGGTAAGAAGCGCATAACTCAAAAACGCCTGGACCAATTTGGTCAATTGTTTTTTTAATTGTTCTTTTATGCTCAGAGATGGTTTTACGGCAAGAAAAAATTAGCGACGGGACGACGGGACGCGGGCGAAGTCGCGGGCGAAAGGCTAGTGGATCATTAATTATGACACAAGGTCAATGTATATGCAAATGGTATCATTATCTTAAATATTAAATAGCACTGTATTATAACTACTCTTTGCTCAACTGAAAACAAATACAATCTCCAATGACTCAAACTAGTTCATTAATTCCACTTGCCGAGTTGAAATTGAGCCTAGTCGGAAGTATATTAATTTCCCGCACAGTTTTACCAGTGCGTAGTTTGTATGCACGTATCAAATACGAAATTCATATCGGGAGCCACAAGGATCCCAGAGCGCAACTGACGGCTTCCGAAATCAAACACGAACTAACTGAAATCCTATTAATGCGTTTATTGGTGGCCAAATTAAATTTCAACCAAACACACCGAATGTACTTGTTTTGTTTGCCTTTCGTTCATAATTACTGCGAAAAGTTGCAATCAACTTTCGGAAATTTAAAGCTTTTTCCTTGCAATTTAAAATGAAATGAGAGGTGAATCGGAATTGATTTTCTCTTGGTGGTAATGAAGAGATTCCTTTAGCAAATAAATAAGTACTAGCGATGCCCGCGACTCCGTCCGCGTGGATTTCGATTTCCAATAGCCTAGAGCCTTCCTCGTCAAATGGACAAAAATATTTTTTCAAATCGGTCCAGTAGTTCCTGAGATTAGCTCGTTCAAAACAAACAAACATACAAACTAACTCTTCAGCTTTATATATTAGTATAGAGTATAGATTTGTGTTTTTCATTATCATTATTCATAATATTCTCGTAAGTTGTGGAAAAATGTCAGACCATACTTTCCTTCAAGAAAAAGAAACGACTGTCCATTTCCAATAATAGTGAATCTTGACCAAAAAACGAAAGCACTTTTGAGAAAACGATACGTAATCTATTAGGTCAAATAAGAACTCGTGCCCGATATATCTAAAGTCTCCTGCAAATTAAATTGGTCTTCACGTGAAATTCGATAGTCTGTAACAAACTTAACCTTACGGAAAGAATTGGTCCGAAGGTAGAAAAAACTTGTACGATCGAATTGCATTTAGTAAAACAGTAAATAAATTGTGTACCGGTCCTTCGAGATTTATTTTTCAGAATTTCTATCATATTTATATAGCACAAAAATGGACTTTTTCGTCTAAGGGCAGTATTGTCTTATTCACTATGATGTATTGAGTCGCTGGTACTCGTAATAGTCTCGCTACTCTTAGTTTCAGTGGATACCAGAGATTCAGTTCTAGAATGGCTGATGTAAAGCTAGTTTGGTGTGTTTTTTAATAAGAGATTAGGATACGCATCTATCGAACATTGCATTGTGTGGCAACAGAAAATTTGAGCTAATAATAACAGGAAAAAAAATGCAAATTATAATCTACTAGCGGCCGCTCGCGACTCCGTCCGCGTGGATTTCGGTTTCCGCGCACATAGTGCTATAATATAGTTTAAAGCCTTCCTTGACCAATGGACTATCCAAAACAAACATGTCGTTCAATTCAAACCATTAGTACCTGAGATAAGCACTTTAAAACAAACAAACCCTTCAGCTATATTATTTAAGTGTAGATTAAAATAATCATCATAATCTATAATTTCTAAGAAAGAAAGCCTTAATATGTAATTTATTTCGGAGAACGATAAATATCCTATGAAGAACTCCGTAACGACGAAGAAGAAGAAATCATCTCAAATATCCTAAAGAATCATTCTTACAAACAAGTGATTCTTTGTCACGCGTTTTCCCGTTGTTAGTGTCGTTAAACAAAACAATTCAATTCACATCTAACTGGGATGCGTATTGTATGTAACAGTTACAATTTGACGGGCGTCGGTCTAGTGGTCAGAAACCCTGGCTACAAATCCAAGGGTCGCGGGTTCGAATCTCGCTAGGGGAAAATGTTTACGTGATGATAATCGGCATTTGTACTCGAGTCATGGATGTTTTAAAAAAAAAGTATTTAAGTATGTATTTCAGTTTTATTTGTTCAAGCTTAATTTGGGCAGGCAATTGGTGTAGCAGCTAGGCAGCTGGTGTGTTAGTCCAAAGAACTTATTTATTATTTATTTATTTGATTGAAGTAATCACTACATAGTATAAAACAAAGTCGCTTTTTCTGTCATGTTGTATGTCCCTATGAACGCTAAAATCTTTAGAACTACGCAACGGATTTTGATGCGGTTTTTTTTAATAGATAGAGTAACTCATGAGGAAGGTTTTTATGTATAATATCATCCATTAAATAGTGGACAAGTACCACGGGCGAAGCCGGGGCGGGCCGCTAGTTTAATAATAAAACAATTTATCGCAATGTTCAATAGATGTCGGACTTAAATAAAACTGTAATACAACGTAATTGAAAAAATATTGTTAAATCGAACGTTACTTTAATTTATAGAAAGGACGAAAATAATAAAAAGAAACATTATTTATGCATTAAACGACCGCCCGCGCGTACAACTGTTTCTGAGGCCGAATTGAATTTGTATTATAAAACCGAGCATAATATGGCCAATCAGATTCGATCGTACAAACTCAGCCAATAAGGGAAATTCAATATACATAAATAAGGTATCGACATTTCTACCTCAACATCTTATTCCTACTTGAGTTGAAATTCTCATTACTGTTGGTCGTGATTATCGTATGAAATGAAACGCAAAGATTTTTTTGGCTATGACTGCTAATGTTTTGCCCTGAATGTTATGAGGTGTTTTGTCATTGACTTTTGCATTACTCACACTAACTCGTAGAGGGCAGGTTTATTTCTTTATTTATAAATAAAGCTATCTATATCTATTATATATGCCGGCGCAGTTGTAATTGTGAACATTAATTAATCGATACCAAACTCTGTGGTTAGAATTTTGAATACCGAACTCTTTGGAGGGAAGCGAATGTCACTGGCTGGTTGGCCACGAAGGTTGGCGGGAAAAGTGACAGCTCGCTTGACGTAACTCAGATCGTTGGTTGTTTCGTGCGGGATAAGATCCAATGGAATAATGGACGTAAAACTCTAATATGTACCGCGTGCCTACATATACAAAAGTTAGGTTCAAAAAAGGCAGACTTCACACCTGCCAGATTTAGGAAATACTAAATATTTGAAATCGGTAAAGAGCAAACGAAATAATGTTTTTTAAGATATATAAATTACAAAAACATAACATAATCATACACCAGTACAATCTTAGGTTTCTTCACAATGTTTCCTCAATAGAGCTGGTATGAATCACATATTTTTACTAAGTATATTATTTTGTTTTGCAATAAGTAATAAACACGCATCCGGCTGAACATAATATAATGTACAATTTCGGTCCATCTCTTTAAATCCTCATTTATTTTGAATAGAAAATAATCCGTCTGTAAGAAGTTTCGGGGTCAATACTAGAATGTCAATAATTCAGTATTTAGCGAAGTTTCGGGTTCTTGTTTCAGGAACATCTCAAGTTAAGTAACTGAATATCTTCTTGTTTGAGGTCAAAGTTGCTCGTATAAATAGACAGTAATATAGTGAACACGTACAAGCAAAAATCGCTCTAACTAAATAATAATGATTTACCAAAGATACTCGTATTAATAATAAATTTTCAACTTTTAGGGAGTAGCTCTTACACTATTTATGAAGTGTACTAGTTTTTAACCACGGCTTTGCCCGCGTTATTTTTTCATTGGAGCATTTAATTGGGTAACATATGTAGAATCTTAACACTTAAATTAGCTCAGCCGCTTTCTGTTTACCAAATTTCCTCCAAATCCGTTCCGAAGTTTCAGCGTGATTGACGGACAAACATCAAAACAAACAAACTCTTAAATTTATAATGTCGTTATTACCTTTCGTTATTATCGATACCTTTACTGTAAATGATCAGACAACATTTTATTCATGACAAAAGTAATAAAGTGCATTAAAAATGGACCTTTCTCTACTCATTGATCTAAGTTATATTATCTTTTAACGAAATACATATATATTTTTATCTGTACTTGATTTAGCGTTGATAAATAATGAAAACATAGTTAACATTATCCAAATAACACAAGTTGGTCCAAATAGTATTAAAACTACAACTAGAATCGGTATCTGACAGCTACATACAACAGCGCAGCACAACTCGTATAAAAACACTCTTACGTATTTAATTCTATTTTGTTTGCCCTTTCGCTAGCATTGGCAAGGGGCAGCAAAGAAAGGCATCTCGAGAGGGAAGGGATAAATAAAAAACAATGCTTTTACATCCGCACCAGCCATTTGCTTGATTAGAGGAGTTTAGAACTCGGAAAAAAGTACCGATCATTCACTAATTGGAACTGATGTCGAGATCTTTGTTATGTATTGGTTTTACATGTCTGTCCAACTGTCCAATGCTCTATTTCTATATGACTTTTCCTTACAATCGAATACATCTTAATTACTCATCAGGCTATAATGGAACTCACGTAAAAAATCAAAAAGCAAAATAAAAGGCAGCTGTTATTAAAATTAATTGTTGTTTGCTCCGAAGTCATTTTGTACTGCACATTGTAACTAGATACCGAAATAATTATATAAAAAGTGGTTCGGGCTCGTCCGGGATTTGAACCCGGGACCTCTCGCACCCTAAGCGAAAATCATACCCCTAGACCAACGAGCCGGTTGTCAATGAATTCGAAATATAACATTGGTATGCCCAGTAACACTGAATAACAGCAATCACCTTTCACTTTTTATCGGACCATTTTATCATAATTTACAACGCAAGAGATTTGCTTGCGTACATGTACTCGTAAAACTCAATATCTGCTTACGTTGGTAGTACTCGCAATTATATTATAGCTTATTTATTTTGTTTGCTTAATCAATTTTCTCTAAAATGTCAAGATTACGAGTATTATAAATTTTGTGTGTGTGGCAAGCTAGTGGCAGTTGTGCTTTTTTTAATTTACACTTTGCTAAATCAATTGTTATCAATTGTTAAATTTTATATATAGATTTATAAAGGTGTAATTGGATAAAAAATTAATGTTAATAAGTGCAAATCGAGTCCCTAAATTAATGTTCTTTTTACCATTTAATAACAACGAATTGTGCTATGCAAAAGACGTGTGCTTTTAAATTTCGTGCTCTTAGTGGACTACCTCCAACACTCAGATAAATTTCATTTAATATTCAGTTTTAATTTCCAATAGGTATTGTTTTAGTTTACGTAGATAATTTTTACTTTGTTTTAAATAAATTGGAACAAATTAACCCTTGATTGATTTACATATTTTTGAAATGTAGATTAACAGAACGTGTGATTGGCCATATGTATTTATTTTATTACAATTAGTATTAATCCCGAAAATACCAGACAGCACTACAATTTGCATAATTTCAATAATATTATCATCGTTTATTTACGTCATTACCGTATTTTATCATTTGAATTCAGTGGAATCAATTCAGTGTAATAGCGAATTGGCCAACACTCGTTCAATCAGTAATTTAATTATTTTATCATTGATATTTTCACAGTGTATGCCATTATCATAGTAATTTTAATGCCGGCTTTTTGCATGCAATCAACATTACAATTATGCATTTATCCTTAATAAGGTAGGCAGGTCATTTTAATAGCAGTTTACCCCTCAATAACAATTATTTACAATTTCAACAATTACAAAAACAAAAAGCTCCATTTAATACCAATACAATTCGATACTTAAATTTAATTGTAATTAATGTAAACTTTTTTTCGTTCAATTTGTACTCAAATAAAAACTGCTACTTTTTCGTGCCTGTAATTTAGACTTAAATAATAAAGCTGAAGAGTTTGTTTGTTTGTTAATGTCAGGAACTACAAGTTCGAAATGAAAAAAAACCGAAATCTGCAGGGATGAAGTCGCGGGCGGCCGCTAGTATTATAAGTCGATGATGAAAAAGATACGTTCTTTCATTAGTAATTTTATTAAGGTACAGTATTCTCCGCTACATCCTGGAACTATTTTTCGCAGTGGCCATGTTAATACACGTTCAAACCATTGCTCAACTAAACTACAGTTTAGTAAGTGCTTAGCTTAAAATACTAGCAAGTATCATTTAGCATACTGCAGTATGAAGTGCCTTGTTCAAAGGCTAGATTTCCCTCGGGATCTAGCGAAGGCGTGCGACATTATGATTGTAATTGTTAGACGTTCCGAATTGCCGGGCAATCGAAACTACACTAGAATTTTGTAGTGGCTCAAATTTGCTACGAGGAGAACCAAGTCGTTGGCTGAATTCAGAATGAGGTTTTCGGTAGGTACCTACTTGATGAAGGTATGTACATAGGTATACAGTTGAAAGTAAGTATGACACGGTTTTAAAGAGTAAATAGCCAGATTTCTGTTTTTAATGGGGTTTCAATAATCGATAACTATCGAAAAAATATCCCCAACTCTGAATCAACAGAAACTTTGTAACAGTTCAACTGAGTATCATTTTAAATTCTTATAAGGCCAGAATTACTAACAACATTCACGTTAAATTAAAATTGTAGCGCGTAGCATTTATTTAATACCTTATGGTTAAATAATATACATATTTGTAAATCCGAGTAAATGTTAACTTCAGTATCAGGCTATGATTATTTAAGGAAGATTAACATCCGTATACTCGTAGGTACTTCTCCTAACTATGGTAATAAATTTGAAGTATGAAGTGTACGCTATGAATACGAAACAACTTGCGCAGTATTTCATAATTTGTATCAACATAATGAGAAACTGATTAAGGTTAGTGTTATCGCAGGCAGACCAACACCCTTATGGGATATAATCAGAGGAAAATGTGTGGAGAGATAATAGAGTTTTAGTGATTATACACCTACAACATAATGTCTTGTTACTATGTCCGGCAAGCGTTTTGGTAACGTCAAATATAAAAAAAAAACCTTCCGACCATTTCTGACCGCGATGGATATATTATAGTGCAGAAATAAGTGCGCAAGCACAGGTGCCCTCCCACTCACTTTTCATAGTTCGGTGGGACTGCAATCTGACACGACCGTATAGAGATCGGCGCAGGACCAACGGCCTAACGTGCCTTTCGAAGCACGGAGGAGCTCAAGATGAAATATTTCCACGTATGTATAGATATGGAATCTCCACAATAAAATAGCGTTTTATTTCTTTGTGTTTCTGTCTGTAAGAAAAGCCTTGGAATTCGTTAGAAGAAGACAGTTACCGTGGGCTGTGTTGGTACGAGCAAATGCCCCGGTGAAAACAAACAATTTTCATTCGATGTGACACTCTTAAACAATCTTAGACTTAATTTGATTCTTATTCATTGAATATTTAATACTTAAAACCTGTTTCATAAGACATTAATCAAACTGGAACCGTATAAGAACATGAAATAACGCAAGTAATTAGTTCGCAAAGTATGTAGTCTAATTCGGAACGAATTTGTTTTCAGATCGCTTTACTGAAACGGGAATTTGAGAAGGTTTTCTGAATTTGTTTTTAATTAGGTTTCTAAGTTTGTTTCATTAATTTAGTCTTAAACTAAGCAAAGCTTGCCTTTAATGCCCCACTGTTATCACAACTAGATTAATGGTTTGGTTTGTCTGTGCAAATGCCTCTGTAATTGAAATCAAAATGTTGTTTAGTGATTCCATTCGTGAAAATCGAAAAATCAGGAACAGATCTCCTCCGGGCCTAGCAAGCTTAGAAATAATTAATTATCTGGGACCCTAGACTTGACTAAGATCACTGGCAAACACGGAATCTTACTAAGGCTGAACACTCACATCCAATATAGCTTAGATCTCGAATTCGTGTTAGAGAAACATTTCTTACAACCGATACTTATGTATTGCAAATAACTTACGAAACAAAATAAACACATGTATGTTGTATATCTTTTATATAATACGACTCATTATTGGAAGTCATACATACAAAAAAAGGGCAGGTTAAAGAATAACGATTAATAAATCCTTCCCCATTCCGTCAAAGAACCACGCGTGCTGGTCAACGTTGCCATCCTTTTACCGTGGTCACTATTCCATCGCGAACCCAGAAGTTCGGCAATTCATTTCTCTGCCGAACTATTAAGCAATGGAATGCGTTGCCAGCATGCGTTTTTCCTCCTTCCTATAACATGGATTCCTTCAAGAGAAGCGTGAAGAAATATCTTGCGGGCCGGTATGGCGATGCCAACTGATAAGATACCTTTTTGGTACCGCATCCGTTGTCATAGCAGTTAGGGCTCCTCTTTTGCTTACCATTAGGCAGGGAGGAGCCAATGTACCGAGCTACTATAAAAAAAAAAAAAATGACCCCAAACCGTAAACAAAAAGGGCTATTTACTCGTACGTGTAGCAAATTAAGTTATTTTTCTATTGTATTAGTATTTGTATTGTATCATCGGAAGTTGGCGGTCGGCCTTACCCATCGGTGCGTTCAATAATGAGTAATCGGTACCAAAGCAATTTGTATTATGTAGCGCTAAGTTAGTCTGTCACTATTTTTGTCTATTGTGGACCTACCCTCCTTTCATCGTGTGATCAATCACCAGATTAATCTTAATCTAGTGTCAAGCTTTTCTTAGCCACCGATTTAGGTATCATAGCCCTATTATTAGTTTTTGTCCCTTGTCTGAAACCTAGCAAGGTTAACATTGAACTGGCTAAAATTTGCGACCAACTAATCGTAAGAGCGGACTTAAACAAACTTTGCTTTTGAGTAACACTTAGATTTCTCGAACATTCTGTGAGTGATAAATTAGTTCTGAAATAATAAAAGGATATTAGATACTAGCGGCCGCCAGCGACTCCGTCCGCGTGGGTTACGATTTCCGCACACAGTCTTACTAAAAATAGCTGAATAAAACAACGGTCTATATGCATGCAGTCAACTGGCCACACTTGACACTTATAAGAGACTAATTACTCAGGATTACTCAGGATAGAAATAATAGGCAAATTAAATGACGGTAGTAAACGCTCATCATTATTTACAATAATCTGGAGACCTTATACATTTGAGAAATCATCTGTTCACCGCGATTCAGATCCGCGGCCGCGCCTCTAGCGAGGTGCGCCATCTATCGGCACATTTTAGAACTAAATAGTTCGCTAGCACAATTATACAATAATAAATACAATAATAAAATAAAGGAATATACAATAGCTTAAAGCCTACCTCGACAAATGGTAAGTGGTAAGTGGACTATCCAACACAAAATGTTTGGTCAATTCGAACCAGTAGCTCCTGAGCTTAGCGCGTTCAAACCAATTTGGATCTTGAGTTGCACGTGTTATTGTGAGTCAACCATAAAAGATAGACATATGCTGTTGAGGAATATTTTTTAGGCAATTTTATGTAGAATATTTCCGTCATACATGAGTTCTATGTGACTTTAACTATTAAGGCTGCACACGCGACTGAAGCTTAAGAAATGGAGTAAATTCTCCCGTTTTCCCCACATTTCCCTTCACTACGCTACTCCTGTTGATTGTAGCGTGATGAAAAGTATCCTATAATATGCCCAGGAGTATGAAGAATAATGGTACCAAGTTTCGTCAAAATCCGTCCAGTAGTTTTTGTTTCTATAAGGAACATACAGACAGACAGACAGACAGACAGACAGACAGACAAAAATTTTACTGATTGCAGTTTTGGTATCAGTATCGATCACTAAACACCCCCTGATAGTTATTTTGGAAAAATATTTAATGTACAGAATTGACCTCTCTACAGATTTATTATAAGTATAGATAATGGTGATATTAAGCTATTAGATCAAAATATTATGGTAATTTCCTGACTGGGTCCTGGCAGTGGAATGTTCCTTAATTGATACTGTAGGTAAATGTCACACATGAAGCAAACAAACATTTAAGGTGATGGAGTCATTACCAATATAATTTTGTTTTTTGACGATACATAAATGCTTTTATGAAGCCCGATTGAACAAAGAAAATTTAGAGTTTAAGTTTGATTAAGCACATTTTTACATAAAAATGTATCAGAAAAGAAATTTTAACACTAATGTTTTTTAAAAAAAAGTTTAAAAAATACATATATTACTTATAATTACTACTTTTGTTACATACACGAACCAATGGTTGATTCCCTTATGAAAATAAATACGCATAGGCTAACATATTGCTCCTGTATTAAGGAATATTAATAAAACAGAGTTTCTTTTCACAAAATATAACAAAAATAAACTAAAAATTAAAAAATAATTCCTAATATCTATTACCTCATACTGTAATTTTCCTAAACTATGTTAAAGTAATCTTAAACATACTAACTGAAGTCGGTGCTTCTTCTCTTCTGTTTTTGGGCAGGCACCGACTTCAGTTAGTATGTTTAAGATTACTTTAACATAGTTTAGGAAAATTACAGTATGAGGTAAAAGATATTAGGAATTATTTTTTAATTTTTAGTTTATTTTTGTGTTGTCGGTTTTTTTGAAGTCGGTTTTTTTTTTTTTAAAGTCAGTTTATTTCATGATTTTTAGTTGTGTAAAAGCGTTGTGAACTTAATTATTCATAGGAACTTAGTTGTTGTTATGAGTGAATGAGAGTGTGGATAAATTTTTTGTTCTCGCGTGAAGGCCCAGCGGGACTTCTCGGCGAGATTTCTCGCCGTGAGTCTGGATGTAATATACACAAGTATCACGTTAGCCCTACATACATTCGATCGACCAATTGCAGTTCTGCCTTCCAACTCCTAACCGTTAAGGAGTACTGTAGCTTCATCATCAGCACAGTAGCATCAGATGTTGATTCAAGCATACCTCACAAGCAACATGTAAGCCCTACATACTACTAAATAGTTTCCATCGACCAAATTGCAGTTCTGCCTGTCAACTCCTAACCGCTAAGGAGTATTGTAGCATCATCATCAGGACAGCAGCTTCAGATGTTGATACCCTGAAGCATATACCTGAGTAAGACATGATTACGTAACAAAAACACCATACGAGCATACAATTTTCGGTGGTTGCCCTCGATTTCTCCTGGATTCTATCATCAGATCCTGGACTGGTGAAAATGGGACCACCTCAGAACTGAACTCTATCCAACAAAAAAAAATTTTTGAAATCCGTCCATAATTGACGAAATTATCGGTGAACATACATAAAAAAAAAAAAAAAAAATATTATACATACAGACGAATTGAGAACCTCCTCCTTTTTTGAAGTCGGTTAAAAAGGAGAAGGTCGGTGCTCCTATTTTTATACTCATGTAAGACCTAATCAAGGGTCTTTACTTCGATTTTATATTAAACCTGGCAATATTAAAATCGAACCAGTTCATACAACAATAGCCTTCTCATTGTAGTCTAGCGGTCAGTTATTATGAATCCTTTAATATTGGCTAAAGGCTTTAATATTAAAACCATTCATAATACTAACATTACAAAATATCGATTACGTTAATTGTTTTTTGATTTTGAATGTCAATTAATTTTGGCTCGGCCCTTCAAAACGTTTTCTTAGGTTTACGCGACTGTAAGTCATGGAATAAAACTACTTTTGGATACGGATAGTATCGCGGTATAATTTAAATTTATTTAAAAGTAGTAATCAAGACTGAAAAATCATTATATTTTGATCGTATCTCGAGGCTATTTTGAGTTGTGTGTGTGGCGTTGCTTAATAATAGCCTGCTAAACACAAATTTCTCGTAAATCTAAAATATTCATAACATATTCTCACGTCAAGTTACTCGCCCAATTCACCATACGTGACAATTCCCCTGAGCAAATATCGCACCCTCAGTGCAAAAAAGACGTAAGTCGAAAATGACGACTTTTCAGTACGGCGAAAAAACTGAACTTTTAGGTATATTTACTTTATTTTCAAACGTAGAACAATAATTCTTATATCAAAAAAAGAAGAAAAAATTGTTGCAATGCGTGTTATATTCAAGTTAGTTCTAATGTTTATAGTTCATTTGGAATTGTAAAAATAAATTATTACGCTATTTTTCATTACGGAAATAAATAGCGGATTCTGAGTATCAAAACTTAGGCCAGTCTTTGCCAAAAAAGTCAAATGTACTTCAAAAAGTATGTGATATTAAAGCAGTTATGAACTCGTAAATACACACAATTGTGCTAGTATAAGTAAGATTACTGCCTTATTCCCTTTATTAAAATTATGTTTGAAGTGCATAAGTATCACTTACTCCATTTTTCAATTTGGGGACTAGTTAAGGTAACTGAAGTAAACAGTAATAATTACTTATTCCATTATATGTTTATGTAAAGCTAGCCGCATATTAACACATATTACTTTGAGTTATTATTTATGACTGTAAGGAAAAAAGTTGTTTTTTGTTTTTGTGTTCCCTATTTATTAATACTGGAAAAATATTATTATAGTTTTGGTTATTATTAAAGTTCGTACTATCAACAATAAAATTGCACAGTAATACTTCAAATATGTGGAGTTTCGGTGAAGATCACTACCACATGTTTTTTTTTTCAATTCTTAAAAAAATAACAGATAAATTGATACGAATTATTGTAACAATTAATGAAATAAGTTTTACACGGCTTCGTACAGCAAAATATTATGTTCTATCAATAATAAAATTAAAATAACAAACAAAAGTTATTTACAAATTGAGGTACTTTACACACATCAACTTTGTCTGAGTGTACGTACATACCTCTTGCCGAATCCTTCACAGAACTCCTAGTATAACATCAGGTGTATAATGTGATATATGGCTGGGGTTTTTAGATGTAAGTATATTAATATATTAGTCAATGATACCTAATAGACGCCTTTGAAAGTAGCATGTAAAATTAATATTTGTAGGTGAGTTAATAACTTTCTCCAAATACTCATTTTTGGTTATTACTTAAGTAATTATTAATGCTAGGCGTCCCGAGTGATGGCAATACTCTTCTACTATTATTTAGCAAGAGGAGGGCGCCAGCTACCGCGCGTTTTGCTCGTTCTGAATAACATCTATGGTATATCTTTAAAAAAAAGAAATAAAATTACACGTTCGTAACAGGCATTCATCCCCCTAGCGTTTATCCCGTTTCTGTGCGGGGTCCCCTTTGACCATAATCCAGGATTTGGCGAGTCTGGTTATTACAGTGAAACGAATGCCGTCAGACCTTTCTAACCCTTAGAAGGAAACTAGACAGGTTGGATCATGGTTACACATTCAGATCTATCTGAACTAAAGTCAGAAACTATCGGAATGTTCAGGTGTCCTCGTGGTGTTTTCTCAAGCCTATGCCGAGCTAATGGCACAAATCCACTCATATATTTTTCAAAAAATCCAAAAGGAGGAGGAAGTTGACCCGGAGTCGAACCAAGGACCTCATGTATGTGAGGCACGGTCCTGACAAATAACACCATCGTTAGTAACAGACATTAGTTTAATAACTCTAGTCTCTAGTACTTATATAACAGGGGTTCCCCTAGTTTGAAACCAGACCATTGTTGTGACTGTCTAGCGCACTTACTTACTTACTACTTGTACCACTACTAGCCCGACATTAAAGGAAAACATCGCGAGGAAACTGCACATTGATTCTTTCAGAATGTGTAACTATGATCTTATTGTTATAGTTCGCCTTTCCGATTGCAAAGATCGGAAGACAGTCGCTTCAATGTAATGACCAGACTAGATAAACCCAGATAAATCATTGTTTATGCGGACCCTGGGCTCCCCAAGAGCAGACGAGAAAATACTAGGTGGATTAGACAGTAAACACATTGTGTCTCAATCTCTTTTTAACTTTTAAACTAAATTTACTCTCCTCTTAACTTAAAAATCGCCCTACTGTGCTGCGTCCGATTATACATTTTCAGATCATCATCCTAGCGATTATCCCGGTCACATCCTCGGCCATTGCCTCCAAGTCCAGCGACCACCTTCCTGCTCCTTCTACTCCACTTCACACGGTCTTCGGCATCCTGTGCGGTCAGGCCATTGACACGCATGTCGTCTTTCTCGACGTCAACCCAGCATTTCCTGACATGTCGAGACGTTTGTTTCCCATGCAACTGGCCGGTTTCCGTAAAACATGGCGCAGTTTATCAGCAATATCACGGAAATGAAGGCTAACCTAAATGCGCGAGTTCTTAACGCGGTCCTTCCGCGTCACTCCACACATCCAGCGCAGCATCTTCATCTCCGTGACTCGCAGCATCCGCTTGTTTTGCTCAAGTACAGACCCGTTTCACTGCCGTAAAAAAAGACAGGCCTAATAATGGTCCCTTCAGCTTAACCGGCATTTTGGGGCCGCAAATGACACCAGTCACTTCACGCCATTTTGCCGAGGCTGCTGCAATGCGGCCCTTGACGTCGTAATCGAAATCACCAGACGCGTGAAGTATAGATCCCAAGTACTTAAACTAGTCCGTACGCTCAACCACGTCACCGTCTATGCATACGGATGGGGGATCTGTGTTGCAGGCCAGGTTCTCGAGTGCCACGTTCCACCTATTTGCACGTCTCACCAATCGTTCCCTGTCCGAAATAGGTGGAACGTGGCACTCGAGAACCTGGCCTGCAAAACAGATCCCCCATCCGTATGGATGGGGGATTATGCATACGCATAGACGGTGACGTGGTCGAGCGTACGGACTTGTTTAAGTACTTGGGATCTTTACTTCACGCGTCTGGTGATATCGATGACGACGTCATGGCCCGCATTGCAGCAGCCTCGGCAAAATGGCGTGAGGTGACTGGTGTCATTTGCGACCCCAAAATGCCGGTTAAGCTGAAGGGGTAAGTCTATAAGACCATTGTTAGGCCTGTCCTTTTGTACGGCAGTGAAACGTGCCCTGTACTTGAGCAAAACAAGTGGATGCTGCGAGTCACGGAGATGAAGATGCTGCGCTGGATGTGTGGAGTGACCCACTCCCCACATCCAGCGCGCCCCCTGCATCGACGTATTCACACTTATATACCTGATGGCTACCCCCGCGCCGCTGTATCAAATCTTACGTCTCGGTGCAATGAAAATATTCTAGTGGAAGAAAGAAGTAATTGTTCTTATTGTGATTTATTTTAACTTCATAAGAAGTAAACAGTCATATTGCTGTTCTTATTTTCTAAGTTTATTTAAAAAAAAACGCAATAAAGTCATAATATTGGTTACTTTTTATTTTCTACATAAAATTTTAGGGAAAAAGGTAATATTAAGTTATACGTCATATTTTTCAATGTGTTCTTTGCGTTATATCACATAAGCTATTTTTCCTTAAGAAAAAAAGTGATGGAATAAAAAGTCTCAAAACTCATTTTCTTGTATTAATTCGTCAATTTTAACAAGAAAAATATGAAAAAAATTGAGCATATGTGTCTTTGAACGTACTTTTTAAATATGATAAAATCGATGATTCGACGTAACCTCACTTACGTCTTTTTTGCACTGGGGGTGCGATATACCCGATAAAGCAACTCGCAAACTGTCATAAACATAAAACTATTACTGGTGGGAAACCTTAAGTTCTGAGCCATAAGTGTCCCGTTATAACACCGCGTGTTAGCTGAAAGTTTCTTACGCAAATTGATTCCGACCTTGAGACGAGTGAAGTTTGCATTATAACAGGTTCATTGATTAAGCTGTGTTTTCAGAAAGTGATTGTAAGATGAAGGAAACTGTTTATACTGTAGGTACTTAAATCTTTACTTATATTAAAGCTGAAGAGTATGCTTGTTTGTTTGGACGCGCTAATCTCATAAACTTATAAGAATAGAAAAAAAAATGTGTTGGATAGACTATTTGTCGATGAAGGCTTTAATCTAAAGTGTAATAATATCTGTCCGGAAATCGAAATCCACGCGGACGGAGTCGCGGGCGGACGCTTGTCAATTACAACCCTTTTCTTGGCAGTGTATCACGGGTGATACATTCAAGTAAAAATTTACCTGAGGCCTGACCAAGCGATTTAAGATATATTTTTTACGCTTATTTCATAAGTGGCCTATCATAGAATTGAAAATTAAATTATTTTTCGGTCTAAAAGTGTGCTGCTGTCATTGGTGGACAAAATGACGTCACGGAGGCACGTTGGCTTTGAGCGCGTGATAAGTTTATATGTATATTGACTGTATTTATGAATATTTGTGTGATTTTTCATTAGTATTTTATGAAAAATATACTACTTTTTGATTTTCCATTAATTTTTTTGGTGTTTGTAGTTATTTGGAAATTTTATAACTATTTAACTTACTATGTATCATATATGTTACACTGCCAAGCTCCCCGTGTTCTGGTTTGTATCATATGTATATGATACATGTGCCAAGTCCTGTGTGATTTAGTAATTATACAAAATTTGATAATACCGTTTAATTAACAAATATTTGATTTTTTTTTACATTTCTGGATGCGAAGAATTTCATGCACTAACATTGTTTTTTTGTTTTGTTTGTTTTTGTTCGCGGGTTTTTGAACAAAGCTATCCCAATTTTTACCTCTGCTGCCTCGCTTCTTACTGCATTAAATTACCAAATACCGTTGATCTAAAATGTTATAATATCAAAAACTTTCTTTGCCCTGTTTGTCCTGTTCGTCCGTCTTATTCAACACCAATTAACTTACAAAAAAGTACAAGATTCAGACTAACAAAAATAGCTGTTACTCATAAGGCGTACTAGGGAAAAGAAACTGTTTTTGCGACTTCAATCAATTTGGCTTATTAAATTACAAGTTTGCTTATGTTTACATAAACAACTCACTTATTTAACTTCATCTCATTTAAATTAACCTCGTTCTTTGTTAATTTGTTTAATATTATCATCCTGTACCCTATACTTGGCAGTGTAACATATATTATGATACATATTGTTTCTCAAAAACTAAAACTAAAAATTTTTTTTTGTATTTTTATTGGCTTATTTGAGTCACATCTAAGCAAGAAATATTACAATTAAAACACTTTTAACTAATTTATAATCTTGCCAAGATAAGGGTTAAAAAAATTGTTTATTGTTTTTAGGGCTGTCGCAATTTGCAAACTAATAAGTAACTGTATTTCTTTAAGGGTACTTGAAATTGATAATGTCGTGAAAGCCTTTAAGACATCACTTAAGATGATTTATAATAAAATGTGTCTTTTAATTGTAAAACATAAAGTGTTGGCTTATGTGGGACACACAATATACAAAATACATCTATAGAATTAAATTATACGACTGGAACACTTTAGAAGCATAGCTTCGTTCACTTAGTTTTTGTTCACCCTGAAGCATAATAAATAGACGTTAAAAAATATTCACACTGAAGAAGAAATCGCCCGCAAGCAGTTAACGTTTCCACTCTATATCCCAATAATGGTTGAATCGCGCTGTGTATTTTAATCCGATTTTAAGTTAAGCTGAAGGTTGTGAATTTACGAGCAAGCTCCACCTGTCTGCCAGCGCTCAGTGAAATATCACTTTATAGAGCAACCTTGAGACAGATGCTTCGATTTATTACGGGAATCAAATAATGAAGGAGTTCTCAGGTCGTCTCGTGAAAGATATCTGGGGAAACTAATTGAAAAATGTTGAATCTGGAAAGTTTTGGGAAAAATTAACTCAAAAATAATTATAAATTCAACACTATCTGTAAAACTTTCATGCTTATTTGTTAAATATATATAATATATTACAGATATTAGTGTCAATTCAGGATCATAGTCGTAGCGTACTCTGGGCTCCGTCCGAGGAAATGGCCGAGGATGCAACCGAGAGAAGCGCTAAGATGATGATGATGACTTAACTGTTATATTAGAGACTAATACAAACACAAATATGACAAAAGACATAAACCATAAATCGAAAAATGGAATTGAATATTCTACTGAGACGACGCTTAAACTATGTAGTACGATTTAACTTTTGTTCCACTATCTTAATCTCACATTGGTTTTGCCGGAACACAACTAGAATTATTGAGGCTTTATCATCGAAGCAAGTCGAGCTCTACAAAGACTCAGATATCAATGAACTATGCAAATGTAGCTATTACAGAACGTAATTCATAAATCAATGTCTGTTTTTTATTTCGCTTACGCTTAAGCGTCCCGTCCAAGAATTGATGGCAAATTAAACACTGCCAGAGATCGTGAGAGGGTAAATAAAAATTGTTAAATTGCTTTCACACTTGACATCTACACTTCCCGCGTTTTCACCCGCCATTCTGGATTAATGAAATTTGTATTTTTTTTATTTGCACGTTGAAAATGAGATTCCGTTCATTATTTGAATGGTTTTAATCTTTGATGGTTTAGAGTGGCTGCGATTAATATTGGTACAGTAGCTTCTCGAGCTAAGAGACGAAGCGAACTGAATAGTAATAAGTAATTTATTATTAAACGAATACTATAATTTGATTTTCTTTAACTTCACTTCTTTTCAGCAAGCCATTCACGTCGAAGTGCTAGTAGATAACAAAAGATATGACGCGCGAAAGAATTACTATAACTTTAACTTCTTTGACTTTGACTTTATTTAATCTATTAGGCTAAGTAAAACTATTTCCAAAACGGTTAAGCTATGAAACCAGTAAATGTGTTATATTTTTATATGTGTATCGTCCTGTAATAAAACCAAGCAGCAGATTTCTTACACAATAAGTTTCGATTAGAAAGAGATAATATTGAAAAAAATATTTTCTACTATTTATTATTTTAAATAAAAACTCCTCAAACCTTATTAGATCTTTAAAATGTCTTTCAGTCTTACTACTGAAAATAACACTGAGAAACTAATAGCTATATTACTGCTCGTAACATAAAATTGTATATGTCCCTTAGTTCAAAAGGCCTCGTACCATATTACTTTGCATAAAATATCCATGTTGAACAGTATAATTATAGAGGAGTGGCTTGAGAGGAGTACAAACATTACAACTCGCAGGGTATAATAAGTAAGAGGGTAATAAAGTGTTGGAGGCAGATTTATTGCCGCTGCTTCCTCTACATTGCTGACCTTCGAATATTTAGTCTGGTTGTTGGAAGCATCAAGTGCAAGGTCTGTATGATAATGATCAGTTTGAGTTTATTTTTGTTTACGATTTTGCTTTACGAAGATGCAAAATGCTACCCCGTCGAATGAAAAATAAACTAAGAAGTGAAAGCTTCATAGAATCAGTGATAACTTTTTTTATTCAATACATACATATTTCTTGTTGTCACAATAATAACAGAATTAAACATTACATTATAATGTAATCAAATAATTTGAAAACATACATGGTGTACCTTTATTCCATTACAGTGCAGTTTCAAAGCGGATTTAATTGCGAAAGACTTTGTTCTTTTTCTTATTTTCAAAACCAATAATTCATTCGCGAATACAAAACACAATTACATGCTTCTTTCAGTTAACATGTCTACAACTAAATAAAGTAATAAAGTGCGAGCGTAGATTTTGTAGATGGTATTAAAACACCTCCGGTTTAGCAATCGAACCATTTGCAATAACTCTGATCGGTCGGTGGTAAAATTCCAATATAGTCATTAAGTTGCTAACTAATAAGAAGGCTCTCGTAAAAATATTTATGTTGGAAAGTCTAACGAAAACTGCTTTATGTTGATCATAACTTAATATTGGAAACATACGCTAATAAAATGTTTACGTACTTTCTTGATACACATTTGTTTTAGAGATATAACGTTTCATATAAAAAATATATCTTTACGAAACGGTTATTCTATCTACAAAGACTCGTGATCGTTATCATAGATTTGCCCTCACACGAGAAAACTATGGATTATTTTGTTGTTTGTCATCTTGTGAATGCAATGTACACTAACACTACACAATACATGTCATTATTTCTATGGCACCGAATAAAATAGAATTGGTACATACATTAAGGAATTAACAAAATCTAAGCACTTAAAACGATACACTTTTAGCTTTATTAGTGCTTTTAGAATTATTAGTGCACTTCAGAAAGGCACCAGGACGGCGGGGGCATATTGTTAATCTTTTCGTAAAAACAGTTTCCCTTGGTTTGCCATTTGAACCTTGAAACAGGTGACTGTTAACGAGCTGTCATTGCTCTTAGAAGCGACTGTCGCTCTTATTTTAGAGCCTATTTCAAAGTATGTCGAGGGCCAATCCAACGATTAACTCTATGATCGTAATAGGTACTAACCGTTCGAAGCAATCAAAAGTTCCTTCCCTCCACTTCGCTTTAATAAGGCGATAACGTAAATAAGCTCACGTGTTAAATTCATGTAAAACCCATTTCCAAGTGGCTATTAAACATGTCTGAATGTGTGCCAAGTTTTAAGCTGAAAGTGCGCCTTTAAATCCAGGTCATACTTTAGCTAAATTCTCTAAGCGCAGGTGAATAATAGATTTGATGGTGATTGGTCAATTTAATGAACAGGGAATTGGATGGCTGCCAATTCGATCTTGTTAGAATTGAAAAGAATAAGAAAGAAAGGAAATTAATTGGTATTGTTTTAAATACATTAAAATGTTTTTTAGGGTTCCGTAGCCAAAATGGCAAAAAAACGGAACCCTTATAGATTCGTCATGTCTGTCTGTCTGTCTGTCTGTCTGTCTGTCCGCCAGTCTGTCACAGCCACTTTTTTCCGAAACTATAAGTACTATACTGTTGAAACTTAGTGAGTGGATGTATTCTGTGAACCGCAACAAGGTTTTCACACGAAAGTAGAAAAAAAATAAAAAAAGTGGGGGGTCCCCATAGTCAGAACTGCAACTCGAAATATTTTTTTTCATTGAACATATACGTGTGGGGTATCTATGGATAGGTCTTTAAAAATTATATTAAGGTTTCTAATATCACTTTTTTCTAAAGTGAATACTTTGCGTGACAGAACCTTCCAAAGTGGAAAAAAGTGTGTCCCCCCCCCTCTAACTTCTAAAATAAGAGGATGATAAAACTGAAATAATTATATAATGTACATTACCATAAAAACTACCAACGAAAATTGGTTCGAACGAAATCTATTCAGTACTTTTTTTAATACGTCAAAATAAAATTTGTACGGAACCCTCAGTGCGGGAGTCCGACTCGCACTTGGCCAATTTTTTTAATAGTAATTTCATATTATTACCAGATTTTATATCAGAGTGTGATTGTAGGATTTTCATGTAGGTGAGAAAAGAATAGGAACTTTTTTTTGAGATATTTTTATAATATTAAAATACCTTCTATAGTAAGCGCGCTTGGCATGCGATCGCAAAGTTAAGCAGCTTTCACACAGGCCAGTCATCGGATGGGTGACCACATTCTCGAGCTCCTCCGTGCTTCGGAAGGTACGTTAAGCCGTTGGTCCTGCGCCTGATCACTCTAAGGTCGTGTGTCGTGTCAGATTGCTGTCCTACCGAGAGTGAGGGAATCGGGTGTGCACCTGTGCTTGCGCACTCACTTTTGCACTTACTTGTGCACTATAATATCCTGCGTACCTGGCTGATCGTAAGGTCGGCCGCCATGGTCGAAAAGCGGCAAGGGTATCTGTGGACTAGCCGTACATTAAACTGTAAGAACGCTAACATTGTTGCTGTTATACTATGCAATACAATCTGTTTTCAATCATAAACCAATTAGCCCCAAGTCATGTAATTAGGAACATAAATTTAATCTGAATTACAAATGGGGAGGCGGTAAATAATACCCAGGAACCTTTATAAAGCACGAAAAGTTAGACAATTCAAGGATTTATTTTATCTACAGCAAAATTTTCCAGTTTTATGATATACTATCGGCCTGTCACGCGGTTTCACTCGCGTCCAGAGAGGGAACTACTTTCCGTACCGGGATAAAATAAAGCCTATGTTACTCAGGGTGAATGTTGAAGCTTTCCAATGGTGTTTTTTTTTTTTTTTAATCTATTAAGTAGTTTTTGGGTTTATTTATTACATACAAAAAGAACAAAAACTTTTCTCTTTATAATATTAGTATAGATAACTGAACCTTTACTTGAAATGAAAAGAATTTGGCTCCAAAACAAAATATGTAATAAATAATAGAAGATTGCTTACACAAAACGTTTGCCAAGTGCGAATTGCACATTTTGTTGTTATCTTAGTTCTATAAATGCAAGAAATTTGCCTATTTATATCTCTTTTTCATGCTGCCCAAGTTCCCTTATCCCCGAAAGGTCCCTTAGTCGTTTCATATACATATTTGGATGTTACAAAAATTTAATACTTTAAGACAATAAGGTTAATGAATAAATGTTTTCCATACAAAAACAAAGTCATTTATTTCTATAGGTATAGGTTTTATTTTTAATAGCATACTTCCAGATTTCTCACTGTATTATAATAATACTGTTGCGGGACAGATCACTCTTGCCACGTTACAAACCTGTACTATTAAAAAATTACAGCTTTGTGATGCTAAAAAAACGGCATTAAAAGAAAATCAAAAACTTGCTATTTTTGTAATGTTTTACTTAGGTATTATTTTTTGCTGTATGAAAAATCGTCCACTATGTTATGATAGTATATTGAATGCATGAAAAGCATTGTTTGTGTAGGAAAAAGAAAATTATGATACGCGTAGCTTTGACAAAACCTTTTATCGGATTACGAGAGAGTAGATCACAACGTTGGCACTTATCACTGTTACATAAGGTTCAAAATAGTATGTCTGAATGTAGGTAGGTATTGCAAGATGTTCAAGCTCATATCTCTGTCAAAGATGCAATGTGGGCGTAAACCTCAGGTAGGATTTAAATGTTTGCGGAAATATTTTATTCAAGTTAGAAATATCTTTGAAATATTTTAGGTAAACCTACAATATTTTCCTAGTAACGTCTCTGACGCCTACGGGAATATTTTTAGTACAGCTTTGAGTTTTATTTCTAGAGGCGCAAGTATATTTTGTGTTGGTATAAAAATATTTAATTCCAAATTCGAGTTTAATGTGTCGTAAGTTTTTTTTCATAGCTAAACTTCTATATACCTACCTAAACTTCTATGTACCTGCCAAAAAGCCGATAATTAAGTCAACTAAGCACAAAGTACATGATGTGACAATCTAGATTTAAAAAAAAACATTTGGGCTCGTCCGGGATTTGAACCCGGGACCTCTCGCACCCTAAGCGAAAATCATACCCCTAGACCAACGAGCCGGTTGATGAGTTCAAACTTCTATAGCTTGGTTTTATAGACCATAATGATTGTAAAGATAAGGAGGGACTGTTCATATTATAAATTATGATAATTGATCTAGTCCGACTCCGATGATTCCGTATTGAAAGATTCAATTTTTGCAATTTAATTAAATTATGTTATCAATAAAAATCATACATTTAATAATACATACACCCTATATAAAGTTATTCCTAACCCACATAAAACTAGACTCTAAATCACATGGTACAAGTAAGAATAGCGAGAAACATTAACCGAAAAGGTTCGCCGTATAAGAAGGCCCTTACAGGAGCGTAATTTTGATACGCTACGTGATCTGGGGCCAAATCGAATGACGCAGCCACAGACTAATGCAATATGTTGCGGTATACCGAAATCACGATATTCTGGATAATAAGTTACTGAAATCTGTCTAAGCTATAAAAAATATGAAGGAAAGCCGGCTATTCTGGACTCTGCGATAATTCTTTGGGAAGATTTAATACCCATCCGTTGCATTTTAGGAGTTACAGAAAGACTAAAATGTATGTATAGTCTTATAAAAAAGGCAATCGAAGCGACAATCGAGTTACTTCGACCACTTTCGCCATCGCCATCGATTCGACTAATATTGCCATCCCGCATCCTTAGTATCTGTGTGAGCGGGACAAATATAGCGACAGTGACAATTGTCAATGTAGCAACTTGGCTAGACCACCTGTAGTTATGTAGGCATTAGGTAAGGATTAGAACTAAAGGTCGACTCACACCTACTAAGCATCTGAAGTTTCGGAGACATCGCTTCGAAGGAAACCTCTGAGACGAATGCTCTTGTTTTTGACTATTATGCCCAGTTTAAGTGAGGGTTTTAAGATAAGATAAACATTTTGGGTATTTTTTATACTAAGTAAAGTCATACTGTCAAAAAACATTTGGGCTCGTCCGGGATTTGAACCCGGGACCTCTCGCACCCTAAGCGAAAATCATACCCCTAGACCAACGAGCCGGTTGAAATAAAATTCGAATAAAACATCATACGTCGCGGATTTTATGACTTAATGTCTTTATCTGTTACTACCATAATGTTTATAATTCAATAGATTACTGATTAATCATACAACATTGATCCGCCGCTTAATCCATTTAAGATACGCTTAAGATATAAGATAAAACAAAGAATAGTAAGACAAAATTACGGTAATATTTTAGCTGATTTAACCAATTTTACCTACATTATTATTAATTGAAATCCATATTTATTTTCCTTCGTAAACCAATCAAAAATATGTTTTTTCTTAATGACGAAGTAATCAGTATGATGGGAGAATGACAAGAAGGATTACTTACATAATAATAATGTGTTTTTTTTTTGTTGGGTATATATTATATTTTTGTTTTTTTTTTTTTATTTAGAGTCAAATTCATATTAATTATATAATTTTGTCCCAATAGAATGCAAAGTTATTTAGAACTCAGAATAGAATTTCCTTTACCAATGAATCCATCAAACATGCATACAATTTACAAAAGTTTCTAATCATTCTAGTATGATTTGGATCCTAGGTAAAAACTTTACTTCGACAAAGAACTCTTGTAAGTACTTGTAAAAGTTATTTGTAATGTAAAACAGCTTTGTGCACTTTGTACATTCACTGGTCTTTTCTTGAATTGGGTATTTGACTGCATTTAAAATAAATTATGAAACTCATACATTAAAGACGAAATTTAAAAATAATCACAAAACATTATGTCACAGTTACAGTTTTGCTTTTAACAAATTATCATAGTTAATCGAAACTAAAAAAGTATTGATTTGACAATATTAGCTTGTGACGTCATATGCTTGTAATTCATACAGTTTTCCCTACAATGTTGCGTTTTTGACATTTAATAAAAGTGAGTGATTTGACCTGTCAGTCAAATACCGTATTCTGATTTTCTTAAATATCTTTGCTCTTATTTTCTAAACCATTTTTAAAAAGAAAAGAAGAATGTCAGTTTACACACACAATTGCTGTTATCTTTGTTTGGATTAACTTTAGTTTATTTTGATTCTAGATTTGAAATATAAAATTTGATTTAACTAAACTGAGACGTTTTTTTTTAAATAAACCCTAATGTTTGAATTTTTATTACAATATTACCTGTTTAGTACAATAAAAAATGTTTGGGCTCGTCCGGGATTTGAACCCGGGACCTCTCGCACCCTAAGCGAAAATCATACCCCTAGACCAACGAGCCGGTTAGTAATTGCAATTTAATAAGATAGGTAATTTTACTCGCAATAAACTGAATTTATTGCGGTTCTATCTGCGAAATAAAGATAAACGTCGATTACTAGAATTCGGTACCAATAAAGGAGGTTGTAGGCTAAATCTAACCGAATAAATAAGGAGAATTGGACATTTGTTCTAATTAACAAATAACCAGCTTACCTACGGAATTATATGAAAGGGTCGGATGTTAGGTCAACGAAGATTAGAAACCTTGGGTTTTTCATTATTTATACATTTCATTAGAACCACAAGTAAGATTAACCGGCGCAGGCCACAAAGTTATTTTAGCCTCAAACAAAATTATGGGAACTTGCAAAAAGTGAAAATTTTACCTCTTGACGAAGGTTTTGGAGCTAGGCAGAACAAAATCTTGGTTTTTAAAATATAAAAACAACCAATATCTCTCCTCAGCCTCATCTAGATAGAAGATAATATCTTGCATTATGGTTGGTCAGTGGTCACCGCAGTGTCGTGAACGGTATAACCAAGATTTATCTACTACAATTTACAACAAATCAAGTTACTTTGTATTCAATAAAACCGATGTACATAGGTATATGAATAAAAGTATAATCAGCCTATTTATGTTTGGGCAGTGGGCTGCAGAGCAAAGTCTTTATAAATAGGAAATAAGTTTTCATAACAAAGATGGATTTTGGCTGAATCACCACGGTTGCCAAATGCGGGTTGGGAATCACAAAGACGGGCTGTGTTCGGAAAAATCATTCCAAATTTTGCCCGACCCGGGAATCGAACCTTTGAGACCACGGCCCGGTACTTAAAGCACTAAATCATCAAGGCGTTATGTATAAGAATAAAAATAAATCAAAATTATTTAACATCGTAGGTTTCAAAGATGCACTTGTAAATCTTTAAAAAAAATACGCTAGGATTCTACCACCGATTTCGGAAAGTAGTCATCTCTCGAGAAGAAGCGGCAAGAAACTAAATAGTTGCTCATTATAATTCGCCAACTTTCACAATTCTAAATGAATGACAACAGATAATCACAGTCTAATTTAAATTCGGTTTTCAGTTACTCGTGTCATATACAGAGTCCAATTTGCCTGAAGGCTGCCAAGTATTCTCTGGCAACGAGCGTTCACGATGCAATATTCGCTTGATACAAGTTAGGCGACGCATGTTCTTAATTAAACAAGAGTTTAGGAAGGAATATTTTATGCTGAATAAGCGGCCGAGTGTTGTGTAAAAGGTTGTTCTAATTTTATTAGTTTTAAAATAAGAAAGTTTTCTTATCAGCAGGTAATTAACTGACCATATTTTTTTGTTATTAAGTTAACATAATACTTTTGTAGTTATACAGTTATAGTCTTACTAGCGGACGTCCGCGACTCGATGTCCAATAGCCTTCCTCGTCAAATGGACTATCCAACACAAAAAAATATTTTTTCAAATCGGACCTCAATTAGCGCGTTCAAACAAACAAACTCTTCAGCTTTATATATTAGTGTAGATAATTTCCTATATATTAGTATATATAATTTCCCATCATTTTACGAGACAGAAAATAATTATACCGCCGCTATTCTGCCTAAAGCAATATAATGAGAATGTTTTAGTAAAGGTCCATTATTAACCAAATATGTACATTATGAACCTTTCCTCCCCTAATTTTCTTACACGTGTTATTCGGGTATATTGAGCACAATTTGCCTATAGGCTGACCATGTTTCGTCTGCTTACACGAGGCCACGTGGCTTTACCCTTTTATACAGAACTAGCGGCCCGTCACGCGGTTTCACCCGCGTCCCGGGGGAAAAACTTCCCGTACCGGGATAAAATATAAGCCTGGGTGAATGTAGCTTTCCAACAGTGAAAGAATTTTTCAAATCTGCCAAGTAGTTTCGGAGCCTATTCAATTCATACAAACAAACAAACAAACAAAAAATCAAACCTTTCCTCTTTATAATATTTGTACAGATAAATGGACTACAAGCTGTTTGTAAATAGTTATTTTTAGCTATGATACATTTGAGGTCATAAAATCTCTTGTTTTATCCTTTTACATAATTTGTCCTGATAAACAGACGTCAATCACGTTCAAACTTAAAATGTTCAAAAATAAAAATATCTTGTGGTCACTGTAAAACAATCATCAACATTCTTTTACATTTTTCCTAGGCGGGGTCAGTGCAACTATTAACGGTTTAAATCTTCGTCAAAACTACCGGCTGAAACCAAAAAGTATATGCCCATAATTTATTAAATGCCGTAAACACACTTTGTACACATAATGATAATGTTTGATGGTGTTTGGCCGTCCATAGTGCAAAGCGTGTAGGGGGTTTGAAAACAAATTCGGTCAAGGTAATTTATAAGCAAACGTTTGTTTACTTAGGATATGGGGCCACCAGGTAATGTGCAAAAATATGGCCCAAGGCAGCAATTTTTTACTAGGAAATTGGAGCCAAGTTCAAATGCTATAATATGCTTACCATACTAAACCACAAACACCTTAATAACACGTTTTATGTTAACGGTTAGCCATTTTTATTCACCTATTTGGGTACGAACGTTTATTCAAGTTATATAATCTCGAAGGTCAGACTAGCCTAGAAGTATGGCAGCACATAATTTATGTGAAAAGCTAATTATTATTAAAACAGGCCTCAGTTAATTCTTTGTCATTTTTATTGGTAGGTACTCTTGGGTGGTTTTCGGGTCCACAGGGACCAGATCCTTTGAAGAATGCGTGGGACCAAAGCAGTCACCATTTTGATCTAAATGAGATGTGTACATCTGCCGGGTCATATCTCTGACTAAATACAGATCTAGTCAAGTTTAACTCATCTCGCCAGTAAATTCTTGTCATAAAATTAAGCGTAATTGCCAGCATTCAGTTTGTACACTGAAAATAATTAGAAAGCTGCCACAGGAAACTAAGGTAATTATACAATGATAAATAGTAGTTTGCCATCAACTGTTTCAGACAGAGTTGCAACCAAATCTTCTGCACCGGAATCACGGCGAAAGCTGCTGCAACTCAAATAGGTATAGATGCAACAAAGTGCATCAGAGAAGAGACGTTTTGAATTGCAAATTATTAAGCACCATTATAAGCTTAGCGCCCCCGTCCGAATGTGTACACAGTATATTGACTTTCCCTATAAGTGGTTCATCGGCAATTTCATCGGCAACCCATTTTGTTCTGATATAAATTCAATTTGAGGTTTGAAGCATCTGCCTGATTTTAATAGGAAACCAGATGTTCCTTACGGAAACTGATTTATTTGTATAATGATGGTAATTTATTACGTTGTTTGGATTATTTTAATCACTTTAATAATAAATTATGCTCTTTGGTAAGGAAAAGACAAAACTAAGGAATTTGTAGGCGTGATTTAGATTGATATTCTACTTTCAACATTTGCTATACGAATGTTTTAGCTCATATTTTGAAATATAGAAGACGAGATAGAGTGACTTTGGATATCTGTATTGTTATTTTATTTGAAATCAGATTATTTTCTAAATATGTGTTATATTATGCGAATTTCAATTTGTAAGATATAATAATTAAAAATACTGATTCTCTCAACCGACGTGTGATAAGAACAAATTAATCACCATTTAATTTTCTTTTTCCTAAAGTTCATCTAAGTTTTGGCAACTTTCCAGTTGTTTTTAATCGCTTTCAGTTCGGTGTCCACTGAAGAAGTCGTCATTAATATTGCACAGTCATTTATTACAGAGAGCTTGGCTCCTGGTCAATGTAAAGGGGTCATCTTGGTGGCTAATGGAAGATCCGATTCACGTATCGATGCATTCTGACTGCAGTTTGATACTGAATGACTGCGTTGCGCCTCTCTTCAGATGGTGAATTCTCATAGTCGTAGTGAAAGGTAGGCATTCCGAACCATTGACTCATAAGGACGTTTAACTAAAGGAACAAAATAAATGGATCTATGCTGTATACTAACAACACTATTTCAATCAGGCTAATCTGACCTGTCGTAATAGTGTGTGTCGCTTATACATTATATTATGCATAAATAATAAATGTTCCATTTGATTGATAAAATGTTGACGGTGCATCCTCATGTTGCGTATTAATTATTTCATTTGTATGTCACACCTTTGTGCTTATTTTTAAACTATATCCTACCCTAGATTAAAAAGACTTATGCCAACCTCAAGTATCAATTCAATAACCTCAAGTCAATAAATGCAAACTCAAGTTACTATAACAAAATTATGCAAGCTCCAAGACTACCTAAGACGACTTGATACACAAGCTAAGGCAAGATTATATTTGCTTATTGAAATATTCAAACTATAAACTTAGTTCTGAAAGAACCCTTTACGAGGATTGAAAGTTGTAGCAAAAGATATATCAGAAATGTCTTTCAGACACTCTTTTTTGTTCGTTATACTTGGCTACTTTATATTGGATACTCTTGCTATATACATAATACTTATTACCAATCAAAGTTACTATAATAAATACACACCCAAGATTACAATATTTTGATACTATGTTCTCGTAAAGAGTATCATACATTTTGATAAGAGTCATAAATACATATTACTACTAGCCTTGCTCATTGATACGAACATTTTTTTCTCAATAAGTCATAACCGGCTCGTTGGTCTAGGGGTATGATTTTCGCTTAGGGTGCGAGAGGTCCCGGGTTCAAATCCCGGACGAGCCCAACTCGTTTTTTACTGGACCTGGTCTATGACATAGATAAAGTCACATTTTTAACAAGATATAAAACTCAGTACTTTTCGGATTTTCTATTACGACGGCGTACATGGCATAACAAAAGGCACCACCTAGCCCAAACAATTTATACCTAGAGCAGCCTTTATTAATATAAACCGAAATGTCCCGCATTACCAACACCGAAAAAACTGTGTAAATTTACCCTCACGAAGAAAAATGTATTTGCAATTCAAAATTATTGACGGATACGCGGGAAAAAAGGCCATTTTTTCCCCGTCATTAAGCCACTGTGATATTTTTAACACATCGCGGTGCACGTTTGCTTTCCATTAAATTGATTTATTCTCATTGTGTTTTGTTCGCTTTATCTCTGAAAACTCCGCTGCGACTTCCTGGCCTGCGGTAATTACGTTCAAAATATACGTTTCGCTTCTGCTTTTTTCTGTTAAATCAATTTATTACCTTTTTTGCGGTGTGAATAAGCCTCGCGGGGTGTGCGAACGCCTGTCATAGTTTACATAATACCGCTTTTGCTGGAATGGAACGGGCATACATCGTGACTTGGCGTGTTTCATTGGTGAATTAAGTGGGGTAGGATACGATTAGTGGAAACATTATTATATTAAACGTAGCTCTCAGTTAGGACTAGGTTTCTAATTGTTAGAATTGTTTATGTAGAGAAGTGTTAGTCTTTGGCAAGAAATTCAATGTTTTAGGTACTACTATGCTTTGAATGGACATCGAAAATAAAATATTATATGCGTCGGTTGGCAGTGCGGGCCCGAGAAAATTATTTAAATGTACGTACACCGATGTGATAATACTGTTGTGCTTATACAAATAACTAAATACCATTGCGCTGCAAGTGTCTATGGGCAATTATTAATTTCCAAAGGTTATTCCATCAGATCATTATACTGCCTTTTGTTTTTATATTATCAATAAAACTACTTAAATACTCTAACTAAAATTTTCAAAAGAAAAGAGATGTCCCATCCCAGGCCCGCACCATGTACGTGGTACCAAAAAATCGGTAAAATATTGCTATTTCCATTAAAAATACAATAAAACATTTTTGGTCCGTAGTTTAGTGGCTTATAAATAAAATCAAATTCATAATTGTTCACTTTAATTCGTAAAGATGGCAACTGTAATTTTTTTCTTTACTGGGATTTACAGCTTTGACCCCAGCCTTTTTAGGTCGTTTGTAACCTAAAAATATAAATACTTTGTGAAATAAACTGCATACTGTCAAAACAAAAATAAACTGACGGATAAATGACATGAACGTCATTCAAGTTTCAAAGATGCGTCTTGGTATATTTACTTTACTCTATGGATGCATCCTCCGCCATATTGTACTGAGTTGCAATATTGTGGTTTAATTTATTGTTTCAGGCAAAAAACTAAGGTTTTCCATAAGAATTGGAATAATTAAAACTGTAGTACACTTATTCGCCTATATTTAGGTATAGCGTACATGGTCCAGGCCGAGGCTTCATACATTTCTGGGACATCTCTTTTACATACTCTACAATGCATTGGAGATAAAAATAAATGCATAAGAGTTTCTATTGACCAGTAATGTTCTTTAAAAAAAAGAGTTTGGGCTCGTCCGGGATTTGAACCCGGGACCTCTCGCACCCTAAGCGAAAATCATACCCCTAGACCAACGAGCCGCTTGTGTAACTGTTATTAAAATAAAAACTGTTTCAACTTCATTACCAGTTGTAAAAGTATCACGCGTACGTCACGAAGTGAAAGGTATTACGTATTCGAAATATCAACTCATACGCATACACGTTGATCAATGATACAGACGGCTCTATGTTGCATCTGACTGATAAATATTACTGTTTAAAATAAAGTAAATTTAGTAAAGAAATATAAAAAATTGGCCAAGTGCGAGTCGGACTCCCGCACTGAGGGTTCCGTACAAATTCTATTTTTGACGTATTAAAAAAACTACTGAATAGATTTCGTTCGAACCAATTTTCGTTGGTAGTTTTTATAGTAATGTACATTATATAATTATTTCAGTTTTATCATCCTCTTATTTTAGAAGTTAGAGGGGGGGGACACACTTTTTTCCACTTTGGGAGAGTCTGTCACGCAAAGTGTTCACTTTAGAAAAAAGTGATATTAGAAACCTTAATATAATTTTTAAAGACCTATCCATACATACCCCACACGTATATGTTCAATGAAAAAAATATTTCGAGTTTCAGATCTGACTATGGGGACCCCCCACTTTTTTTTTTTTTTTTCTATTTTCATGTGACAACCTTGTTGCGGTTCACAGAATACATCTACTCACCAAGTTTCAACAGTATAGTACTTATAGTTTCGGAATAAAGTGGCTGTGACAGACTGGCGGACAGACAGACAGACAGACAGACAGACAGACATGACGAATCTATAAGGGTTCCGTTTTTTGCCATTTTGGCTACGGAACCCTAAAAAATGACACATTGTTAGAAAAGTATATTTAAAATAGGTGCGAAGAAAAAAATATTTTACTCATTTTACCCGCGGCTTTGCCCGCGTAATCCAGATTCCTGTGGGAGAATTCGATCGGGGTATAAAGGATCTTATCACCTAAGTTATCTCATACCCTGCCTGTATACCAAATTTCATCAAAATCTGTTTAGTAATTTCAGCGTAATTGACAAACCTCCAAACAAACACATTTCACATTTAAAACATTAGTATGAATTATAACATTAGTATGATTAGGTATGTAAGTACTAATTACAGTGAACATTTTCAAATAAATTGCATTGTCCTTTGAATGTACTGTTTCATTCTTTCAAACACACTACCCCATTGTATCCCTCAAGCGACGTAGTCTTCTGTTAAAACAAACAATTGGAATAGTTCCTCAAACACTTTTTGCTAAAGTAAATGTTTACTAAGTCTGTACAAGCTACGCTGTGCATAACGTATTTGGTATTGTTCCCAGTATTTTGTCACCGTTATCTAACACTCCTGTTTGTAATTTTCAAATGCTGTCCTTTAATATGTAGGAACACATTAGGCTGGAATTACGAGACCAAAGTTCGGCGAAACAAAATTTCAGCATAGTGTATCATCTTCCATTTAAAATACATTGCAGATTGCAGTCGTGGTCACACCTAAATTTTGTTGACCATGTCTCAGTAAGCGATAACCAA
Organism: Nomophila noctuella; assembly: GCA_958496325.1. Classification (NCBI taxonomy): domain Eukaryota; kingdom Metazoa; phylum Arthropoda; class Insecta; order Lepidoptera; family Crambidae; genus Nomophila; species Nomophila noctuella. Next base: position 6,326,690 of record OY292496.1, on the reverse strand, counting down.
TATTATCGTTTCCTTGCACGCATACGACTTACAAAAAAAGGGTTTGGGCTCGTCCGGGATTTGAACCTCTCGCACCCTAAGCGAAAATCATACCCCTAGACCAACGAGCCGTTGCTATCTCAAGCATAATTTACACTTGCATACGCAGAAGAAATCATAATGACGGCATGCATAACAGTGTTGTTTTCAATTGCGTAAGAGAAAGTAAGTCCGTGGTTTTAAAAGAAGCGAATTATATGATTGAGGCTCTTGATTTGAGAACGTCTATGCGTAATAAGTGTAGAACACACTTATTAATACACTGACTAAGTGTAGAAACGCACCGAATTCAAAAAACACGACCGAAATGCCGAAATTACGTCGCATAATATTGTATAGAGAATGCATTGCTTTCGAACTTCGGTCGCTTATTTTCAGCCTGGTGTGTTTCTTCACTTACATACCGCCGACACAGCCCTTCTACATATATAACCCGGTGGCCATATGCAAGGGATACTGATGTGAACCTGCGCCTCAGCGTGTTGACCGCGGACTTGTTCGCGTCTTGCATACGCTAGCAGTGCCCAGTTGCTCGGTGCCCAGTTGCCCAGTGCCCAGTTTCCTAGTACCCAATTGCTCAGTATTCACTACCGGCGACACTTGAATTTTTCCGACTTTCAATGGCAAAGCAACTTACTAGTCAGCTGTTAAAAAAACGACAAAGTTCTTTGAGTGAACAACTCGTATCTTGGTGGGACAGTGTGCTGACCCTTTACTTTCAGGCTTTAAGTGGTTAAATTACACCGAATGAAATATCCAGTGAAAACTAGAACAAGAACGGTAAGTAGGTCCTTTATCTTTACAATTAACTGAGTTCTATGTTTTAAACAACTCGATCCCAATGCTCGATAATAGAATTTTGCACACCACACACCTTTTATAACAAACTCGTTAAAACATCAAAACAAGTCGAATTTATCTCACCCTTTGTTTCATCTGTCGTAAACTCACAAATCGAGTAACTCATTCATTAAACACTGCTTTATTCAAGCCACGTTGCAAGTTACTTAATAGATTTGATTCAGATACCGCCCGCAATCAAGCCCTGGCCTAATCCGGTTACGTTTTCGAAATACACGGTCAATCAATCACATTGTCAATGTCAACACTACGGGAGAAAAAACTACCGCAGTTGAAGCAAAAAGAAGATATACATCCTACTGTTGGCTTATATTGGAAAGATGGGTTTTAGATGTAAAGTTCTTTTCTTTTGTATCGAATGGGAAATGTTTCACTTTCAAGATAAAAATATTTTGTTTTTAATTTGCTATTAGTCCACATTTTATATTCTTAGAAAATAAATAAAAGATGACAGCAGTGAATAAGCGACAAATCCTCAGACCAACCAATTCACTAACAGTGTACCAGTCACATTAATAGTCATAGTAATTGCGGTAACAGAATTCATCTCTGGAAGTGACAGGGGAAAACCGCCACCGCATGGTCCAACACGAAATCGACAAGAATACTTTTGCAAAGGTGTATAATAGATGCACTGTTTTAAGATATTTTATTTATTTATTCATTAATCTTGAAAAAAAATATAGTGTACAAGCAGAGCTCAGTTAGGGGGGTATGGGGTATTAAAAGCACGCAACGCATCTGCGACACTTGTGCGGTTGTTGATGTACATGGGAATCGGTGATCACTTCCCATCGGGTTACCCACTTTTTCGTATTTCTCCCTATGTTATAAAAAAACTGTTCAAAAGTTTTGACTGCAGAAACAATACAAATTGTACATACAATAAATTCAACAGAAAATAAACCTGATTATCACTATAAACTTATTATCTCTACGCACTACTCTGTGAAAGAAAGTCACTTCCTATCTCTCTCTACAAAATGCACTAGAAACACGATACAGGATATTCCCTAGTGTAAGATCCATATTATATAGGGCATGATATCCTGTATTGTTTGTTACCGTAGTTTTAATAATAAGAAGTTGTAATTGAACATGACATTTACACCACAGATGTTAATATGAATGCGAGTCATGTTTCTGGGTCACCTTTCACCAAAACGTGACGCAAAGATTAAGACGACCGTCGTGTATAGTATTTTTTTACCAATTCCAACACCGGCTCGTTGGTCTAGGGGTATGATTTTCGCTTAGGGTGCGAGAGGTCCCGGGTTCAAATCCCGGACGAGCCCAAACCCTTTTTTCTTTACCTTAACTAAAGAAACGTGAGTTGTATAAACAACATAAAAAGAAATTAATTATGTGTCTAAAGTCACGCACAGTGTATTAAATTTAGTATTTCTTTTATTCTTGGGTTTTAAATCTGATACTGCTTATTTTAACTCACGGTTGTTAGGTCATATTACGTAATATTATATTTAAAACAGAAGATTTTTAAAAATCTGTAGCAACTTCTAACAGTTGGTAATTTAGTAATAAAAATGCCAATATCTTAAAAGTAAAAGCTTATCTAGTTCGTTTCGATTCGATAATATCGATATTACGAGAAGGGCAATAAACGTTCATAAAATATCAACATTTGGATAAGCCTACGGTAAAATGAAGATAAACTATAATAAAATCGTGATGTATTTTCATTAATACTAGGAGATAACTAAGATAATATTTTACCATTTTATAAACCGTATTATGATTACAGACCGGGTCACTAATCCACATTTGGCAAACGTGATGATTAAGCCAAACCCCATCTTTATAACGAAACCATGATTTCAAATGATGGAGACCTTTGCCCTGCAGTGGGACATTAATAGGCTTGTTCTTTTACTTACATATTTATTTATTTAATTTAGTGACATTATATAACGAGACTAGCGGGCGCCCGCGACTTCGTCCGCGTGGATTACGGTTTCTTTATCACTTATTTTTCCCGTTAGGGGTGGATTTTTCAAATAATCTTTAAAAGGGGATGCCTACGTCATATTATCTTTATGAATGCAAAGTCTCAGCCAGATCGGTTAAAAAATGACAAAGTTTCATACTAACATTCATCCCCTATTTGACCCCCTTGGGGGTTGGAATTTATAAATGTGATTGCTTAGGCGATGCCTACGTCATAGCAGCTTTATGTATGCAAAATATCAGCCCGATAGGTTTAAAATTGACAAAGTTTCATACTACCGTTTATCCCCTATTTTACCCCCTTGGGGGTTGAATTAGTCAAAATCCTTTCTTAGCGGATGCCTACGTCATAACATCTACCTGCATACCAAATTTCAGCCCGATCCGTCCAGTGGTTTGGGCTGTGCGTTGATAGATCACTATGTCAGTCAGTCAGTCACCTTTGAGTTTTATAGATATAGATTTCTGGTCAGAACCTAGACGAAATGATTAATAAGCTAGTTAATCCTTATTGAAATCAATTAAAGGTAATTAATTTTATCGGGTCATTATTGATAACAGGATTTATTGGTATTACGGCAAATAAAATATTTTTATTACATCTTTTCTGACATCTTTCTCTTCTTCTGTCGCCTTCCTAGCCGTAAAGTAAAGTATGTTAATTTTATATTTTTTATCTTATTTACTCGTAGCTCTTTTCCTTTCATTTATACGGTCTACTTTCTCTGTATCGTCGACAGCCTCCATCTTTTAAAACAACTTTATTGTTACAGAAAACAATATTGGCTTACTGTTTGAAGGAACATACTAGGCTGAGATTTCGCAACCGAAGTTCGGCAATAATTTATTTTCTATACATAATTAAGCGACGTTATTTTAGCATAGTGGTTCATTTTACTATTTGAAATAAATTTCAGGTGTAGTCACGCCGAATTTCGGTCGCATTTTTTCGCCTAGTGTGGTCTTATACATACTTATTCAACACGCTAAGTATATGCGTATTTGTGATCACAAAAATGTATAGGCCTCTCCGAATATGCTCAACCATTCGCAATCCTCAGCTTCGCGAATACTCATATGTATTCTTCCGAAAATCATATACACCACATAATCTTCCATCTCATTTGATTCCCTAATACTAGCTTGACCCCTTGAAATATGATCTCGATTCATATTCGGAGGGTTCACACAAAAATCCATTTCGTTTCGGACGGAATGCGTTACGTGTGCTGCTCTTTATATCCTCGAATTTTCCCACTATATTGATATTCCAGTAAACACATATTTATTTGAGGAATGGTTACAAGAATGTTCCTGCTTTGAGGTAAACCAATCTAAAGTATTAGGAATACGTGCCTGTGAATTTGGCGTGCAAAATAAGTGGGCGTGGTCTTTATTTTGCTCAATAGAACTAATAAACAGATGTCAATCGCTGAGCCAATGTAGTAAGTATAAGTCAGTAAGTAATAGACAGAATAGTCTAGAAGCTAAATGATGATCCTTGTTATTAGACCACAAAATAAAAACAGGGTCATTTTGGTTCTTTTGTGGCCTATATCTGCGTCTATTGAACCTAACTTCATAGTCATCATTCACTTCCTACTCGCTAAATATTGCAGGGTAATTAGAGAGTTACATAAATTCGTAACTAGTTCTACAGATCTTAATATTGCACAAGATTATGTCCTTACCTTCCTCTAAAAACCGGGAACCTAGGAACTGTAATTAACTTAAATTTTATTTATCTTACTTTCACGTCTAGTATTAAACATAATATTCCAAAACCTTGGTGTTACAAGGCTTTAACCTGTTAAAAGCGAACTTTTATCCAGTAAACCCGACGGAGAAATAATTTTCTTAAATACGTAATGGCACGGTGCGGTTTCGCGGTTTAATGTGTTAATATCACGCAGTACAATGCAATGATCCGCAACTCCGGTGTGAAAATCCGCGCTTTTGTGTACATTCTAATTTTGAGAATAATATCAGGGGTACTTTAGACTGAGGTTTTCACAGTACGAACTGAGTTACAGTGAGTGAATTTAATTTTGTTAATATTCTATTAGTGAAGGCAGGTCAAATAGCTTTTACAGTGGTTCAAAGACCTTCATGTTTAAATTAATGTACAAAATTAATAATACTTATGAATGATATGAATTGGTAAGAAAACTTATAGGAAAACAATATTTTGAATTGAATGTATTGCTTTTGTGTTATCTATGAAAAAGTTTTTGTTTTTTTACCAGAAATGAAAGTCACATAACTTAAAAACAGATTGTATAGAACCTTCTCCTGATATGTTATAACAGCAATGGCTATATTACAACAGATATCCAGACCAAATCGAGTGATAGCTAAATAAATTTCGCCAACAGTAAGCGGTATTTACCCCCAAGTGACGGCGGAGCGGGAACACAATACGGCTTCAACTTCGTCACTCATATCTGACTCAGGGCGGGACGGGAACTTTTTTAATTGCCTTCTGTGTTCGCTCAGTCCGCCGTACTGATGTGACAGACGATTAAGAAAGCACTCGTCTCTGGAAATATTTATCGTTTTGGCTAGATGTGGTATGCTTTTTATGACCGTAAGGGTAATTGATATGACAATAGAAAGTTTGCCAGAATATAATATAATATAAATACCCTATATGCCTTATACCAAAAGATCATTTCAGAGTTAATAACAGATTGTAAAAGCTATAGAATTAAGACGGAATAGCATTTGTAAATAATAAAAGTATTCGTATGCTGAGACATTTTTTTGCTGAACTTCATTACACAGAAAAAAGCGGTGTGGTTGTGTTTTTCACTGCAGCGGTGGCAATATCATCGATTCACTATGTCTACTTAATATGAGACAGACTACAAATAGCATTGGGTGATCTTAAAAGACCAAATTATGTAACAATTTGATGTTAAACAAAAGTTACGAATAGTTTTGCGAAAAATATCCATCCGTACTCAAAGTGGACTAGACCAGATGCTCAAAAAATTCAGAGGTTGACTTACTAAATACAAATTATTAATATCGAATCGAAAATCGAAAATCGAAATTAATATCAAATTATAAATAGAGTTATCGAAACTCAAGAAGTGACTCGCACAATTTTGAAGAAGCCCATTCGTTACTTCCAATGACGGTACTTACTTGAAAATGTTGAATCAACATTGAACAAAGGCCGATTCACAAAGCGACGCCCAAGCTCTGCAGAAAACTTACATTAACGGTCGATTCTCATCGCAAAGATAGGGTGAAAAAGTTTTTCCTCTCAAACATGTATGTAAATACATAAAGACTTTTGCCACTCCTACTTTGTCATCATTACAGTGCTTTTGCTCTCAAATTGTATAATAATTTGCAGTGCTATGTTGGTTTTACTCAAAGTTTAATTAACGTTATTAATGAACAAAAACTATAAATGAAGATACCCCAAAAATGAATTTTGAGTACTTAAAAATCTTTCTTCAATATAGTTTATTATACTTTAATAAAGAACAGTATTTCACACTTTTAAAATTATAAACACTTTTGATATTTCTAAAAACAAATCATTTCTTACTTGAAAACCACAACGCTGTCTTCAAAGTTGACAAACAAACAACACTCAAATAAAAGTGATAAAATGTTCAACAAACCACAAATGACAAACTTTCTGAATTAATTAATTTAACAATTAATAGTTCAAAACTTGCAACGGTACCGTCAAAAGTTAGCATAAGTCCAAGTTATTCAACTTGCTATTAAGGGCATGGAGACAGCACACTAGCCGCCAATCTTTTTATTTAATAATAATAAATTTAAGATAAAATAACTATCTGTAGGGCACTAAAGAAAAACTTTTTTGATTTTATAAAAGTGACTTGTATTACATTGTTTATCATTATGTTGTCATAATCTCAAATATTGCTAAGTGGCATTTTTTAGCGATATTCAAGATTATGGCCACCTTTACGTAAGAAAAGTATTTATAGCAGCTTTCAAGAATCATAGATTTATTCTTAAGTGCACTACGGAGCGTTTTTCTATCTAAATAACTTATTTTTTTTACAATTAAAGAAAAACAATTGGCGGCGCTAGTGTGTGGTATGCACAGCCTTAAGCAAGTGGGTTTTAAGAGATATAATTAAATTTTCAAGCACGAATGACTAAGAATAATGACAGTGAGCTGTTTTAATGAATTTTGTGAGTGCTACTTCTGAGCACCGAGAGATGACGCATCACAAGATTTTAGTCCAAATAAGATTTTAATATAAAAATATTACTTCACACATTCATAAAATTATTATTAATATAATATTTATCATTCTGCTACGCTTTATGAACAAAATGAAATAATAATAATAATAATGAAATTTGATTCATCATCATGGTATCGGAATAGTGAAAATGGAATCAAGTCGGATATTTTTATGCGAAAACACCATTTTTCCCCAATTAACATCGTGTAGTCAAATCCTTAGATGTATTCCGCAAGGCTGGTACCTAGTTATTTTGTCAATTCATCCATGCAAAGTAAAAGTTAATGAATGCAATAAATTGTTACTTAATTATTATTTTAAAGAATAAAAGTCACTTTCAAGAGCAGCACATCTACATATTTATACAGATGGACAAAAATTACGGTATGAAAATTTATGTCACCTAAATAATTGTTTTGTAAATAATATTATTTCATTGAATTTGTACTTGTTTACACTACAAATTTTTGTTTTAGTTGAATTTTTATAATAAAATATATTTTTAAAACATCACACATTAGTTACGCACTAATGCATTTTAAGCACAACACGTATGAAATATAGTTATTAAAGTGAAGACTTATTAATATTTTAAATTCATACATCACTGAATGTTATAAAACAATTTAAACGGATAGAATCGCGGTATAATTTTACACTAAATATCAAAGGATTGGCATTTCGTAGAATCTAGTAAATAATACTATATTCGTCCCAACGTTTCCACGAATCTTTAAATTGGATGGTTTCGATTTGTATCCAACGGAAATAGAGTTTGTTGTATAGGATCCCAGTCAATATCACTTTTAGACTTATCCCAAGCAATTTACCATCGAATAGATTCACGGTACAATTGTACATGATTGGTCTACCTTAAGGTATATTTTATCGCATCAAAATAAGAAATGTGTAGGTTTTCCAAAAGGCAGGTAAAGAATCTCCTTTTCAATTTCTTTAAAAGCTAAATTCTTCCCTTTTTAGGAATCACGCTTCCGAATGTTTTTCCATTATTTCAAAACACTTTTAATTTTACTTGATGGCAAAACGTTACTTCAGAATAGAGGACATTTTTTTACAAACAAAATGTGGGTTGAGAATTTGAGATACATAATGATGAAACAATTTGATTCTAACTCCGTTTTATTCGGTATAATTTGGATGGCATCGTGACGCAAAAAAAAATAAAATTTATTTCTACTTCACTTTCACTTTTAATTGCCAATATTAATTATCCACCTCTGCTATTTAATTCTCCTCAGAATAATTATCAATTTGCCTACCTTGAAATCTGTTGCAATAAAAGCATTTGGCTCCAATCGACCTCGCCACGTAGTCCATTAATACTCTATTACAATACGTAATGAAATTATTCCCTAGGGAAGCCAAGATAAAGTGTTCAGGAGTGCTACGTACGTCGCTGAACCGTCGTATTAAAATTTAAGTATTCAATTTCAGCCTTTACATTAATGGCATATGGACTCTTTTGCTTTAGCAAATATGATGAAAGGCTCATGTAAGTTCCTAAATTGGCTTGTTAATTTTTGTGTACAAAATAATCGAGGGTACGAAAATGTTGGATATTTATGGCTTTGATGGAGAAATGGCGAAAATGTCGCACTTTAATGTGGAAGCTGTGAATGCCCTGGATTATTATTCGAAGCTGTACTTGTTTGAATTACTTCTGTGTTTCTTCCAAAATATAATTTTCCACAATATGATTCGCTACTATCCAAACCAACTGTAACTGTAATTGTGAACATTATTCTTGTATTAGTCTTGCAAATATAATTTTTGAAAGAAAATCGCATTCCATCTAAGATATTAAAGACATCAGTTAAAAAATAATTTAAACGATTCGTAAAAGAAATTTCGTAATTTAATACGTTTTGGGACTTTACGTTTGGGAAAATAAAATACTTGTATTATTATGCATTAATAAAATGCTAATAAATTGTCCCTTGTTTCTTTTTGGTAAAGCTTAAATTTTCATGTTTAAGAAAACTAAAATGTGTTAGTGAGAAGATCGATATTGATACATCTATAATCTATGCACGTTTCTAGACGTGGAGACGTATCCATAGAGCGACTGGTGGTGCAGGGTAGGGTGGAGGGTACCAGAGCGCGAGGAAGGTCGCCCATGAGGTGGACAGACCAAATTAAGGCGGCAATGAAGGGCCCGTTGCACGAGTGCGCAAGACGAGCAGCCGCCAGGGAGGAGTGGAGGCGAGCCGTCAAACGTGTCACAAAGGGGGACTCACAATGATGACCACGACCGCTCTGTCAAGAGTGTAACGATTGAGAAGAAGATAATCTAACCTCGATCACCCGCTGCGTCTACAAAATACCCATTTAGCGGGCGCAAACCGTTCCATCACATCACATCACCCGCATGTATCCGAAATTGCGCTCTAGCTCTTTGACAACACGATTCAAAATCCGATAACCGATTATTAGATTTCAATTATGTAACGTTCTCCCGAGGCGATCAATTAAAACTGACTTTTAATTCAACTAGGATAAGATTGAGGTCTGATCACACATGATGCGGAGTTGTTGCGGTCAAATGGCATGAACGTTTCGCGTGTCTGAGGTCAACCGAGTCGTGCCCGTGTGGTGAATTACATCGTCCGCCATAAAATACCACCGTTAACGCCAATAGCAAATGGCAGGGTCTTGTTATCGAATAAATATGCAGGTATTTGCATAAACCAAGGTCTCGGAAAAGTGCCATGAAGTTTTACGATATTGCGGATGAAAAACTGAATTTTAGTTGAATGTTTTATTTCTAGTCGTTCGCTTGAACGCTTGGCGAGTGTTTATTTTTAATTGCTTGATTAATTCAAATACCTTGTGAGTACGACGATAGATTAAGCGAAACGAAGGCAATTCTACTACACTGTATAATTAAACAGAGACTTTAAATCCGTTTTTATGCCATTTATTTAATAAAAAGAATTTGCGTTAATCTAAGAAAATATAATTGTACAACAATCAATATTTAGGTATGTGAATTAAACCTGTATTATATGTGAAAGGCATATAACTGATATTGAAACGGCAAGATTAGTGTACTTTAGTTATTTTCATAGCGTTATGTCATATGGTTTATTGTTGTATGGTTCTGCTGCTGATATTGAGACCATTTTCATATTACAGAAAAGAGCCATTCGTGCAATATACAGCCTTAGGCCACGTGACTCGCTGAAAACTTTATTTAAGGATATTAATATATTAACGGTACCGTCACAATACATCTTTGATTGTATTTTGTATGTTCGGAAGAACTATAAAGATCTCCCGAAAAAATCAGACTCTCATAATTTCAATACTAGAAATAAGCATAAACTTGCCGTTCCAACAGTCAGACTTCAAAAAACAATGAAGTCATTTATAGGACTTAGTGTACAAATATTTAATAAACTACCACAAACTCTTGTTGAATTACCTTTCCATAAATTTAAGACTCAGATCAAATCGCACTTAATGAGAAAAGCTTATTATAAAGTAGAAGATTTTATAAAGGACAAGAATTTGTGGGTGTGACTTATGACCATCTCTGCACATCTACTAATTGACATTTTATATAATTTAATGACATTAATGTAATATCAATGATATTTTTTTTAAAAAAGGCTAACTGTTGAGTTTCTTCCGGCACTTCTTCTCAGCAGGCCATTCACGTCGAAGTGCTAGTAGGGTAAAAAAATATTGACGTGCAAAAGAATTTCCTTGTAAATCTAATTGCTGAATAAATATCTTTATCTTTATCTTTATCTTTATCTTTGAAAGTTTATTTGTTTGAATGTTTGTCCGCCAATCACGCTGAAACTACTGGATAGATTTTAATAAAACTTGGTATACAGGCAGGATATGAGCTGGCTTAGGTGATAGGATAATTTTTGTTCTGATTAGATGCTCCCACGGGATAAACACACAATCCACGCGACCGAACGACGGGTGGCCGCTAGAAGATAATAAACGAGAAAATACATACTTGACGTTCTGTTACTTCTCAACGTCTTTTCACATGAAGCCTAATAACCAATGCCATGAATATTAATAGAATGCACACATGAAAACACATGGCGATAAATTGTGATGCACACCCGTCTTTTTGATAAAGAATATTTGTTCGTGCATAAGAATTTACTGAGTGCAATCTTAAACATAATTTATTCACAATTTCGCGATAATTAACTCAAATACATATAGAATGTAATAACCAGGCATGTCAATTCAGGATCATAGTCGCAGCGTACCCTGGGCTCCAAGGCAATGGCCGAGGATGCAACCGGGAGAGGCGCTAGGATGATGATGATGACATAATATAGAATGTAGCTTGAGTTAATTTAAATTCCAAGAGAAAATGAAACAGAGATAGAAAAATCTTACGTTGAAAGGCTGTAAAAGCTATAGCATAATTCACCTGACTAAGTCCTAGAAGATTTCTGAGATAATGAAGTAACTAAGAGGCTTGTGGTGCCTTAGAGTAAAATTCCATCATCTCGTTAGCATCCTTTATACTGACTTAATGTACTGGTGTAATGGCAGTTTGATTATCCAAGGGTTACTCATTACAAAGTACAATAATAATTACAAAGATTGAAATACTGAATATCATAATTTTAATAATTAAGATCCGTTTATAATTTTTTATTTTAAGGCATTATTTCACCCACAGAGTAGTCTAATTATTAAAAAAAAAATACAAACAACAAAATGGTAGAATGCAAATTGTCTTAAATTCTTAGCAAATAAAATTACATAGATTCACACTCCTGAAGGTTGTCAGAATGAATGCTGTTGTTAAATCAAGTTAAGTTTGTAAAACAATTCAATAAAATTATAAACGTCTTGCGAACGAACATAAATCTGAAATACGAATCCTGCTGAATCCAGAAGTTGAAAACATTATCTGAGACAATTAAAGCAAAACTTCTACCTAACGACGGGAATTTCTAAAATACAATTAAAGTGAACAGCTAGCAAAAAATTATGCAAATACAATTTATTATTAATGTTGCGGCATTTAATATTCACCTTTCATAGTCCATTTAGCTGGGTCCTAAGTACTTAAGCTCTGGCAGAAGCAAAAACTTAAGTCATAATAATTATAATTTACGGAAGAGTTGTCATCTGTATTGGTGTCGAGTAAGAAGCTTATAGCCCATTTAACATTTTCGTTTATTATAACGGTTATTTTATCACGTCCATTTCGTATTTTGTCTTTTCGGCAATTATTATTTACTAGCTTGACCGTAGAAAAGTGTTTCGTTTATTCAATGAGTTTTCTCAGCGTTGGGCTGATAGGTAGCATGTTGTATAAATAAATAATAAGAAATATGAATATATACAATGTATATATTCATATTTCTTCTTGACATATGTATATTATAAATATGTCTTAGACTAATACACCAATTGCCTAGCGCCAAACTAAGCTCAAAGTTTGTACTATGGATGCTTGGGAACGAATAGACAGACATGCATAAATACATTTATATACATTCATGACTCAAGTACAATTGCCAAAGTTAATCACATAAACATTTTCTCCTAGCGGGATTCGAACCCGCAACCCTTGGTTTGTAGCCAGGTTCTCTGACCACTAGACCAACGGGCCCTTACAGTACACGTGTACCTATCCGCATATCGTGAAATGCCATGGCTACCTATCCTTCCAAATAAAGATAATATGTTCTACGCCACAGTAGTGAGGTGAGTTAGGTACGCGTATAATCTACTAACTTGATGGTGCCTATATATAAGCCTCATGTTAATGTAACATATAGTAGTAATAAATAGTCATTCTTGGAGATACATCTTTCATTTAAAAACCTCCCTAAAGTAGAATCGAAATCGATTCAAAATAAATATTCCATTCGCTTCTATCGCTGAACATATAATAAAATAGGTCAATGTATAATTCTTCGATCCAATGTAAACGGTTTTGTCTTTAAATAATACAATTCGCCATATATCTTATCTTTTGAATAATGCCATCAGCGAAATGAAAGAAGTTGGTCTCGAACAGCACTTAAGGCTACAATTTGAGGGAAAATGAGGGGGTCCTAATGGACCTTTAAAGGCGTACAGGCGATTTACTGTTTAAACAACTTAACGATTGCGGAATGATTTAAACTTTGAGCAATTTGAATGTAATTGTTAGCTCGGGGTTCAACGTTCGTGAGGACTTACACTTATTTCGTGATTAGATACTGCTGCTACGGATTTAAGATGTTTACTTTTATTGTTTCGAAAGGAAGCAATTCCTCGTAATAATTAAAATTAAAATTTTTAAATTAGGCATGCTAAATTATGAGGAAGCTGGAACTATTACGTAAGATTCAACTTCGTCGACGTATTGTATTTTACAAAAGTGACATAATTTGTTTGATCAGTTTAATAACTTTAAAAGAGTCTGATATTTTAAAATTATTTAATTGCCTAAGCCGTCATTACTTTACCCAACAATGACTTAGTATTGAAACACGTTAGGCGAAAAATCCGCAAACGAAGTTCGGCGTGACAACGCCTTTAATATATGAAAGATGACTGATGATGATGATGATGTAAAGAAAATGCATTGCCGCCGAAATTCGGTCGAGTAATTTCAAAAGACATATAATTTCAAAAGTGCTGCTGGAAAATATCCCAGGGAAGGAATAAACCCCCTTATAAGGGTAAATCAGAGATTGTGTCTATAAGAATGCGAACAATGTGAATACTGTGATACAAGCCCAACAACTTCATAACGTCCATATTAGTCTTTAAATTATGACTCCGTCCAGACCATAAAAACTCGTACAACGGATCGTAAAACATGTGGAACCCGACATTCTATCATTTGAGCTAGATTGCAATAAAAGCCACTGAAATCTACGTGAGCTCACCCAAGATAGGGTTCCTTTGTAATTATTTTACAAAGGAACCCTATCTTATAAATATTTCCTATTTACAAGAAAATACTTTGATATCGTGCTGATACCGACCACATTTCACTACTGGTAATATTTCCCAATTATTCAGAAAAATATACATTTTAGAAGTATTTGAGCATGTGAAATAATGTGCTGTCAAATTGTGGAAACCAGTGGGTAGAAGATGGTATTTCTGTAATATGTTCTACAGTTTTGGACTTTGTTTTATGTGAATCTATTGAAGCATGATTATATTGAATTTTCCAACCTATTTCTTTTCAGAATCTGAAAAATGTAGAACCATCGGAAGTGTATCTTTTCAGCAAATATAATTTTATTGCAAATATTTTACGGCAAGCCGAAATTCATGTCCCACTAAAAGTTTTACGACATTTCTTGTATCTCAGCGTCGGAACGTGAAACAGATCATGCGTAAGAGTGCTGTGACAATAACCACGGCTTTATAGTGTCTTAGATTGTAATTGAATAAGTCATATTAAAAGGTGAAAATCCTCCATTCATTCATCATGATCTTCAGCCAGTTACAGACTACTACTAGAATTAGCTCGACCCCAGATGAGGGGTTAGGCCCATAATATAAGGGTTCCGTTTTTTGCCATTTGTCTACGGAACCCTAAAAAAGGTATCTGATCGTTTCAAATGCCAACTTCTCTATGCTCCAAAACAAATATAATTGAATTCGGTTGTGGAATCGTATAACATTTATAAGTGTAAATGATAACTTATCAGATTGTGTACAATACTTGTGATTTCTATCTAGCCGATTTTATAGAACTTACTCATGCTTGTACATTTTTGATGACATCGGTCTATACCTACCTATAATAAAAGTACCTATAATAAATAAATAAATACGCAACAGAGGTATGCGCATCGTATGATCGTAGTGGTGGACGATGAAACAAGGAGAAAGCTGCTTCTCATTCCCGAGAGTATCCACTTGGTCGCTTTTTTCTTAATACAAAGCTTATTCATTCACGTTTAACCGCATTTAAACTAAATTCAAAAGAACTAACTCGCGTATCTTCAAAGCGGTGGCCCTCAGGACCGCTACATTTTTCACAAAGCTCTCGTATCGCGACTGTTGCAATAATTAACCGAGTTATCTAAGTTAGTAATGCGTTTATATATCAGAACAAACGCATTCACAGTATTCTGGAGCAAATCCAGCCTTTGTCTCCTTGTTCGCGCTAACTGAAACAGTGTTAGTATGCCCTGTCTATACGAAGCCGCACTAAAACTTTCAACGGTTGCACTACGACAAAATTCAGCGGTATTTGGATTTTCCATTTGCGTGTTTGCAAACTGTGATTGAGGAGAGTAAAACATGACGTGTTTCGAAGAATTCGGAACTTCGTATCGGTTTGGAATGGTAAATTTGACAGTAAGAGTATCAGTTAAAGAATTTGTGATATAGTTTGAATGACTTTTTCTGAATACGTTTTCTTCAAGTTAGCAAGTCTTCGTACTTTTGTTTAAGATTGTCGTTATCTTTAATAGTCTAAGGATAAAGAGCTGCTACTTAACTTACCGAAAATCGGTTTTTATTTGTTTCATCACAATATTTAAAAAAATTGTATTTCGTAGATATTCACCAGCCGATTAATCTTTCTCAAAATTATATTAATAGCGTCATGTAAATCTTATAATCTATTACTTACCAAGTAATAAACTCCGAACGGCATAACCACAACAGCTACAAGTAGATCAGCCACTGCTAAGCTGACTATGAAATAGTTCGTCACAGTCTGCAATGTCCTTTCCCGCACAACACTCATTATAACCAACACATTCCCAAACAGAGTAAAAAACGGAAATATCAACAACAGTAACGCCCAGAAATTGTACTCTGGTATATCCTCCCCTTTGTTAAAGCAAGAAATATTAAATGTACCATTAACAGTACAATTTGTGTATTCATACACATCGTTTAAAGCATCTAACGTACCATTGTGTTCACTAAATATATCATGACTTGTGTTTCCATAGAAATAATCACTAAAATCTTCAACTAGCATCATATAGTTTCCACTAGTGTTATTATTTGTATCATTTCTAAAGTTTTTATAGTACGCTTGTCTTGTTTTAACTACTACAGTGTTATTTGTTCCTAGTTTTAGTTCATCAGGTGGCCTTTTTGATGGATAAAGGTATGTAGTAGAGCTATGGTATGTTGTTTTGTAGTAGTATGGTACTTGAGTTGTATTGGCCATAGTTCTAGGATTGAGTTGTGTACCGTTATGTGGCGTTTGTGCCATTTTGGTTACATCTTTGGTATGCAGTCATTATTATTCTTATGATAACTTGTTTCGTATTCTCACGATACATTCCTTTTCCAGTCTCCCATCTTCCTGCTCATCATATCTGGAACAAATGAAACAGTCAATTAGATAAAGATAAACATGTTTTGAATATGTGAAACAAAATTTAATGTTTTCCTATTCTGAATGTTTATGTATGTAATTACGAGTAGAATTCTCAAGTGATCAAACTTTTCCAATTTAAAAAAAAATGAAATAATAACTGAAAACTTTTTAGGTATATTAGCTTATGAAATAAATCTATTATACCAAAATGGTGTATTTCTTGGAACAAGCGCGTCCACAAGTAATTGGACTAAAAACATTATGAGTTCGTAACGTTCTAAAATAAACAGTTTTATCAAATAAGTAGTAAAAATACTTTTCTATTATTATTGAATGATGAAATTCAACATAGTGTTACAAAACTCAAAAGAAAATCTTAAAATATAATCAACAACAACGTAGCTCCTTCAGATTGTAATAAAACCCAATTACAACGAATAACGCTTTTGCAATTTCAAACGCCCGGCTGCGAGAATTTCTGTTGTCGATCGACAATAATTACTGGCGACGTTTTTCCCTTTTCCACTTAATTCAAACTGATCGACGAAAAACAAAAAGTGGGGTCGTTCTAACGAAGCTATCCGAAGATAATGAATGATCCATTAACTTCCGCTGTTGATTGATTGGGTGATATTTTAATTTTGGCATTATCCCTAAAGGCCTAGCAGAGCGTAATTACGAATGATGGCTTTAAAAACCTTCATTCATTTAATTTTTTTCTTTCTCAATTAGCCTTTTAATTGGAGTTAAGTAATAGCCCTTCCGGGCGTTTATCGACCATGGCCGCCCATCTTACGATCAGCCAGGTACGCGGGATATATTCTCGTGCACAAGTGAATGCACAAGCACAGGTGCACTCCGAATTTCCTCACTCTCATAGTTCAGTAGGACAGCAATCTGACACGGCCGGAGAGTGATCAGGTGCTGGATCAACAACTTAACGTGCCTTCCGAAGCACCTCCATCCATTCAATGACTAGCCACAGCGAAAATTGCATCCCAAGCCAGCGCACTATTGAGCTAATTTAGCTAATCGCTTTTATTAAAGTGTAAAGAAAGACTGTTCTGGAAACATCAAACTTCTGCCAATACTATGCACAACATTGTGGATCGTTACTTCAAAGTTTTTAATCACTCGCCGATAAGCTTTGTAAATAACAACTCTGGTTACACAGCACTTGAAGGAATAAATCAATGGGGAACCATTTAGCGCTTTGATGCAAATCAGGGCAGAGTAGCAACTCGCGATGTGATAGACTGTATTATGGTAATATGCGACCATTCATCGATTTTACGAGTGCCACAAGGGTCCTCTTTTGTGTATATTACAAAAGGCTTTAAAATGTTTTGGTACAATGGCAGAGTAACGAAAATATATGGGTATGGAATTAAATTGCGATTAAAGAAAAAAAAATGGTTGTTTGATCGTTTATTAAATTTGAAAATGAATTAAATACTGTTAGAGATTAAAGTGGAACAATATTGTTATGCTCTATGAAGACGTTATCGGAAGACATGTGAAGCAATGTACATAGTGAAATGTGTCTACAGATGACCATAAAATTTAGGAACTCTGAACTATGGGCTGAAGGAATTTATGGATCTTTCTCATTCTGCAGGCTATCCGCTGTTATCCTTTTATTAATACAACTAGTAGAATATAATTGTTTCTGAATGGAAATAGATTATTATTTAAATAAGTACAAACATTGAGATCTACTAAGAATATTATTCACTGTCCTTACACGCATAGCCAAATATAATCGCATGTTATAAAAAGACTTATTTATACATATTTTCACATGTGAAATAATACGAAACTCTTTTAAAATAACCCAATTGTATTCCTAAGAGAGCTAAGAAAAAAATTCAACATTTAAAATATCGTAATTCAAGCGCTATAAATAAAAAGTGTGTTTATTTCTCTTTGAAGTCAAAAGTGCACAAAGGTCAAAGCGAAAAACCTTTATAATATCAGTATTACATTGGACCGAATTATTCAACTGTAGCAGAACTCTTTGTTTTGAATATTCTTAGATATAAGCACGTGTACAAAGCTTTTGATATGTTAATCTGAATGATTAGCGCATGCTTGCAACTTTACACTGTTTAAGTCTTAAAATGAAATTATTATTTTTGTAAACTTTTTTTAACTTCTGTAGTCAGCACAGAATCATGAATGTTTAATCTCTTAAATTAAAAATTAAAGTATTAATATATTGATTACTAGCTGACCCGACAGACTTCGCACTGTCAAAAAAAAAAACTGGGGCAGGGCTGTTTTAGGGTTTTCTCGGCAATTATTCGATTTTTTCTCGCCGTAAGAACCATCCTTGGACTTGAACGAACATCTATTTATGTCTCATTGCAAGGCAAAGGCCTCCATCATTTGAAATCATGTTTTCGTTACGAAGATGGGTTCTGGCTTAATCACCACGCTTGCCAAATTCGGGTTGGTGATAACCAGAGACACTTTATATCGGCAAAAGTTTTTAGTATCCATTCCGTTTAAAAGGGAACCAATTGAATGTTCCATGTTTTCGTGTGCCATGCTAAGTATTTTTCCTGAGTCTTTTTTCAGACCTGCTGGTGTTGTTCAAATGAACAATTAGGGTAATGTTTTGGAGAAACTCTCTAGTGATTTATTTAAAAAGCTTTCAAGGTATATTCCGCAAGAGAGTTGAAGTTGGGACATCAAACATGTTTACCTACAAAGTGAAGTAGCAGAACAAAATCTTACAAAAGAAGACAAAATCTCGAAAAGTTTTAACTTATCTAACAAAACAAGTCTTGAAAAAATAATAATTCTTAAAATGTTGTATTTTTTTTCTCATCTAACAAAACTTTAAAGTGTTTGTTGCATTCGCTCAAGATTTCCAAGTTTTCTTATTAAAGTGGCACAAAAAATATATCTTTAAAGGCACATTTCTAATGACATTTTAATTATACCCGTATCCAAAATGTCTGCTATCAAAACATCGTTACAGATGCTAACCGTTCCATTGGAGATAAGAGCTGTCTTTTTGTTGGAAGGTTGGCTGATTTACGCAATGTTTTATTTTGGTTCCGTTTGTTTAATGCTGGGACAATTTGAGGCAAATGCCTGTACAATGGAAAAATAATAGGTGTAAAATTGTCGAAATAGGTACAAAAAAGCGTAAGAAAAGAGTATGAACATATTTGAGGGATAATAAAACTATGATTGCGGGTGGAGTTTCGAGATTTTCCATAAAGTAAATTTTATTAATGTATCTTCCTAATCTATACTCTGAAAAAACATAAATTTTGTGCACTTTTTAGGGTTCCGTAGCCAAAATGGCAAAAAAACGGAACCCTTATAGATTCGTCATGTCTGTCTGTCAGTCTGTCTGTCTGTCTGTCTGTCTGTCTGTCCGCCAGTCTGTCACAGCCACTTTTTTCCGAAACTATAAGTACTATACTATTGAAACTTGGTGAGTAGATGTATTCTCTGAACCGCAACAAGGTTTTCACACGAAAATAGAAAAAAAAATTAAAAAATGGGGGGTCCCCATAGTTAGAACTGAAACTGAAAATATTTTTTTTCATTGAACATATACGTGTGGGGTGTCTATGAATAGGTCTTTAAAAATTATATTGAGGTTTCTAAGCTCATTTTTTTCTTAAGTGAATACTTTGCGTGACAGACTCTTCCAAAGTGGAAAAAAGTGTGTCCCCCCCCCCCTCTAACTTCTAAAGTAAGAGGATGATAAATCTGAAATAAATATATAATGTACATTACCATTAAAACTACCAACGAAAATTGGTTCGAACGAAATCTATTCAGTAGTTTTTTTAATACGTCAAAAATAGAATTTGTACGGAACCCTCAGTGCGGGAGTCCGACTCGCACTTGGCCAATTTTTTAATACATACTCTTACTTAGATAGCCCCGAAATACAGTGCACAAAACTTTTGGTTTCTATTAATAAGAATCCATTCCACATCTTTGGCGTGATTACCAAATCGTAAGCCAAACAACGTGTGCCTTAAAAATATTGGCACGAAGGAAAAAATCAATTCTTCTCATTTTAACTTTTGATCTTCAATCTGAAGTGCCTATAAAAGCGATTACGGCACTCACAGAGATGAATCATTATCCATTCCTCGGTCACTTGAGCGGGGTCTCACTTGTAGCGAGAACGCTGGAAAATGTGACTCATGTTATATGTATGTACGTACGCGTATATTCTTCACTATTACGTTGCACTTTATAGAGAAGGCAATGGCAAATCACTCCATTAATTTTGCCAAGTTAGTTGTTGTGTGTTTAATTTTCATCCAAGGATCACGACCCTCTGTAATGAGCGATACAATTACCACGACCCTTAATGATGAGGAACAAACTCAAGGAGAGGACGTTGCACTTTAGAACCTTATATTATCATCATCTTTATTCAATCCAATCAAATCAAAATTGACTTTTTTTACCTACGTAGCCAACAGTACCTACGGCATAATTATAAACGTATGATAAAATCACAATGACTCTTCCACCGACTTCAGAACGCAGTTATATATCGAGAAGAAGCGGCAGGAAACTCGACAGTTCTTTTTAAATCGCCAAGAATTATCATTATTGGACTGCAGTCCTCTGCTAAACGGTAGCCTTCCTTAGATGGGGGGCTAGGTAAAGGCACCTTGCGGGGTGTAAAAAACGCTTAGTAAATAACCGCAGTCCGGTGAAAGTTACAACATAGACGAATGTTGCTGCTTATCCCTCCGTATTATAGACATTTGTGTGCATGATCGTGTCTGCTTGTGTTGGTCTGGGCGTTATAAGTTATCTATTTAAGTTTATTTGTATAAATAAAAAGTAAGTATACAATTACAGTACTCGTCATTGGTTTTATCCCAGTTATTATTTGAATCTAATTTATGGTTAATGTGAAAACATTAATAAAATAAAAGAAAAATAGTCACTGATTGACGCATAGATCGTATTTAAATTAAACTTGCCTTCTGCTGTGACACTTTTTATAGCTCAATCGTGGCTAAAATCTCAAATTATAACTTGGTTATAACATCGAAATTTTCTCATTTTAACTTCTGATTTTCATCCATAATGGCCTATAAAAGCAATTATGAATCTTTATGAGACGACTCATTACCCTTTTCTCAGTTACTTCAAACGGGGCTTCATTTGTAGCGTGTAATTTCATATTTCAAACCGACAAAGAGGTTAATTTGTGTTCAGTAGCATGAATGAATGCACAAGTGTACTCGTGTGTGGCAGTTTGTTGTGCTAATTTACTGAGGAACTAAGATACTTGTTATCAATACTAATATAATAAAGCTAAAGATTTTGTTTGAGTGTTATCGTGTTGGATACTCAATCGAGGAAGGCTCTAAGCTTTAGTACATAATATAACACAATGTGTTTGTAAACTAAAATTCACGTGGACGGAGTCGCGGGTGGCCGCTTGCTAAAGATAAAAGTATATAAACTAGAGTACTAACTTAGCTTTAGAATTTTTCCTCTTACTTCCTATAAATTAATGCATTGAATTCTGAGGTTATTGTTACTAACACTTTATGGACCCTGTCCGAAATAAACGATTTTCAATTTATAAAGTGAAGAATATAATATGACATATGTATTTCTTCTATGTGTTGCTTTCTATTATTATTGACGATTCACAAGTGCTTTTCTGAGTGCTTTTCTGAAAAATCAAAATTTACTTTATTCAAACAGGTTTCAATAAAGTATATTTTGATTTTATTGTCTAGTCTGGACCGTTACAAAAAAGCTTCTTTATTACCCCGCTGTCATCCCAACCACGGGCAACTTCAGCAAGACTCGACATTCGGACAGGCGACGACCTGACTTGATAGATGGCCGATCAGCAGATCATTAGCGCCTCAAATAGAGAGTTAGGCCGAGCGTTTATTAGCTGTAGAACATATTAGCGACCCTTGAGATTAGGGTTATTGATGGGGCTACCGGGGAACTTTTTAATTGTGAAGGACAGGTCAAAGATTACCTTTTTGGAGGTAGAAGATTGACGATTTTTTGTATGTTTGAAACACAGTATTTTACCGTGTCAGTTTGTAAAACATTTTATTTTAAATATGCGTCAAATATAATGCGTTTTTATTAATATTAAGATAGAAAAAGATGTGTAAACACATGCACAATTACTTACTTTACAACCAATCTATTTGGCAGAATAATATCCACCACGAAAAAGGATATACGAAACGTACTTAATAATATAATTGACGCCTTTGAAAATGTGAATTCAAAATATTTATTTCTAAACAACAATCCATGATTAATGCTTTCCCAACCTCTTTGTTCCAAAATAATCGGTTTACGTTGCACCATGATCAAAAACTCAGACAGTTACTTTATTGAATTGAAGCCACAGCAACAAAAGCTTTGTTATTTATCAATAATCCTTTGTAGGATATTGTGGTTCCTAAAACCACTGTTTTTCTTAACCTACGCTCAAATAAACCCTATAGTGCCGTTAAGTGTTATGAATGAAAGAATAACATACAAAATAGTTTTCCATAAAGTTACGGAGGTCAGACTGCAGTTGCTTCATTGTAATAACCAGATCGTATTCAGGATCATAGTCGTAGCGTACCCTGGTCTCCGAGGCAATGGCCGAGGATGTAATTCGGAAGAGGTTCTGGAATGATGATGATGAGTTAAGTCCAAAAAAGAAGTGACATAAGACCACAAAAACCAACAACGTGGTAGATTAAAGTATTTGAAAATTCGGAAACCAATGCAATTCGGAAACATGCCATTTAACTTCTATTCTTTGATTCAAAACCCAGAAACAAACAGTTACAGCCGATTAACTTAACAATCCTATTCATATTACTCCAATATAACTTCATCATAATATTGACACGGACTTCTGAAAGCCCCAGCTGAATACATTCTCACGACGTATTCGTAAACATGTCGGGTTATTTTAAAAACAACGCGAGGTGGCGTGTTTATACTAAGATGCATAAAAGTTGACCAATGTGAAGAAGGCACTTTTAGTCTAGCCTTTAGGTAAAAGCGTAAGAAGTGAATGTGTCAAGATTCATCATCATCGTCCTATGTCCTCTCCCGGTTGCATCTTTGGCCATTGCCTCGGATCCCAGGGTACGCTACAAAGATGCTCCGGAATTAATCACACTGGTGATAACAAACGTACATGAATGCGTAAGTCTCAAACTGGCTTCTTACTACATATCTACAAAAAAAATATCTGCAGTAGGCTGTACTGCAGATATTTTTTTTGTCAGCCGACGTGGTCTAGTGGTTTAATTACAAGGCTATGCGGAACCTTGAGATCCTATTCTTTGGTTCGATTCAAGGTTCGGGTTAAGATGGTGTCGATTTGCCGATCACAGCCCGTGCTTACGACCAATCTGCTTTTGGCAAGCTTGGTGATAGCCAGAACTCGTGTAACGAAAACATACATTCTACACGAGAGTACGGGCGCAGACGGCCGCTATTTCTGGTCATCTTTCGCAAACCATACTGCACCAGAGACGATATTTCAGAGACCCAAGTCAGTTTCAATTTTGTTCACTGTAACTTACCTCTCCATTTTGCTATTCAGTGTTTCGACGGTTCGCGGAAAACTTTACGGCATCAGGCGTTTTAAGTAATTGTTTTTTTACTTTCCAGATTAATGGCTCGAATGAATTTATGGTTTATTTGTTTTTTTTTTAAGCTTGGCGGAGCGGAAATTCTACAGCCAGTGTTTCAGCAAAGTTTGTTGTTTTAATTTGCATTCAGCACAAAGTACTTTCCGTTTTTTGATTTTAATTTTTAGGCACCTGATTCCGACATTTGGTATAATTATCGCCTTTGTTCAATCGATTTTGTGTGCTGTTTGTGTTGGAATATAAGGAATTCTGGATTCCATTCTTGCAAGTTTCCAATAAACGATGCTTTATTATCAAGTCAATCTATGATGCACTTACAACAGCATTAAACCTGTGTATCACCCCCCCCCAGAAAACCCCAACCTACACTACTCTACCCTAACTAACCTAGTGCTTATTAATGCTAATTGATGCTAACTGAAACCTAATTGAGACCTAAATGACCTAACCTATCTAGCCCTAACTAGAATATCTAAGCTATCTAAGTTGTTTTCTATAAATAAAATAGTAATAATTACTGGCTCGTGATGTATTCCTACTTTGGCACATGATCGTCTAATTACCCTTCGTTGTTCCTATAGTAACTCAGTTTCTATTAGGAATTGGAATAAAGTTATGGTAATATTGAAGTAAGTAATTGAATTATGATGATAATAACATACAACCTTTCATACATCAATCTTATTTGTTAATGCTAGGTACCTAAATCATAAACTGAAGAACCTAAAACTTAACACATGGAGAAAGTTGAATAGATAGTTATGTATATATATATATATATCGATGCCTAACGGCCAAAATGGCCTAAGCGACATTTTTTGCGAAATCGACTTATATACATCATTGGAATCGCCTTTTTTTTCTCCGTCGTTCTATCTAGGTTTCGTCACTCTAGCTCGTAGTTTTTGTCGGTTATGCGGTTGGTAAATTAAGGCTCCAAGCCTTAATTTTACGTCCTAAGCGCCCAATATTTTGGGGTTTTCTTCATTCTGGTGGTTAGAAAATGTAATATTTTAAAATAGTTACTTAGACAATTTGGCTTAAAAACAATAAATAACAAAAATGTCGCTTAGTACTTTCGGGCCGCGAATTTCAAACATAAGATATGGCGCTTAGGATTATTTGCCCTATCACATATTTCTATTCATTGTGGCGCTTATCCCATTTTTTTCTTAAAATACATGATCCAATTTATGGGTATTGGTGTCCCTGATCGCAGACTTTCGCTGGTACAGGTTATCTGCGACACCCTGTATATTTAGTATTTCGCTAACACTAAGACTTTTTCGTCAATCACTTCTTACGTTGGCTTAATGTCGGTTAAGCAATTTTAATAAGAATACTGATGCACTTAAGTCGCTTCTGGCTAACATGATTTTTTTTGGTAAAGGTGGTTACAACATTTTTGCTGTAAAAAAATAAATCCATTTGGGCTCAAGCGACAAAAAACACCCTTAGATGAATGATTTTTAATACTTTAATGAATACATCTCGTAGAGAAATATATTTTACATTTACACCTAAAATTTGGAATCTTAGGAAGCAAAACCCGGCTACTTATGATTTTTTTTCGAAATTTTTCATCTTTAATCCTCTCTCCTGTAAAGTTTGGTAAATGTCGGTTAGGCCTTTTTGGCCGTTAGGCATCGATATATATGTATGTTTACTTTATGAAAGAGGACATAATGTATTGCGGCCCTCCTTAAAGGAGGGGGATGAGCCTCCGGCGCTCCGAACTCATCCTGTGGCCTCGTCCATTGACTTGGTCGGCTTCCCACCGCTTGACACAATGCAAATGTCATATATACAGCAAGAGGATGCAACCCGTGACTCTATGTGTGTCCAGCTCACACTCAAATCAATAGAGTACAATCTTGTGCACAAAAGTTGATCACTCTAGCTTAGATGAGTTTAATGGGAAACAACATTATAAATAATAGCTGGTAATAAAGTTATTGCAATCATAAACAATATAATATGTATAGTTGTAAAGATTCGTCAACTGAACCACATTCTATAGATAACTTATTCTGATCTAGAATAAGACTAAGTTTATATTACAATAAACTGGTATGCTGAATAAGTTAGTATGGCCAATGAATCCTCCTGCTCCGTCAGGCAGACAGAAGAGACTCGTGCCGCATCGCATTACACAAGCCAACCAACAGACCAACAAACCTATTCCCTCTAGGAATAACTCTTTAAAGCAAATTCACATAAAATGGTTCAAATCAACCAAACCAATACAAGTATGTCTTCTAGTAAATAAACATAGGTTAGAACATTCAACCAACATCAAACTTTACATATAAAACAGACTAGGCTTTCTAGCTCGTTAACCACTTAGCTTTAACGCCGTTCTCGTTCATCAGCACAGCGAACCAGCTTACTTCTCGAAGGTTCAGCTATGCTCCAAACACCTTTAGCCACAACACTGACTCTAACTTAGCTTCTACAAGCTTTACAAGTGAAGACTGATTTTAGATTAACTTTCGGCAAGAGCACTGATTCTAGACACTACATCAGCTAGACTGCTCTCGAACACTCCCGACGTGCGGCAAGCAAGACTGCTCCCGAACTCTGACTGAACTTGACTACGAGCGAGCATGACCGCTCCCGAACTCCAATTGAAACTGACTCTCTGGGCGAGCATGACCGCTCCCGATCCCTCTATGAAAATGACTGTCTGGGCGAGCATGACTGCTCCCGAGCTCCATTCGATACTGACCGTCTCGACTGAGACCCCTCTCCCTTATATATGGTTCCTTCCTTTACGAGATTGTAGCTGATATCACGACATTGCAGCAGATATCACGAGTTTGTAGCAGATATCACGACTTTTCAGCAGATATCACGACTTTGCAGCAGGTATCACGACTTTGCAGTAGATATCACGACTTTGCAGCAGATATCACGACTTTGCAGCAGATATCACGACTTTGCAGCAGATATCACGACTTTTGACACGAAAGGGACGCCTTTATGCTTCTGACAGAGATAGCTGTCCTATCGTCCACGCCCATTTCTCCTCCGGCCGCGCCCTCGGATCAACAGTCCGAACTCTAGTATAAGTAACTTGAGCATAAAAAATATAATTTCGTCTTCTTAGTTTATTATGTTATTGAGACATAATTATTTAATTTAAACAATATTTATCCTATTTCAGTCATAATACACAGTTTCATGTATTTTCCTTACTTTTAGTACTCTATAACAATCATAAGAGTAACCTGTCAAATAACGCATTATCTGCTTACTTCATTTCGGACCAGTCTCATTTTCCCACGAACTGTCATCTGTCAAAGGAATGTCATCCGTTTGTTTACATATTAATTATTTACTTTAAACAGTAAAAGACAATGCCGATTTTGTTAGGGGAGTTGGCGTCTTTTTTTTTTCGAGCGTCCACCAACCAAACTTGGTAATCTATATTCTTGAGGGCATTACAAACGATATTTGCTATGGCAGTATAGCTGTAAACTCAGTCCGAACTGAGTAAATCAGGTTAGAACTTCTTTTCGCTTCATACATTTTTCTATGGGAAATTGCATTTTTTTGTTTCTTGCGTCCATCAACAAAACGTGAAAATATATATTCTTGAGGTCATCACAAACAATATTTGCTATGGCAGTATAGCTGTAAACTCAGTCCGAACTGAGTAAATCAGGTTTGAACTTTTTTTCACTTCATACATTTTTCTATGGGAAATTGATTTTTTTTGTTTCTTGCGTCCATCGACGAAACGTGAAAATAAATATTCTTGAGGTCATCACAAACAATATTTGCTATGGCAGTAAAGCTGTAAACTCAGTCCGAACTGAGTGAGACAGCCAAAAAAATTCAATTTCATACATTTTTCTGTGGAAAATAGATTTCATCGACGAAACGTGAACATATATATTCTTGAGGTCATCACAAACAACATTTGCTATGGCAGTGAAGCTGTAAACTCAGTCCGAACTGAGTAAATCAGGTTTGAACTTTTTCACTCTAGGCGTTCGCTCCTTCATTTTTGTATGGGAAATTGCAGTTTTTTTTCTCTCGTCCATCGAGCAGACATGTAAACATGTATTCTTGAGGTCATCACAAATTATATTTGCTATGACAGTATAGCTGTTAACTCAGTCCGAACTGAGTCAGACAGCCTAGAACGATTTCACTCCAGGCGATCATTCCTGCATTTTTGTATGGGAAGTGCAACTTCTTTTTTTCTCACCAAACATGTAAATAATTTACATGAAAAATGTATATTCTTGAGGTCATCACCAACGATATTTGCTATGGCAGTTTAGCTGTAACTCAGTCCGAACTGACTCACACTCAGATGACAGGCCAGAACTATTAAAATGGCTAAAGTAAGGTAAAGAATTGAGACCAGATAATATTTCCATGTGTTTATTAACAGAAATAAAAAAAATATGTTAGGTTATACCGCGTTCATGGAATTAATTATTACATAAAACAGTTGAGAAATGATACAGATAAGGAACTTTTAGTAGAGTAGCATTATTACTCAGTTAATAATATTGTCACCTTTGTTCCTCATCACTTGACTCCACGGCTTCTTCTTATAGATCTTGTCGAATTATAATGCTTTCCAAAAAAAGAGCAGGAGGACTTATGCTGTCCTGATGCCTACCCCATCCTAAATACCATATTATTGCCATTATATGGGAACAAGTCCCCAGTGTTCTTTTCCCAACAATGCAGCTACAATAATTTGATTTGATGGCTTGTATTCCTCGCCGATTTCTTTCAACCAAAAATTAGCAGAAGTATTTTTTAGCATGCCGGTGTCGGGACTGTATTCTGCCCCTGAATAGCAATGGACTAGAAACCATGATGTTATAATGCTCCAGATCTCTTGTGTTCATTACCCTGCACACTTCTATTTTATAGTATCCATTTTCTTTTATATGTTCCCCATAATAGCTTCTAGCCTGCTTTAATTGGTATGTACCAAGAGCGTATACGATTAGCTCGTCCATGGATAATACAGGAATATTTAGGATGGGGAAGGCACTAGGACAGCATAAGTCCTCCTGCTCTTTTTTGGAAAGCATTATAATTCGGCTAAATCAAGAAGAAGAAGCCGTGGAGTTTTAATGATGGTTTTCAATAGTTCCTTGTTGTCATTTTTGTACTGTTTAATGTAATGATTAATGATATTATGAACGCGGTATAACCTCAGATTTTTTTAGTTAACTTAACTAAGTTGGGGGAAGGCGTAAGTCTACTTTTCACCTTTTTTTTTTTTTTTTTTTCGTTGGAGAATGCCTTGACGCACCATGACACCGCGGGACCAGCGTAGCCCGCGGCCGTGTGTGGGGCTCGAGCGTATGAAAAACTACGCCCCCTACCCACTAAACTCCAACGGTTTCCCCTTCGCTCGTATGGGGACGGATCGCTGCCAGCCACCGAGGGGCGGCTTATGTTCGACCCGTCCGCTGAGCGCCCCGGCCTGATGCGGTAGGCCGGGGGTGACGCCTCAGGAGGACCACCCGAGAAAAGTCTACTTTTCACCTTACAGTTTTATAGTTTAGAATATGAGGATGAATTTTGTTATTACGAGGAATCGTTTAAAGCGGTTAAGAGTGTATGTCAATAAACACATCAAAATATCAACTAGCCTCAATTCTTTACCTTACTGTACATTTAAATAGTTCTAGCCAGTCTCACTCAGTTTGGACTGAGTATACGCCTATACTGCCATAGCAAATATCGTTTGTGATGACCTCAAGAATATATATTTTCATGTTTGGTCGAAAAAAAAGTTGCAATTTCTCATACAAAAATGCAGGAGCGAACGCCTAGAGTGAAAAAGTTCAAACCTGATTTACTCAGTTCGGACTGAGTTTACAGCTTCACTGCCATAGCAAATATTGTTTGTGATGACCTCAAGAATATATATTTTTACGTTTCATCGATGGACGCAAGAAACAAAAAAATTCAATTTCCCATAGAAAAATGTATGAAGCGAAAAAAAGTTCAAACCTGATTTACTCAGTTCGGACTGAGTTTATAGCTATACTGCCATAGCAAATATTGTTTGAGATGACCTCAAGAATACATATTTTCACGTTTCGTCGATGGACGCAAGAAACAAAAAAATTCAATTTCCCATAGAAAAATGTATGAAGCGAAAAAAAGTTCAAACCTGATTTACTCAGTTCGGACTGAGTTTACAGCTATACTGCCATAGCAAATATTGTTTGTGATGACCTCAAGAATATAGATTACCAAGTTTGGTTGGTGGACGCTCGAAAAAAAAAGACGCCAATTTTACGCATTGTCTTTTAGGTCATGAAACCTATTAAACTGGAGTTCTCACTTTGTAAATCACTTAACCAAAGAGGATAATCTAAGGTAAGCTACTCATTGTGTAAATACTCTGTTCAATACTTCGATATTTCAATACATCATTTCATTGATTTCGACACTGATTTGTTGTTATTTCTTTTACAGAAATCTACTGGTTGGACTTATACATACTGAAGATAAGTAATTGGAACCTTTCACCTCAACTTGTGAAAGATAATAAACTAATGTAATTAATAAGATTTTGCTCCAAACTCAACCTTTCATCTTCATGAACAACGAAGAAGTCTCCAGCATTCCCATATATATAAGGATTCACCAGTGTAATAGACTAACGTGATGGTGTTTCTTCTTTCTTAATGAGACTGATTTAGTGTTTTGATTCTAACGTTGAGCATGTAAGTTTGATTAATAAATATTTACCCCAAAGTACTTCTTCAGTGTGAAATTATTTAACCTTCGTAATTGTTAACTTAGTTATCACAAAATATCAACTAGACTTATAGATTTTATATTATTAACGCCAACTTAATCATGATTAATTAAACCTCCCAAGTTTTGTGAATGATGATGATCATTCCACTAACCGGTGAATTACCTTACGATACTAATAGTACTAAAACAACTCTAAATTAAATACTATTTTACAGCATTAGCTATCTAGGCTAGCTTTGTATCAAATTATTGATATTTAAGTACTTTCAGCATACTTGTTTGTTTATTTGGGACGTTAGCCTTGCGTACCGTCACACCTGGTCATCAAATCGTTCGTTAAATCGCATAAATAGATTACTAACTGAAAAGTTAACTACATTAAAAAATACGCCGTATATCTTAACAAAATTATGCAGCGAGGTTAATACCCCGAAAGTTTTAAGTAAATTCCCAACACTTATTCTGGCATCCGAAAGAAAAAAATGATGCCACAGATAAGTCCTTATTTTACGAGTAATTTGATTCACTTCAAAACTCGAAGTTCCAAAGAGTCTGCCTCACTTTTATATTACTTTAAGTGACTTTTATGGCGCTAGTTGAAACTAAAGTAGGCTATCATTTTTTATTACGCTATAACAGCTATTCGTTTTATCTTGTTTGAGTAGTAAGATAATTAATTGTTATTTAAAACTAGAGTGATAAATTCAAATAATGATTAAATACGTGCTAACATCAAAACATCATCCTTAATTCGTCCCCTTTGGTAGATTTTAAGTAAATACAAAAAGAAATGGCGGGATATACTCGTATATTTATAGTTTTTACGTACTTTTAGTTACACGTCTTATAACTGAATACTTACCTTAAAATTATTTTTTCACGTGTTTAAGGTTGATGTTAATCAACCTTAATAAATAAAAAAGAATGAAAATGTTAGTTAAAAAATATTTGAATATATTTCTAAGGAACAGTGAAAATTCCCTTTACCTGCATCGAAAAATAAAATGCCACATAATATAGGCGGCCTCACTAAACTAAGCGCAAATTAATACTTTGGTTTTAAGCTCGAACCACCATCGCAGGTGTATAAAGCCAGGTTATAAACTCGCATCGCGTTGTTAGTCCACAACCGACTGTTAGTTCCATTTTAGTTACCAATTTACTATTAGAATAGTATTATTCCTAGCGGGATTAGGAATATCGAACCTTTATTAGCAGGTAGCATTGTTAAATATAGTTTCAATTTGAAAACAGCAAGCTTGGTTCGTATTTTATTTAGGAATAAATTTTAGGTCTCCCAACTTTAGTAGTATTATTGCCAGCCAAGAATATGAAATATGAAATGTTGGAATTGCATAAATAAGCAATCTTCGCGACTCGTGGCCCATCTGAAAGTAATGATGGCATACTTTGTCCAGAGGACTATGCCAGAAAGTGTCGTTTTACGTCAATACTTTATAGCCGTTAGTACCTATAACTCATAAAAGAACATTTATCTATACTAATTTACTAAATTTAAAGAGTTTGTTTGTTTGTTTGTTTGAATACGTTTATCCCTTAAGTACTGGTTCGAATAAAAACAATTTTATTTGGTTGGGTCGTCCTTTTTGAGAAAGTATTTATGCTAATATACGAGTATAACACTATATGTTTGTATATGCGGAAATTGGAGGCCGCTAGTTTATAATTTTAGTATGATTAAATGGAGGAAGACCAAGTAGGATAAGGGTTACCTAATAGTAAGTGATCACTATTATATCTTAAGATAATAACAGAAGGGGAATCACAAAATACATGGCAAACCTAACTTATATAGGCATAATAAGTTGAAGAAAATTTATCCCCTAATAAAACACTGATAAAATTAATACAGACATACCTTAAATTCCTAGTTATAAATTACATAATTATTTCTTTTATATCTAATAGCGGACAACCTACCATTTCCTTTTGTGAGGAGGAAAATGTTAAGAATTTCTATTATTAAGTCTTTATTGTACCCTGGGGGCAGGAATGTTCTGTGTCATCTCTGGAGGCCAATCCATGTCTCGACTAATTGATTTTGAAGATAATCTCCCAAGCGTTTAACAAAAAATATTATATAATTTTTATTAAAAGGCCGCAATTCCGACGGGCGATATTGGTTCTTCGAAATATGAAAAAGACTTATTTTTGCGACCTCCCAAATATGTTTGTATTTCATCAACAAGTAATTTGTACACGCTTAATTTCAGAGAGGAATGATAATACATAAAAAACACCTATTGCATGTTGTTTTGATGTTTTTCAATTTTACGGTTCAATGCTATTTTCTATAAGAAGAATAAAATGCTTTCAAAGCTCAGACATGAATTTCCTGAGAACAACGCAAAAGTTTAAAATGTTAATTAACTTGAACATTCCATTTTAAGCGTGATACCATTGTATAATTTGGGATTGTTGAAGTAACTATTGACTTATAATAGGTACTATGTATCTAGACGTAGGTTATTTATAAAACCAAATATTTTAATTCCAACTTGAAATAAAGGTATGTTGATCAATTATCTTCCTCCAATACCCAATTTACTTTTTTGTTTTTAATAGAACAAAGTTATTTGCTGATTGACATTCATAGATACTAGATAGAATACTTGTCATCAACAGCGATCAAATCGTTATATTTCATTTATACGTTCGAATATCACATAAAACTTTTGGAAGGAGTCCTTAAACCGCTGCAATTGACTGGAAAATCCGTATGAAAACCTAGTGCCACTAACATTTTACGATGTGCGAAAAGTAATAACCGTCGAAAACGGAAAGCTCGTACGGGAACGCAACAAAAATCAAAATACGACCCGAACGTATTCGCATAACATTCCAAATTCAAAATTCTCGGCACGTTCATGAAAGGCTCTAATTTCGAGACGGCCTGTGATGTCACACGTGAGTCCTGGCCACCTGTCATCGCGTTCCGATGCCGCTTTTAGAAAAAAAAAAGAAATTCTACTGAATGAATGAGACGTGCCGTTCTACGTGCTACCATTTTGAATGCGGCTTCGATTGCGGGATTGCGGATGCTGAAGTCAGTGCGGGAAACCGTGATGAGCGTAAAACGGAACGGAGGTATGTGATGTGTTTTTTTTATAATAGTATATTATTGTGATTTTTTTGGTAGAATGCTAGGGACATTTTTTATAAAGAAGCTTTTAGGGTCACTTTTTGTTTACTATTAATTAATTAGATAAAAGTTATCTGGTCATAAAATAAAGTAATTAATTATACACTGAAACATACGTCCACAAAAGGATTAGGAGAAAACTGTGATTTTCATTGTGTTTTTTTTTTGTCATGAGAATGTAGGTTCGTGTTTCTTCGAATTATGAAGTAAAGTAATAAGTTCGTTTTATGTACACATAATCATCGCTTTTGCGACGATACGTAACACCACAAAAACAGTGATAAAATAATCGTTACAAAGTTTATGTAAGAAGTTTTTAAATAAACGAAAGTTAAGACAAACAAAACAAATACTTAATAACAAAACAACTACTTTTCCAAAAACGCCTGTCTATAATTGGTTAACTAGTCCTATTAAATGAATTACCGAACCAGTCGCAGCTGCTAACTACCATATTACGAAGTTTATGCAAAATGATGTAATTTTATGCCAAAAATCCTAACGCTTCCGGTTATTTTACTCCGAACACGAAGTTGAGGTGGCTTTAAATTTAAACTTTCACAAGAGCAGTTTTTAGAGCACGATGTTGCCGTGAGTGTTATTTGAAATTTGCCTAAACAATGTTGAAACTATTTTACCGATATGCACTTAGCTCGGGAACAGGGAACTTTATCACTAATATTTTAATAGCGGAGACATTATGTTAGGTTTTGGTTACTGGGGTAATTTTCCGCACTGAGCTTCCGACGTGCCATTCTCATAAACAGACATTGAGTTATAGAGACTGTGGTTGTTCAAGTTAAGGTTATAGGAGAGGGGGCATAAACATAATATAAAACCTATTAAAATGTAGTCACAGCACAGATTATAAAATAAAGCTGCGGTCAGTAATCAAAATGTTCAAATCTGCCCCTGTGCTAAGATGCCCCTTCTTTCCTTTACTCAAATTAGGACCCAATATCTTTGTGACTTTTGTACTATGTACAGTACATAGTATAAACATCCCTTCTGTACTTTTATCTTCCTAAACCTACAAATGCTAAAGATATGAAATACGTAAGAATCCATTTCTGTTTACTGAGAAGCTCCGAATTGATTAGATACTCGTAGATCTAAATAAATAATTTACATAACAGAATCGAAACGGAGCGTTAAATTCGTCGTCGTTTTCCTCGAATAATAAATAACAGAGACTTATGTAAGTGAAAATGATAAGGTCGCGAGATTTCACCTTGAGACGTCGAAAGGGAAAATTGACATCGCCTAGCGAACTTAAAGTAGATATTTATCTGGTCAGAGGATCCAGTTGTACATTTTGTATTGTTCAGAAGTCTGACATTTGATCTTTTGTTTTTGTCTTGTAGTCAGTAAGATAAGATTGGTCGAATACAATTTA
The DNA here is from genome assembly GCA_958496325.1 of Nomophila noctuella. Taxonomy (NCBI): domain Eukaryota; kingdom Metazoa; phylum Arthropoda; class Insecta; order Lepidoptera; family Crambidae; genus Nomophila; species Nomophila noctuella. Next base: position 6,291,328 of record OY292496.1, on the reverse strand, counting down.
GTTCTCAAAGGACGTGTACCTAATGTTATATACAGTCATTTAATGGACTTGCTCTAAGTTAATTTAGATGTAATTAGGCGATGAGACATGACATGATATTATTTCACAGATGGGTAAATGTCAGTTGGACGAGATAATGTGCATTGTCAGAAAACAGTATGCCTCTCATGGTGTGGAAGATAGCTATAGGCGACATCTTAGTGATTCATCAGGTAAGTACATCTCCTTTTCATCATTAACTAACTATTCAATACAGAACATCACTATGATTTTTATTATGATCGTCTAGGCGTTTGTTCCGCTAGGTAACTCGCTTATTGCCTTGGAGCCTAAGTGCACTTAACCTGCATTTTTGACTCCACTTTACGCAGTCTTACTGCTTTTAACACAATCTCTAAACAAAAGAAACCCCATTCGAAACGAAACCGATCTCGCGTTCCAGCAAGCTGCACTGAAACAATGTTAATACCGACGCTGCCTTGCTTCGCATAACGAAGCTAGTTAGACACAAATGTCCAATATCGGCTGTGTCCACTTACAGAGTTGCAAACATATCGTGCTCTCAACTTGGTTAATCAGTGCCGAGACATTGAGACGCAGGCTAAGAACTCACGAGGCGGTTTTGTGCCGCGCCCGCCACGGTGACGGAAGTGCGATTTTGTTTATAAACTCACGATACCCTTTATTTGTGCAGTTCTACTGTCTCAGTTGAGATTAATAGCACGGAAATTGTCGGCACTGAGCGTTAGTCTAGTAGCTCCAGACTTCAAAGACAAAGGTCGCAGGTTCGAATCTCGGCAGAGGCAAATGCTTGTCATGAACACCGACTTTTGTATTGTGGTTATGGTTGTTTACAAAAGTGTATAAGTATGCCTATCCGTTACTATCAACCATAGTACAAGATTCGATCTCAGTTTAGGCTAGGCGAGTGGTGTGTTAGTTTTAGGAATTTATTTTCGCGTTTATATTTACGGACTAGCGACCCGCTCCGCACAGGTGCAACTTAATTTATCAGCGTTTCCCTCCTATAATATTATGCAACTTTGTATTGTACATAATATGAAAGTTCCTTAAGAATCATTCTATCTATTTAAAAAACCGCATCATAGAGACAGACAGATGGCGGATAGCGACTTTGTTTCATACTATGTACTGAAACTGCGGACCCGCAACCGCGCGGACGCGTATGAAAACCTCTCCGTGAGTTCTTAGCCTAAGTTGAGAGTTTGCTCCAACGGTGGTCGCCGCAAGTCGCTTGGCCGAGTTTGCTTTCAGATGGTTTTACGAGTGAGTTGATGGCCGCGCCCCAGTTGGCTCTTAGCTATTAAAGTATTAGCGACCCACTGGATGACCTCCCCAAACTTGAAACTTGGGAAATTATGCTCGTCTGTACATAGTTCTAATGACAACTTGATTGTTTGGAGATGAGTATAACTTGACTAACTGTATTCGAAGTAGCAGAGTTAGTATTCAACTAAGAGTAATTGCTTAACAGTATTGGAGTATGATATTGACGTGAAGTCACATTTTAGGTGTTACACTTATTCTATATTATTTTAAGACAGCCAGGCTTTTTGTTGTGTGAACCATCAAAACTTGCTTTTTACAAAAATAATTGTACTTTCAAATCTTAAATACCTTTAAAAATGTTAAGATTTCGTATCGTGGTGTATAGTATTTCTTTTTCTTAGTTATTTTTTCTTGGCTTTACAAGAAACTTAATCCGCTGTTTTTTAATACTCGTGCCATAATTAGCATAAATAACTTATAGCAATTGCTTTAAACTAAACCTCTTATCTTATGAATGATGCTATGCATGCTAAGTCTGTTAAAACTGTCAGTGACCCTAATGATAACCTTCAACTATAAAGTGTTTCTTAGCTATAAGGATTATAGAAAAATAAATAAAAACCTTTATTAAATACCAAAATTAAGTGACATTATTTAAATGATGCAAAGCAGCGACATTTTAATTTGTTCAATGGAGATTGCTGCAAATTAAAAGCTAGTTTTGTAGTGTATGACTGAGTGCCTTCAGTCTAACCAACTAATTTTTGCTACGGCTAAAGTAGGGCCTCTTGGTGTTTAAACCAATTGAACACCTGGGGTATTTAAAACATATTGCTACAAGGACCTTGTCAAAGAGCAAAACGTTCGGAGACTGGCTGGTTAAAAAAAAAACAGAACCAAGAGAGCAAATCTTGTTCGATTATCAAATAGCGCAGCGCGCGTAATTTTTTCCAAGGTTCATAATGTAAAGAGCTGTAATAGCTATGAGTAAGATTACTTGAAATTCAAAATTAATTTATACGCGAACGTAGCAAGACTTATTACAGTAATTTCATGTTCCTTTTGATGGATTAGTCTTACCTTGTACTGAAATTTTCTTCATATAACATCTTCACACCAATGAAAAATTACGTCAAATGACACCCTACCGGAGCCGGTAAGCACTACATGAATTTAGTATGTTTTGCCTTAAGAATAAGGTTTCAAATAAATCACTTGTACAAAATCACCATGCTGAATAATTCAACAGGTTATGTATGCTATGCTAGTAGACGAAATTGTTATTCTTACCCTTATAGCCTGTGATTTATTCTTGAGATGTAAAAAAATACGTACCTACCGACCTAATCTAAGTACTAAAACTTATTCAAGTATTTCAATAAAGGTCTCAATACCAATCTATATGAGAAAACATTTAGGTTGCATAAAACGAAATATGCTTCTTGTGCTGATTATTGCAAACCCAGAGTAACCTTACACTGGGTAAATAATAATTAAGATATAGTTCTTTTTTATTACAAAACGTGGGCAAAAATGGCCATAAATATTTTTAACTGGGCTATCATTGCTTGACCAGTAGTTAATGTATTCAAAGCTGACCATTTCAAATATCGATTTCACACAAAATAATCCTCTAAAAACTGCAATATATTCAGCTAAATTCTACGGCATTTTCAGCTTCAATCGAAACAAACGTTCAGTTAAACCAATATTGAATTTAAACGTAAAAACTAGAGCAATGGTCAGTCGTAAATCTTGGAATAAATGGGTTTACTGTCCGCGCTCAAAATCACCAGTTAGTTATCTGTTAGATGTATAAATTTCAAGTAAGATATAGTTGAAAGTGTTTAAAGGAGGTTTAAAGTTAGAACTTACCTAACTTTAGCTCTCTTTAAAGATAGCGCGAATGTAGCCAGTGTTTTCGACTAAATAGTTAGGTTGTTAGTGCTAACACAACATGTATTTAGTACTGAACAGTGCTACTGGGTATTTAGAAACGATCTTTATACCCATGTTTATTTTACACTGGTTTCCTATTTTATACCTCATAAAAACAGTTATTCGGGACAAAAAGATCATTTCCTTTTGGCTTTTTTTTTCACCTAATATGTCAACCCATACCCTGCGTGTATATCACATTTCATAAAAATCCGATCAGTAGTTTCAGCGTGATTGATGGACAAACATCCAAACAAACAAACTTTCACATTTATAATATTAAGTATGAAGACTTGAGTGATGACAGATCCGTTCTGCGAAGATTATGAGGTATTTTCATTGTAATGAAAATCTCCAAGGACAAAATCACTTATTGTGGTATGTATCGCATACCTACGCATTGTGTAATTTTAAGAATGTCATTGACATTAATTAAATTATATTGACAACAAGGTGAAATCTACAGTTAATTAGAATGTGTCCAATAATTGAAAATATTTCCATTTTACCATCTCAATTCAAGTCAATAAATATCAGATCCTAACATTTTTGGTAGGACACATTCAGATTGCTTGGCAAGACATTTAAAAGTGTTTGTCTGGGACATTTTTTCACTATCCAATATCTGGACCGTTGCCAAGTTGTCACTTGGCGTACCTATTATACAAAAAATACACGCCGCTCCAAGATTTTAGTCTTAATATTGTTTCTACATTTTTATGAGAAACAACCTAGGCCGAGACTAAGCTAAAAGAAAGTTATGTAGATTCGTGAAAATAAATTGTTGTTTTCGCTCCTGAATTTATTTGCGCAAGGTAAAACGTTTATTGTAAATAAAGTCTAAAGTATATCATATTTTTGTATGCTGTAATTACATACATAAAAACTATATAAACGTTTGTATATAGAATTAACTAAATGCAGCAAAAAAAAGAGCAACTATCGAGTTTCTTGCCACTCCTTTTCGGTATATGACTGCGTCCCGATGTTGGTGATAAATACTTACATTTTATTGTGATATCATTGACGATCTACATTATACATAAGTGCTTACATAAAGAAAGAATATTTTTGAATTAAAATTTTGATTTTAACAATAACTTTATATCATAATCATAATCTCAACTGTGAACCGCAGATAATAATTTACATAAAGTATTAATACTTTGTAGCCAGTTACGATAGAAGTGGCGATGTAGAAAATTTGAAATAGACATCTAGGTTACTTATGAAGGCAAAAACATTTTTACGACTACAGTTAACGACATCATTTAATCAAACGGATAATGAAATGGACATTAATTCAAAAGGAAATCTAATCACGAACATATTATGAGACCCAAATGAAACTCAAAATGTATAATTAGGACATGCGACGATTTCACCTTGGCTTAGGCCAAAAGTTTATACGTCTGGGCTTAAAAATCCTTTCAACCTCCCAGGGCAGCCGTTACAAAATTCTCATAATTGCCACTAATTAACAAAACGTGTATCAAAGAGAAGTAATATTTCAGTTCATCAGTTGCCGAAACGAAGCTCCATCGAGTCAAAAGCTCAAAAAGGGAAATAATTAACAGGTCACCAGTCAGATATATCTGGTTCGGGCTACGCTAACGAGTGTCGACTTCTGCTGAATATCTGTACAATTTACAATACCTTTAGGATGATGTTACACTCATTATTTTAGATTGTTACACGCGATTCGTGACTTTAGCTTGCGATAATGAGGATACATCTTGGCGTGATATATTTCGTTTCGAATCAGAATGGAATTTGAATTTGATAATTAAGTGAGTATATCGAGTGTGTAGTATTTGTGTGTACTTTTTTGTGTAAATATTTCTGGGCTATAAAACATTTGGTATATAGGCACTAATAGGCAGGGTATATAAAGGCTGACTAAGTGATAGGATACTTTTTATCCCGATTAAATACTCCCAGAGGTCAACACAGGAATCTTGATCACTCGGGCAAAGCCGCGGGAGTAATTTATAAAAACAATCCGATGAAAAACTTGTACTTCTGTCTCTAATAGCTAAATAGACATTTCGCTGCCAAGATCCTACAAAACTAAACAAGCAGTATAATTGATTAAATCACAGCGAAACACGTAACTTGACGGTAAGAAACCTTTACAAATGATCCCTTCTCCGGCCTTGGAACTTTGGCTTATGAATAAACTCAGGAACTACTCGAGATTTCAGTTTGTGAACTTCCATAGATAAATACACTCCCGATAAACGATATCTGATCGATCGTTACAGATGAATCGGATTCAAATAAACTCTTCTTTAACTTGGCACAGAAGAAGTTCGAATAGTGCATGAAGTTATTTTGCATTTATTGTGGCATATAACTAAAGCTTTGCTGGAAAGTTTTTGCTTTCGTTATGGTTTATGTTTTAATCTATTGTTAAGTGTCAAGTATGTGTAGGTTTAAACTATTTGATATCCGATTTTGAATGAAAAATATGCAAAATTCTTGCTTTACAGGCAACAATAAGATTATTTACCTACTAAAGTTAAATAAAAATATCTTTTAAATGCTTATTATCTCAGATAGCGCAAACAACAATGAAGACTATTATTGCCTGTCCGTACTCTAAAAATAATTAAATGATATTCGCCATTCATCTCACTATAATTAGATCTGAAGAACTATGCCCAAAATTGAATTTCAATTTGACTTACAACACATTACTCCGAGACAAAGATGGAATTCAGTAATTACATAGAATCCTTTGATCAGGCTAAGAACAAAGGTATTACCAAATAGATATTGTTATTATCTAACTTGATAATATTTTAAAACTGACTTGATGCTTGGCAAAATAGTTTTGAAACGTTTATTAATTGAAAGTTTTATTAATTATAAATTAAAACAAGGCAATCAAAATTATCTTTGTTTTTTCAATAATAGGAGGCTAGGTTTAATAAAAATATTTTTCTTTAAATAGAATAATTAAACCGCTTGGTGTTGTGGTCAAGATGTTGAAAATTGAACCAAGTATCAGGATTGGCACATGACGAACATTTGTGTGTTCATACACACAAATGTTCGTCATGTGTCTGTGTTTGGGTGTTTAGGTTTTAAATGTACCTACATTTAACACTTTTTGTTGATTACTAAAACGTCAATTTATTTCTGTTTTCGTAGCTAGTTACGAAATATCAGTTACAAATGTGGACCAGTTTAAGTCAAACTCAAGTACTCGTATGCAAATACATTTTTTTTTAAAGACACATTAGGCAGGTATACATGCCAGACGTAGGGGAGACCGGGGCCGGTAGTGACATTTTTTTTTCAAACTGTCATATCTTTTCGTAGGTTTGATTGATTTACCTGAGTCTAGGCTTGTTTGATAAAGAAACTATCTAGGATCTTTATTCAAAATAAATGTTATGTTGTAGACTAATAGTTAAGACATAAATGTGTGATTTGTGGAAAAAAACCTATGTAACATTCAACCCCGTGCTCGGGGCAGATTGTTACACTACATGGGGCAAGTTGTTACAATTGAAAACAAACGTATTGTATAATCTTTTACTAGAAATAATTTATCAAAAATTGTTACTTTTCTTAATTTAAATAACATAACATATAAAAGCAGTCCTGCCTGCCTCATACCAAGGAAAACATAATAATGCATCAAAATGAAACGAAATTACAAATTTAATATTAGGTCTTCTACTGCGCAAAAACAAAATCCAGATAATTTCTCAATTTATAAATAGACGAGCTTTATATATTATAGATTATATATTATAGATAGACTAGCGGGCGCCCGCGACTCCGTCCGCGTGGATTTCGGTTTCATACAAAATTTCATTCTCTATTTTATCCCCTTTGGGGTGAATTCATCAAAATAATTTCTTAAACGCTGCCTACGTTATAGTAGCTTTTTTAATGCAAAGTATCAACCCGATCGTTTTAAAATTGACAAAGTTTCATAAAAACGTTCGTACGTATATGTAAGATAGATAGATTATACGTATAGCTCTGCATTAATCAAAACTATTCTATTAGTATGTTTTATATTAATAGTATGTATTTTAATGTAATGTAGGATATTCCTGTTGCCGCAAGCTTTTTTGTTATTTTTTCTCTTTTCCTTATTGACATAAGTCGCATTTTCCTGATCTGCCCTCTTTCCGATAGATTTTCCCCCTTTGGCAGACTTTCTGTTCTTGGATTTATTTACCTTTTTCTTGTTCTGTCTCAGTGCTTAAGCATTTTTATCATGCGTATCTGTTAAAACAACTGTCACAACTTGCCCCGAGCAAATGTAACTTTTTGCCCCAACCCCAAATCTAAGCATACAAAGTTATGTAGTGAAAACATTAATAATTTTATCTGTAAAACCGAATATTCATTGCAAAGCGAAACCATTAGGGAAAACATAGCAGAAGAAGGGCACCTCTGACATTATGTAACATAGCTTGTAAACCAATATTACTAAAAGAATAAAATTTTACTAAACTGCAATTTTAAGGGCGGCATGCGCAGGCTCCTCTCACAAAAACGCTGGCGACCCCGGCTCTCGCACCATGGTAGCCGGTGGTGGGGAGAGTATTTGGCTCTTTTTGACGTTAAAATTGCGCTCTCTGTTTCGCGGCCAATGTCTCTGTAACAACCTACCCGTGTCACATCCAGCCCCGGTCTCCCCTACATATTCTAAGAAATAAATAAAATAAACAACTGAATGAGACTCGCAATCAGGTGAATGGAATCCCTCAAACTCATAAAAGTAGATTATCTTGCCAATACACTCACATATGCCAAAATAAACTTTTCTCCTTGTCTTACGTTTTTTATCGCATTCCAACAATGAAAGCGAGAATGGACAGCCTCAAACTTTGGTCGTAAATTACAAGCAAGTTACCCGAAAGATTTATTTAACAACTTCACCTACACCTGTTGGTAACACTTCTCGTATTATGTGTGGTTGAGGAGCTCGATGGCGCAGGGGTTAACGCGCTCGGTCTGCGGTTTCTAAAGTTAAGCAACTTTCGCAGAGTCGGTCATCGGATGGGTGACCGAAAATTTTCATTTTGTGCTACTCGGTGCTTCGGAGGGCATGTTAAACCGTTGGTCCTACACCTGATCTCTCTATGGTCGTGTCAGATTAGAGTAAGGGAATAAGGAGTGCACCTGTACTGGCGCACTCACTTGTGCACTGTAATAAATCCTGCGTACCTGGCTGATCGTAAGATGAGGCGCCTTCACCGAAGATGGCCGGAGGGGTATTATATTATTATAATGTGGTACATTCCTCATTTATTTGGCAAAGTTTGAATTTACCGAAGCAGCGACAATTTGATAAACTGTGTAGTCATATTTTAACTGTATTGGCATACGTTGGAAGAAAGACTGACACTCACTGACAGGATACAAAGGGTCCATATTAATAATTCAAATTTATCGGGGGCTAAGCTTCGCATGGGCGTGCCTCAGGGATCTATATTGGGACCTTTGCTGTTCCTAATTTATGTAAATGATTTGCCATATTTTGTAAAGAACTTATGTGAGATAGTTTTGTTCGCTGATGATACTTCACTTATTTTTAAAACTGACAGAAAAGAAAAAACTTTTGACAAGGTGAACAAAGCTCTGTCACAGGTTTCGCATTGGTTTTCTAGCAATAATTTGTCACAAAATGCAAAGAAAACTAAATGCATTAAATTTATGATGCCTAATGTAAGACATATTGATACACATATTACAATGAATAATGAGCTCTTAGAAATTGTACATTCTACAAAATTCTTAGGAATCGTCATTGACTCTAAGCTTCAATGGGGCCCCCATATCGCGGCCTTGAGTTCTAGACTTAGCTCGGCTGCCTTTACTGTAAGAAAAATAAGGCATATAACTGATATTGAAACGGCAAGATTAGTGTCCTTTAGTTATTTTCATAGCGTTATGTCATATGGTTTATTGTTGTATGGTTCTGCTGCTGATATTGAGACCATTTTCATATTACAGAAAAGAGCCATTCGTGCAATATACAGCCTTAGGCCACGTGACTCGCTGAAAACTTTATTTAAGGATATTAATATATTAACGGTACCGTCACAATACATCTTTGATTGTATTTTGTATGTTCGGAAGAACTATAAAGATCTCCCGAAAAAATCAGACTCTCATAATTTCAATACTAGAAATAAGCATAAACTTGCCGTTTCAACATAACAGTCAGACTTCAAAAAACAATGAAGTCATTTATAGGACTTAGTGTACAAATATTTAATAAACTACCACAAACTCTTGTTGAATTACCTTTCCATAAATTTAAGACTCAGATCAAATCGCACTTAATGAGAAAAGCTTATTATAAAGTAGAAGATTTTATAAAGGACAAGAATTTGTGGGTGTGACTTATGACCATCTCTGCACATCTACTAATTGACATTTTATATAATTTAATGACATTTATGTAATATCAATGATATTTTTTTAAAAAAGGCTAACTGTTGAGTTTCTTCCGGCACTTCTTCTCAGCAGGCCATTCACGTCGAAGTGCTAGTAGGGTAAAAAAATATTGACGTGCAAAAGAATTTCCTTGTAAATCTAATTGCTGAATAAATATCTTTATCTTTATCTTTTATCTTTAAAGCCAGATTTTTTGTGTGTTTGTGTTTAATAGTGTTGCTTACATTATTCATAGTATTAATACCTTTATACCTTTTGCAGAATATGCCTTATCGTTTAGAGCTTACAAACTAATAACCACATATCATTTATATTGACAAAAGCTTGTCTTTAAAATCAAAAAAATAATTATGTAGACCATTTTCACTATTTACACAATATTTATCTGGTGGATGATTTAAATTCAAAGACAATAAAGATGAATAAAAAAATGTTGATAACGTTTTCAAGTGTAGTAATAAAGTACGATTTGATTGGGTCTACTATAAGATACGATAAGTAGTCTAATAAAATATCAAGTGGATTGTAAGTATGTAATCAATACATAATACGAGTAAACATAATCCCTTTCACTACGTCACGATAACAGACACAGTTACAATCAGTAATACTCGTTTATTATGTTGAATACGTTGTTATATTTATTGAGTATGTACAACCGGCTCGTTGGTCTAGGGGTATGATTTTCGCTTAGGGTGCGAGAGGTCCCGGGTTCAAATCCCGGACGAGCCCAAACAATTCTTACTATTTAAAATTAGTATTCTTGAATATTGTTTTATTTCTATTTTCAGTTTAGTTTGCCACGCTGTAGTTATCTACTAAAAAACACGAGTTATTTAAGTGGGTTCGTTATTTATATTATTGACATTACGCGTGCCTACCCATTTAAACTTAAATAAGATTAGAATAGACGAAAATAGCCTTCCAATATAATGATCCCAACGTAATGGACCTTTTCAAATCTTCATTTTCTTTTTCGTCTTACATTCGATTATCTTCGATTGTCTTGTAAAGATTAGAACTCATTTCAAAGATTTATTTAAATGCTGGAGAGCGCACAATAGAAGTTGTAATTTGGAGTCCTATATCTCAATTATTACTTACATTAAATAAATAAATAATTTGTATTCCCCGCCGTTTTGGTCACATAAATAAACTGCCAAATATTGTTCGTATTGACACAATTTGGCGCTGTTGCATGCATAGCATTTTCACATCATAAGTGCAATAATAAATAATCGGATATGATAACGTCGCTATGCAATTGCGATCAGTTGCATAGCGATAACTCCGATGAGTTGAATTCAAATGTAAGCACCCTGTAATTAACACCATGAAATTTTTATATAGTTAAAGAAATATAATTCTATCGAGTATAATTGAGTTTCATTCTACATATCCAGATTAAGCAAAGTACAACAATAGATAGAAATCTTGAGGAAACACGTGACAAAAGATGTTCAAACACCAAAGGCTCTTTCTTCACTCATTCTTAATTCAAATTTTACAAAGCCATCAAATAATTATTGGGCATGAATCAAAGTAATTTGTAAGACAGACGACGAAATATTCGCACAAACTGAACAAAGAGGCGATCCCTTGAATACACTGCTGAATATTAAAGATTTATCCAAAGACACAAATTCTGCTGAACCTCATGAATTATTTAAGGAAGTAAAATATAATTTTAGCCGCCGAATGAGTTTCTAAGATGTTATTAGGCATAAAAATGGATTAATCAAACTTCATCGTTGTCTAGAGATCCGTGTTGATAGATATATAAATACATCGATAAAACATTCCATAATTTGTATCGTGTCGTAAACGTCTCGTTTTAAATTATTATTATTTATTGTAATAAAAGATTTCCTCCTATTTCCAAGATATTTTCATCACTTACCTTGTGAACAAAACGGGCTACGTACGATGTAAGGTTTAAATTAAAGAAACTATTCGACAGGCGATATTTACGATTTTTTGAACAATTTAGAAATGTGAGTCACTACTATTTTTATTTAGATACTCGTAACAAGGATCATTTACTAATTATCTATGTTAGTATTCCAATGGCATTATAGTCTACAAAACAAAATATCGTCTTCTGAACCCGGTATCTATACAGCCAAATATTTCATAACTACGGAATTGAGATGGCGAGATAGGATTAAACATTTTGCCTTCTTTGATTGAAACGGGTATTTAGGGATATTATTCAAAATTATGAACGAAAAGTGTGGCAAATACAAAATTCTCTTCAAAACAAAATTCGCTGAAACAAGCGGTTTGTTTTTGTGTTTGTAATTTATGTTAAGCTAAAGAGTTTTTTTGTATGTTTGTTTGTTTACGCCAATCTCAGGAACAACTGGTACGATTTGAAAAATTATTTTTGTGTTGGATAGTAAATTTGACGAGAAAGGCTTTAGGCTATTGGAAATCGAAATCCCACGTGGATGGAGTCGCGGGCGGCCGCTAGTTATTAAATAAAAGTCAGGTGTACTTTTAAATATAAAGTCCTCTATAACAGTAAAAACAGTCCGGCTCATGCAAAAAACTGTATGTCTTCCTAAAAGCAAACCCGTGGTCATACACAAATCTTCTATCGTTCAGAACGCACATGTGGTCAGATTTCTTTACCGTTACGTGTTTTTACTACCGAATACTTTCAAAGTAAAGTAGAGTATCAGCCTATTAATGTCCCACTGCAGAAGCAAAGGCCTCCATCATTTGGAATCATGTTTTCGTTATAAATCTGGGTTTTTGCCTAATTACCACGCTTGCCAAATGCGGGTTGGTGATCACAAACCCGGTCTGTGTTCGGAAAAACCAACACAAATTTTCCCGTCCACGGAATCGAACCCAGGACCTCGAGGTACCTGAACCACTATAGCTGGAGAGCTGGCAAGCATTTTTGGGGAGGTGCTTGAGGCAAGCTGAAAACTTGTCCTGTACCTCTCCTATTATATCCCAACACGAAACTGCAGACCTGGCTGGTGAGTAGCGGGGCTAAATCAACCCCCAAATTTATAAAAGTATATTTTTTTTTAATCCAAAAATATGCTTGAGGCAATTTGCAATTTTTATATGTTGTAGTTTAATATTTACAGAATATAAAAAAAAATAAGCCAGACGATTCAGCCGGGGTTTTAACATTGCCAGGCCCGTCCAAAAATATTTTGCAAATGAATATAAAAAATGTGTTTGAGGCAACTTGAAATTTTAATAGAGTATTATTTATAACTAAAAAATAAGACTCTCAAAAAGACAGATCATTTCGGTGGGACTTTCTACCTGCCAGGCGATCTAACAAAAGACAATGCCGATTTTGTTAGGGAAGGTGGCGTCTTTTTTTTTCGAGCGTCCACCAACCAAACTTGGTAATCTATATTCTTGAGGGCATTACAAACGATTTTTGCTATGGCAGTATAGCTGTAAACTCAGTCCGAACCGAGTAAATCAGGTTTGAACTTTTTTTCGCTTCATACATTTTTCTATGGGAAATTGAATTTTTTTGTTTCTTGCGTCCATCGACGAAACGTGAAAATATATATTCTTGAGGTCATCACAAACAATATTTGCTATGGCAGTAAAGCTGTAAACTCAGTCCGAACTGAGTGAGACAGCCTAGAACGTTTTCACTCTAGGCGTTCGCTCCTGCTTTTTTGTATGGGAAATTGCAACTTTTTTTTCTCGCGTCCATCGACGAAACATGAAAATATATATTCTTGAGGTCATCACAAACGATATTTGCTATGGCAGTATAGCTGTAAACTCAGTCCGAACGGAGTGAGCCAGCCTAGATCGTTTTCACTCTAGGCGTTCGCTCCTGCGTTTTTGTACAGGAAATTCCTACTTTTTTTCCAACAGTTGAAAATTATTGCGATTACGACTTGTAATGTACATTTAAATAGTTTTCCCATACAAAAAAGCAGGAGCGAACGCCTAGAGTGAAAACGATCTAGGCTGGCTCACTCCGTTCGGACTGAGTTTACAGCTATACTGCCATAGCAAAAATCGTTTGTAATGCCCTCAAGAATATAGATTACCAAGTTTGGTTGGTGGACGCTCGAAAAAAAAAGACGCCACCTTCCCTAACAAAATCGGCATTGTCTTTTGTTAGATCGCCTGGCAGGTAGAAAGTCCCACCGAAATGATCTGTCTTTTTGAGAGTCTTATTTTTTAGTTATAAATAATACTCTATTAAAATTTCAAGTTGCCTCAAACACATTTTTTATATTCATTTGCAAAATATTTTTGGACGGGCCTGGCAATGTTAAAACCCCGGCTGAATCGTCTGGCTTATTTTTTTTTATATTCTGTAAATATTAAACTACAACATATAAAAATTGCAAATTGCCTCAAGCATATTTTTGGATTAAAAAAAAATATACTTTTAAAAATTTGGGGGTTGATTTAGCCCCGCTACTCACCAGCCAGGTCTGCAGTTTCGTGTTGGGATATAATAGGAGGGGTACAGGACAAGTTTTCAGCTTGCCTCAAGCACCTCCCCAAAAATGCTTGCCAGCTCTCGGGCTACTAGACCATCGAGGCATTCAAATACTTCCAAGTAACGTCTTATTTCCAAATAATTCCCGCGTTTTATTGTGATAAAGCAATATGGGATGCGTGGAAAGAATGTGTACCTACTTACAGGGCGGAGGTAGTAAAAGTATCGCCTTAACGCAATCTGTTTTCAAAAGCCTACAAACAGAATGAGGTTTGTTTATCCTCGTAATGCCTCTGGAAGTTCGATTTTACTTCGCTTCTCTTCCATTTTACTTTTGATTAAATTCACTGCGGCTTTGCAGGAATGTTTAAACTTATAAAAGGCGCAGGCATCGGGCCTGTTATACGATTGAAATTGTGGCAATCCTGAGAAACATTTTGTTAATTCACATTCCGTGGATACCCACGGTTATGAAGCTACTGTGGTATTACATTGTTTAGGAGTCATAATTCTTAAAAGTGCGTGAATGCTGTAGGTCACTTATATACATTTCAATCAGCCTATTGCCGTCCACTGCTGAACGTAGGCCTCCCCCAAAGTGCGCCAGCCATCCCGGTCCTGTGCCGGTAGCGATATTATATCATATATAAATGTATATAAATATACATTTATATATGATATAATATCACTATTTAGCTTCAATCAGAGTAAAACATTATATTGTTGAAGAATTTTTAAACAAAATAATGGCAAAACTTCTTACAACCTTTTAACATTAGATCGTTGATAACCAATGGGGACAACATTTTGACGGATTTTTTACGTCAAAATAACAGTAATTTTGCCTATGTGCAAGCAGGCAACTTGTTTGATAAATAAAATGTTAATATTACAATTTTCTCCTAGTTATTACCCAATTCTGTCACGAAACAAATTTTCTTAGACTGAAACCCAAACCATTAATACGTTATCAGAGTCCCCGCATAGATCCACGTAAATAATTCAAAGCACTTCTTTTTTACACGGGGCACCATCTCGATTCCTCTACGTGGGAACGAGTCATTCTACTTTGGACACCCAATTTTTTAGCACTCGCAACTTAAATACCTGGCTTAGGATACTTTGCGCACCCTACGATAATTTTGGAAGGCGTATTCGATATTTTAAGCGTGTCAATAATATGAATAGGCGGTCGAGTTGCGGTTGCTCCAAAATGGGTGCAGAAAGTGGATTTCCTTGTGGGAACTATATAAAACAAACTTACCTGAAACCGACCGCGATAAATTCTTTTTTATGTTCCGTGACAACATTCCGGCACATTTGTTTGAGCGAAAAATGCGAACGTATTGTTTTTTAGGATATAATATTTACATTGCATATTTCTTTATGAATATTTTAAAATGTTTTCGTCTCTTTTCTGCCCGGATATTCAAGAGTTTAGGACATTTTTCAGTGTAATCGCTTCCATTCCTTTGATAATAAGGTGAGAAGTTCAGTGTCATGTCAATAAGTGTTTGTCATGATACGGGCGAGAGGTAGTAGCGTTAATTCTTAACGTATCCTCAAAATCAGTCAGTGATCACATCAAAAAATAAGATTGCTGTTGTGTTTAGTATATTAATTTCGGCAGAAATGCATTTCCTTTACAATATTACGCGACGTAATTTCGGCATGGTGTGTCATTCACCATTTCGAATACATTGCAAGAGTAGTCGCGCCGAACTTCGGTCGCGTTTTTACCGCCTAATGTGTTTCTAAACCTACTTATTTTCATTAATGTATTATTAAGTTAAGTATAAGTTGCCTAATACAAAGATACAACCCAAGTTCAATATACGAATGAATTTAATTCAATACAGTACATCCGCCGTTGTAACACGGCTTAACCATTCGATGACACTAATTCTTCTTGAGAACAAAACAAATTTCCCACGTACGCCCGTGACACGATTACAAAATGAATCAGAATAGGGTGATAGCCAAATTTCGATTTAGCCGTCTCTGTCTTGCGAAGAAACGTGATAAAAGTTTAAAATAGACTGTTTGCTTTCATATAGTCAATTTCGGGATGCTTCTTAAAATGTTTGTAGTTTACGCCATTCCTTGACATAATGTAGGTATGCATGTTTTTTTCTGATCGTTGGGTTTGAAAATGTTTGTTTTGGACTGTTGCATGATTTCTAATTTAGCTAGTATCATGAGAAATTATAGTGACTCATCTACAAATTATTTTATGTGGAAAATAGCATGCGTGAAAAATGAAATATTCTGGTACTAAACTGAAAAAAAAAATATTTAAGAGTTGAAATGTTTTTAAAACATCTGTTTGCCAACCTTACTATTTATTTAATATCCTTCACGGCTACAGCTACAGCCCAACAACTGAAGACAAATCGCACGTTCTACTAACACGCACAAATCCTAAGTCGATGTGTGAACGGCAAAATACTACCCTTTTGCAAGTCACCGGTGACAAATGTATAGCATTAGGGCCGTTTTCAAAATCCTCCATTTACATTTATATCTGTCAGATTGTGAAAATTACGAATTTGGAGCATTAACGAGTCGCCCGTTTGACTAATAATGTAGGAGGTGGAGATGGTTGGAACAACACCGAAAAAGGCTAATGGTTTTTTTTTTTCATTAGTTCGTGTTTTGTGGGTTCCCGCAACCCAAATTTTGGAGAATGTTTATGTAGTGTATTTTTGGCTTTCGCACCTTTGTTGTTCTGTTTAGTCAGAGTTCAGACACAAGCTTGAATACTAATATACAAATGCCACATAGTGTTAAAGTATAGCTAAAAGCCACCTTCTTCAAATGGACTAACCAAAACAATTGTTTTTCAATTCAAACCAGTATCTCCTGAGATAAGCGCGTTTAAATAAACAAATTAAAAAATCAATATAATTTATTTTCTTTAGACATAAGTCTATTACAACAACACACTATTCTGCTTTATTACATTCGTATGGATAAACTTAATTTATTCAGGTACGTAACGTAATATTTTCATGGAATTACACGACTACTACTCATGACATAGTTCATCTATTTAAAGTTGCTTTTTCATTTTGACCAATGTGAATTACAGGTTCTGCAGTACCTATTGAAAAACAATAGAAATGTATCCCACATCTATTTTACTTATTTAAGTTCTCATCAGACTTTTCCCTTGGATACATTCCATTCCCTAAATAGAAAGGTACAAGTTAAGTATTTAATCCCTTAGAAACAAGAAGAGGAAAATCACCTATTTCGTCTACCTTTCACTTAGATAAGGGAGGAAAGTTAATGAATTAAAAGTGTGTTTTTCTTAAAATCTTGTTGGCACTCCTTTAAAGTTATTGAATGAATACGCTCAAATGTAGGATGTAGTTTGAATTTTCTTTGTATTGCATAAGTAAAAACCAAAAGCGACGCAACAAATTATCAATCCAATCGATCGAGCCAATTAATAAAGTTTGCACACACGAGGCCATGTTAATATTTTAACCGTTGCTGAATCTTAGAGTAATTGCCTTCCCGCCCCATGTAACTAAATCATTCGGCTTCAAAGTTTAATACTTCGAAAGAACACACAAATTAGAGAGCATTGCAGTAATAAATGGAGACTTAAACGTTCTTCTTACTTCGCCTTTATCGTACGGCTTTAGGGCTGTCGCCTAGTTAATTATTAAGAGGAGAACAATTAACAGCGGCGTTAAAGCTTTAGATAGTGTATAGTTATCCCTATAGTTGCTTTCTTGGTGAATTTGGGTCAGGTCTGAGACGTTGCGGTGACCTCAAGCGTGGAACTGGGAGGGACTCGCTAAATCGCACTACGAGTTAATTTAATGAACGGGTACTCTAAATGGGCCTTTGTAGTTTTATCTAAACTTAGGTACGTCTCTAATTTTGAGTCAAATGATAGACCTTGTTCATGGTACTTTATCCCATGGTAAGTATTACGCGATGAGTCGACCAATTCAAAAAAGACATTGTGCGAGTCATCCCGCGGGACAGAAGCATTTCGGGATTAGTTGACGAATATCCCAATAATTTATCTGCAAGAGAGATCTTCATTTGTTTTTTTATGTAACATTTTGTATCTTTTGACGCACACACAGAGATATCTGACCTTTAAACAAAGCTTACTACGTATATTATTATAATACCTTACAAGAAACCAACCCCGGCTTTTCGTGTAAAAGATAAGTGTTTTTCTACTACATACATTATTTACCATCGCTTGAAACATTCTATCAATCTATGAAAAACCCATTGTGTTATTTAAAAGACGGAAGCAAACATACTGTGAAACGAAAATCAACTTTGTTTTGTAAATTGAGAAAAACCCCAGAAAAATATTAAAATATGTATCAATTGACGTATGTACACTGTAATTTGTCAGGATTTGTACAGAGACCTTGAAAACTACATAATTTGTAGTATTTAACGAGTCTTTAAGTTTTAATTGAGATCGAAAACTAATAACAGTAGTCATATTAATTACTCGTTAACAAAACAACGAAAAAACTATGATTTATTCGGTAAATTTAGATTTAGATTCTTAGGTAAAAAATCTAGGCATACAACTTACAATAATTATAGTTTTGAATCCTCCAGACAGTGATTACTTTCTAATCAATATTTCAACTTTGACATTTGATCTTTAATGTAGTATGTCTATTGTCTATTGCTAGACCAATGTCAGTTGTTTTCTTTAACATACAATATAAGAAAGTAATGTCCAACTAAAACGATGTTGGATACAGCAATCAGTTTTAGCTCATAAACACTCTTTATTATGAATCAAAAGTGAACATCAATACTTTTTATCGTATTAGTTAGGTAGATATAGAATAAAAGAAAATCTAAGGATCGCGAGACAAAGTTATTTAATTGTCTATTCGATCTTTTGGAAACGAGGTAACAGACACTCTATAGATTATTTTTTAGGTACGTAACTACATATACTTGGAATGTTTTAAAACAAGTACAAATGTCTGAAAGAGAATTTCAAAAGAAAATGATTTTCCCAGCGACATTTCAATTCCCAAACAACATAACATTTGCATTCAACCTTCAGGAATAAATTTAATTAACGTTTATTTTTGCGTTCGTCAGTCAAATTATGTGACCTTTCCAAATTCTATAAAAAGATTACGATTCCTTTTTTATTATTAAAAGGCTAAGATAAGGTTGACGGATGGATATTTGGTAAGGAGATGCGACAGATTTCAAAGGAAGACTTACTGAATAGATTTGGTAAAATACGAGTAAGACTCAGAGTAGGACTATGTAGGATGTGGTTTACCTTTTGGAGAAAACTGGAGCTTTTAATTGCGTCTAGTGTTAAAACATTTTGTCTATTGATTTGATTATAAGTTGCAAAAGTAAAGTGGAATCTTTACTCAAATGAGCATCTTTCCTTGGGAAGTACTTAAGTCAGATGCGAAACCGTTCTGTTCATTCATTACAACAATTCCCGTAGCTAAATAAGAAGGGACATTACAGTACAAGGTTGACGATACATGAGTGATATCGATGAGAGAAGACTCCTATCGTCTTCTATTGACCTCGATAAGTTTTCTATCAAGGTAAGGTAAGTATCAGCTATGATTATTATTCAAACGGTGTGCTCTTATGCCCGCAATGTGCGAGGGTTCTTGCTAACAAAAATGGTTACCTAAGCCAGATGCGAGCACACCAAAGACATGATCGGAGCTGAAGACAGTCAGACAGTCACCGTTGCCGAAGTCGGCCGGGACAACTATATTTCAAACAAGGTAAGTAACTAGGCTAGAAAGGAAGGCACCTTCAATAGCTTATTACCTTCTAGCGACCCTTACCTCTTCCCTTCGTGCGGACCGTGTAGTCTTTAGCGCAAGCTTAAGTGGTATAAAATACTTCCAACGTTTAAACTCGTGACAACCCTGGCCACACCCGTTCCGCGACATTTCCTTCGCAACAGTTTATTTATTGAGTGTAGTATTGTACTAGGTACCACTTTTCGCTAGTGACTCGGCTAGGAAGCATGGAACAGATGTGCACTTCGACTTAACATTTTACAACTTTTGTCTTAGTGCCGTTTCGGTGGATTTCCTGTACTAATGATGCTGAAGACTTGAATTCTCGTGAGGTTTCAACGTGCACTCAAGTTAAATGAGGAATTTAATGCATAAGCTAAGTGGTGGATGTTTAAGAAAGGCGCACACTAAGGTCAGTATTGCTTAAATTATTTGACTTTCATCAGTTACTTTACTTGAATAATAAAATAAGATACACGGATAATTGATTTTAATTCAGAAAAGTATAACAAACTAGACACTAATTTTCAATAACTTCTTGCGCCACAAGACAGTTCACATTTTAAAATTACAACAAAGCAACTCCAAACCTTAAAACCAAGCCTAAAATTCGCAACGTAATGGTCCCTCAAAATGTAATGGCATCTTTAAAAAGACACCGGCTGTTATTTCATTAACAATGATCTACGCGCTTTTAACGACGGAGGATTCCTCACGCAAGTTATTTAGAAGGCGTTCCTTCAGATTTTAGAAACGTTTTAAGAGAGCAGATTAGCAGGAGCCATAAAGCCCATTTGTGAACAAAATGTGTTGAAAGAATAAACGTCTCGGCTAAACGAATATATTAAGTTGGAAATACAATGATCTCTCGCTTCTTGATACTAGTAGATACTTTTATTCAGATAATGTTATGTTGAAAAAAATGTTTGAGTGAGTTTAGTTTTCATGTTTATGAGAATTTAAAGAGTTTCTCAAAAGACGTAACTAAATATTTTATAACAACTTACAAGATTTGGATGTGGGGAGGGAGGAGGGAGGGAGGGGTGGGAAGCTGAGGTAAAGTGTTGGCGGAAACCTGATTAGTGAGTCAGAGTTTCTATCAAATGCCAAGTAGCTTTCTGCGGTGTCAGTGGCAGGACACGATCAAAGCGGAGCCTCAGCCAGTCCGAGCCATCCACGTCCCCGCCGTCCACCCTGGGCACTACTACAGCCGCGCCGCCGCGCGACTGCCAACTCGAGCTGTAGTAGCAGAGGATGCAGGGCAGAGGGCGAACGTTCTGCGCCCCAAAACAGAACCAAATCACTAGGGAGGATACCCGAATAAAACCGAGCCAGCCTACAGGCTCCAAGGTGGCAGCCCCGCCGTAGGCTAGGGCACAGAGGGCTAATCACCCACTTGCCTAAACATACACGATTACAGAAACAGAAACAGTGAAGAACCGGACCGATCCAAACACGACGACCTTTGGCATGAAAACACGGACACGAATTGCTTGCTGGAATGTGCGCACACTGAGCGACGATAGCCGACTCGCCCAAGCAGAAGCAGTAATGCTCGAATACAAGCTGCAAATACTCGGTCTCAGCGAGGTGCGCAGGAACGGATTCGGAGAACTGAGAACGTCCAGAGGCCTTACTTTTCTTCACTCCGGGAAGGAGGATGAAGATGGCGACCTGGAACACGGTGTAGGATTCCTCCTTACCGAGACGGCGAAGAAGAGCCTCCTGGACTGGAAACCGATCTCAGAACGGATCATAACAGCTCGTTTTAACACTAAGGCCCGAAAGATAACCATCGTTCAATGCTACGCGCCCACAGAACTAGCATCAGAGGAAGTGAAGGACGATTTCTATAGCGCACTCAACTCAACTATGAAGAACATCCGTAGACAAGACATAGTAATCGTCATGGGTGACCTCAATGCTAAGGTTGGAACGGATAACGATGGTTGTCAAAGACACATGGGCAAGCACGGGCTGGGAGTACGCAACGACAACGGGGAGCGGTTTCTGGAGTTTTGTCAGGACAACGACCTTACCATTGGAGGGACTCTATTTATCCACGGAGATCACCACAAGTACACCTGGAATCACCCCAATGGAGTCACTAAGAACCAGATCGACCATCTTGCCATAAGCGCTAAATGGCGCTCTTCGCTGCTCGATGTCCGTAACCGAAGAGGTGCGGATATTGATAGCGACCACCATCTGGTGGTGGCCGAGGTGCGACTCAAAGTAGCCGTAGCTCGAACTGCTGCCCAAACCAGAATAGGCAGACGATTTGAGGTTGGAAAACTGAAGAACCCTGATACCCAGGCAGCTTTTAAGATCGAGCTGAGGAACCGATTTACTGGACTCGATGCAGACTCAACCACAGTCAACGCGGAGTGGAATCGCGTAAAAATGGTCTACACAGAGACCAGCTCCGTCGTTCTAGGACTTAAAACTCGCACACGTGAAGACTGGATGTCACAAAAAACTTGGGACCTCATCGAAGAACGAAGAAGGCTTCACCTAATTATTCTGTCGACCTCCGACGCGGCAACACTGGAACACCTGAGGCTGCAATACCGTCTAATACGGAAGACCATCTACCGTAGTACTCGCCGTGACCGACGAGTATGGGCAGATGGTATTGCCGACACCGCCCAACGTGCTGCCGACTCCG
Source organism: Nomophila noctuella (assembly GCA_958496325.1). Taxonomy (NCBI): domain Eukaryota; kingdom Metazoa; phylum Arthropoda; class Insecta; order Lepidoptera; family Crambidae; genus Nomophila; species Nomophila noctuella. Next base: position 6,268,767 of record OY292496.1, on the reverse strand, counting down.
GTAATCTCAGGGAGATGTACAAAGCGACAAAGACTTTGGCCGGAACACAGAACCGCAGGAAGAAACCCTTAAAAAGTAAGGAAGGCCAGTTGATAGTGACATCAGAAGGGCAGCTTCAACGCTGGTGGGAGCACTTCGAGGAAATCTTCCGCATCCCCAACGATCCGACTGACTACACGCCACATGCTGCCGACGTGTCCCTGCCTGACCTTGACATCGATGTCTCACCTCCTAAGGAAGAGGAAGTAGCGAACGCTATCCGTTCCTTAAAACTCGGCAAGGCCCCAGGAGTCGATCTCATCACAGCAGAAATGCTTAAAGCCGATTTACCCACTGCTGTGAACGCGCTGACGCCACTACTGTCCAACATCTGGCAAGCGGAAGAGTTACCGGACGACTGGAACAGAGGTCTCCTCATAACTGTGCCGAAAAAGGGAGATCTTAGTGAGTGCAGTAATTGGAGGGGCATTACCCTGCTTTCGGCCCCATCCAAGGTGCTCTGTAAGATCATTCTGGACAGATTGTCGAATGCCGTGGAACCATCCATCCGCAGGGAACAGGCCGGATTTCGCCCCAACCGATCGTGCACGGATCAAGTCAACACTCTGCGTATCATATTGGAACAGGCATCAGAATGGCAAAGGGAGATTTACTTGACTTTTGTGGACTTCGAAAAAGCCTTTGATACGCTGAGATGGACTTGCATCTGGGACCGCCTGCACGAAATTGGAGTCCCCGAAAAGATCGTCAACATCATTAAGGCCATCTACAGGGACTACTCTTGTAGAGTGACGCACAACGGCCTTGTATCGGAGGACATACCAGTCCATGCAGGAGTGCGCCAGGGATGTCTTCTCTCACCTCTCCTTTTCCTCGTCGCCCTCGACGGTGTGATGCATCGCGCAATATCTACGACGCGCCGCGGCATAGAGTGGGGATTGTCCAGCGTGCTCGAAGATCTGGACTATGCCGATGACCTATGCCTGCTGAGCCATACTCGCGATAATATGCAGACCAAAATGGACGACCTACAGAGAGAGGCTAAGAAGATGGGACTAAAAATTAATATCCGGAAGACCAAGGAAATGAGGTGCGGAGCGACAAGTTCCTTGCCGCTTGTTATTGGCACAGAGGCTGTGGAGCGAGTCCACAAATTTACTTACCTCGGAAGCGTCGTGTCAGAAACTGGAGGAACAGAAGAGGACATCACTTCTAGGATCGCCAAAGCCCGAGCAACCTTCGCGCAACTCCGCCCGATATGGCAATCACGGAAATTGACACGTAGAGTAAAGCTTAAGATATTCCGGTCCAATGTGAAAACCGTATTGCTGTATGGGTGTGAGACGTGGAAGGTCACAAAGGACATCACGCGCCGGCTACAGGTCTTCTTGAACCGCTGTCTCCGCCGAATTCTCGGAATATACTGGCCCGAGAAGATCTCCAACCTAAATCTGTGGGAGCGCTGCAGCGAAACTCCGATCGACCACCAAATTAAACGCCGCAAGTGGAGCTGGATTGGCCACACCCTCCGAAGGGACCAGGAACATATACCGAGACAAGCCTTAGACTGGAATCCCCAAGGAAGGCGTAAACGAGGCCGCCCAAAACAAACTTGGCGGCGGACTGTCGCTGCAGAAGTGAAGGAGATAGGCAAGACCTGGAGCGAAATAAAGCGCGTAGCTCAAGACCGACCGGGATGGCGACGCACTGTGGACGCCCTCTGCCCCATCGAGGGGACTTAGGACCTTAAGTCAAGTAAGTCACAAGATTTGGATTGCATATTGAAATGATTCTTACCTGAAACAAATAAAAAATATGCGTTAAACATTTTATTGAAAACAACACTTTTAAAATTAAACGGTATGAAACATCAAACACGATGCAAGGTGCTCAAATATTTGACATTGGACACAGGAAGTGAAAAATGCCTGAAGGTTTGTGTGACCTCAAAAAATTCAACCTTCATAACACTAATAGCTTACAGCTAGAGAATAATTAAAAATTGGCCAAGTGCGAGTCGGACTCCCGCACTGAGGGTTCCGTACAAATTCTATTTTTGACGTATTAAAAAAAACTACTGGTTAGATTTCGTTCGAACCAATTTTCGTTAGTAGTTTTTATGGTAATGTACATTATATATTTATTTCAGATTTATCATCCTCTTACTTTAGAAGTTAGAGGGGGGGGACACACACTTTTTTCCACTTTGGAAGAGTCTGTCACGCAAAGTATTCACTTAAGAAAAAAATGAGCTTAGAAACCTCAATATAATTTTTAAAGACCTATCCATAGATACCCCACACGTATATGTTCAATGAAAAAAAATATTTTCAGTTTCAGTTCTAACTATGGGGACCCCCACTTTTTTGTTTTTTTTTTTATTTTCGTGTGAAAGCCTTGTTGCGGTTCACAGAATACATCTACTCACCAAGTTTCAATAGTACCTATAGTAATTATAGTTTCGGAAAAAAGTGGCTGTGACAGACTGGCGGACAGACAGACAGACAGACAGACAGACAGACAGACAGACATGACGAATCTATAAGGGTTCCGTTTTTTTGCCATTTTGGCTACGGAACCCTAAAAACAACCAACGGCAAAAAGAAGCTTACGCAAAATACAAGAACACCTTAATATACAGATACTAGCGACCCGCCCCGGCTTCGCACGGTTGCAATGCTGATACTAAATACATATTATAAACCTTGCTCTTGAATCACTCTATCTTTAAAAAAAAACCGCATCAAATTCCGTTTCGCAGGGACAGAGAAAGCGACTTGGTTTTATACTATATATTTACATACTAAAAACCGCATCAAAAAACAGGTTTTTATGCAGTTTTTTTTAACTCTAATGATTTAAGCAAACGTATGTACGTACATATTTGACAGACCGAAGAAAGTGATTTTTTTATACTATGTAGTATGAAGATACGTCGTTAAAAATAAATGTAGCGGTTTGCCTTCAACGTAAATGAACTAAAAATATGGAGGGGCTCTAATGTTATGCTTCAGTGATTCCATTTGGGCCTCTTAGGTATTCTAAAGCTTTTAATATATATTCATGTAATTCCACGCAGTATTTTTACTAGTAACGATCTTTAAAATCAACATAATGACTTGCAAAGTGGGATGTACTTTACGACGTACGGAATTCACGTTAATTCAAAAGCTTCTAAAAATGTAAGTCGGTTTTAAATTCTAATATAAAATTTAAAAAAATATATCATACTCCTTCAGCCGTACTCGGCCACGGCAGCCAATCTTACGATTAGCCAGGTACGCTAGATATAATATTATAGTGCACAAGTGCGCAAGCACAGGTGCACTCCCTATTCCGCCACTCTCATAGTTCGGTGGGACAGCAACCTGACACGAACGTAGAAAAATCAGGCACAGGACTAACGGCTTAACATGCTTTCCTAAGTTCGGAGAAGCTTGGTATGACATTTTTCGGTACTCATCCGATGACTGGCCTATACGAAAGTTGCTTAATTTACAAATCTAAGGCCGAGCGCGCTTACCACTGTGCCATCGAGCTCTTCGACAGACAATAAGCCTGCTAGCCAAAAATATGTGCAATATCTCTAGCTTACTCTTATATCTCACTGAAATAAAAGATCGTACGCCAACGCATAACCGCTTTATCTGCTTACCGAAGCTTGCGAGTTTAATTACTCCGCCAACTTCCAGACATTTGCCGAGTTTCCCTGAACAGAAAAAGTATCTACATGTTTCTCCTGCCGTAATTGAATAATGAATATGCAATGCATCATAAAGGCTCTTTTTTATACATATTAAGGCCGAAGTGAAGGGTAAAAAAATCTGATAAATACATCGCTCCATAGCTCATAGAAAGATCATGCGCATGTTAATAATTATTATTTTTTAACAAACACAGTACATTGATGGACTAAGCACCATCATGACATCGCCTTACTGGCCCACAAGATACTTCTTCACCCTTTAAAAACCACTGCATAATAAATGCTGATTTTCATACATGTTTGTTTATGCTGACTGAAGGGTAAAAAATTCTTATAAGTACATCTCGACAGCTCGACAGAATAAAGTCATCGTATTTGTATCGCAGGCAACGTTGCGAAGCACATTATGATCTTAAAACAAAGCGAGTGCTTCTTGAATAGACGAGCCCGTTTCGAACGAGACGCTTTTTATTGACGTGAAGGCTGACGTTGGTTATATTCGCTAGGATTAGCTATGATGTATCGCACGTTCTTGGTTTGGATCGCTGAGCCATCGTAGTAAAAGAGTTAGTAATTATGTGGGGTTAAATATATGATATCAAAGAGGGCGGAAGAGCAAGGCACCTGATCGTAAGGATGGTAGGTGATTGAATCTAACGAGTTGTTCGTCAACTCGTTCGCTTATAACTGTCAATTTTATTAATTTTTATAGCCATTTTGCTCGACTACATAAAGTACAGGGAAACCAAAAACTCTCGAATGAGTATATATTGAATGTATCTGTTTTAAATATCGAATGTGCCACCAGGCTACTAGACCTGATGTTGCACCTTTGATTTTACAGTGAAACATATCACGGTTATTTAGTTGATAATTTGCATAACACTAAGCCACGCGCAGTGACAAAACAACTTCGGCAAGTATCTACTTAAATATTGATTGACATCAGAGCTTCTGTAATGTCAGCACATTTTCCTTAATCCAGTCAAAATAGACAAAATTAAGACTCAAGGTTGCATTAATTCCCACACAGCTGGATTTTTGTGCAGGCCTTGAATACGTCATTACAAATGATATGTCAAAATTCCCCATCGATCCCGCTTGTGCGTTGTTTTTTATTCGTGGTCAAAGGGCCCAAATTTGAGTTTTTTTCTTAAATCTCTGAAACTAAAAGAGCTATCGAAAAATGGTTCAGGAAAAGTTTATAGATCGTAAAATTGTCTACCTAAAAGATCTGTACATTTTTCTTCTACAAAGCAGCGCTGTCGAGATATTGTGACTTTAAGCCGCAGGAAAGTCGTATTTTCGAGTAGCCCACATTATGCAATTACAATAAATTGGGTTGAGTAGTTTATCTGGTGCAGGTGGCAATTAAGTATGGATTGGCTCGAAACTATTATTTACCAATTTCCAGCCCCAATTTTCAGGATTTAGTTCATTGAAGTCAAAAAAGACAAAATGACGTATCAAGCTTGCATTAATTCCCAACAAGCGGGACTTTTGTGCAGGACTTGAATACGTCATTACAAATGATATGTCAAAAGTCCCCATCGATCCCGCTTGTGCGTTGTTTTTTATCTGTACTGAAAATCTTCGGATCCTATTCCTAACCTTTCTGGTAGTCAAACCTCAATGGTCCCCATAGAGACTTTTACTCCTTAGATGAGATAGGATCGATTGGCGCGAAAAAAAAATTTTGGAATTTTCAGTACAAATTGCTGAAATAGGTAATTTTTTTTTCATGCCAATCGATCCTATTATAAGTTAGGATTAAAAGACTTTAGGGGACCATTTGAGGTTTGAGTACTAGAAATGTCAGGAATCGCAAAAAACTTTTCCCATACATTTTGTACTGAAAATACCAAATTTTTTTTTTCTCGCCAATCGATCCTATTTCATCTAAGGAGTAAAAGTCTCTATGGGGACCATTGAGGTTTGACTACCAGAAAGGTTAGGAATAGGATCCGAAGATTTTCAGTACAGATAAAAAACAACGCACAAGCGGGATCGATGGGGACTTTTGACATATTATTTGTAATGACGTATTCAAGGCCTGCACAAAAGTCCCGCTTGTTGGGAATGAATGCAAGCTTGATACGTCATTTTGTCTTTTTTGACTTCAATGAACTAAATCCCGAAAATTGGGGCTGGAAATTGGTAAATAATAGTTTCGAGCCAATCCATACTTAATTGCCACCTGCACCAGATAAACTACTCAACCCAATTTATTGTAATTGCATAATGTGGGCTACTCGAAAATACGACTTTCCTGCGGCTTAAAGTCACAATATCTCGACAGCGCTGCTTTGTAGAAGAAAAATGTAGAGATCTTTTAGGTAGACAATTTTACGATCTATAAACTTTTCCTGAACCATTTTTCGATAGCTCTTTTAGTTTCAGAGATTTAAGAAAGAAACGCAAATTTGGGCCCTTTGACCACGAATAAAAAACAACGCACAAGCGGGATCGATGGGGAATTTTGACATATCATTTGTAATGACGTATTCAAGGCCTGCACAAAAATCCAGCTGTGTGGGAATTAATGCAAACTGGAATGTCTATTTTGACCGGACTACCTTGTTTCATTTCGCGATGTCAATCAAAGCCGTAGCAGTTGAATAATGTATTTACTTAAACAGTTACTATCACAATTATTCATTTAATTGAGTTGGTTCTCGAAACCTAATCTCCCGCAATAAGGTCAACAGCTACTTAATTATGAAAATACGTTGAGATAAATTAAAAGATGTTAATTTGACACGAAAGCTAAAGTGGGGCGAGGACCTTGTCACATGGCTCATTAATAATTAACATTTCAGGATTTCGGTCTAGTATTTTGGCTCATGAACAAATTATGACAAATTAGTACGAGTAACCTAGTTTTAGATAATTAATGGTAGGATCAAAATGATGTTTGTGTTTGTCAAAAGAAAGTACTAAATTAATAATAGTCGTAGTCCAGAAACTTTTTGTAGATTCATTTTGTCCTTTGATAATAACTTTTGTATAATAGTACAGACCCATTTGTAAATACACCAAAAAGAAACGAACAATCTATTCCATTTTTAGAAAACCATTGTTTATTCACAACTTGGTTTCGTAAAACACCATAATTGGACTTGAAAGAATACAAATGAAATGCGTGACATTGAAACAACTTGAAACAACAACGGGAATAAAACATCACAAATGAAAGATGTTGATGACCGATAAGGCGAAAAAATAATAAATGAACCATTTACTTAATACAATAACAGAAAGTTTTTTTATTAGGTTCATTTCCGACGGATGTCTAAGAACCATGGTCCGTAATTTCCGTTTACTAACTAGTTCTTGGGTTGAGGGATTAGAAAAATATTTCACTTAGGCATGAACTTTACCATGAATAACTGAAGTATGTTTACTTTAATGTTACATGTGTACATCCAAAAGAGTAATTTATTCTGTTAAGTGTGTTAATTTTGTGTGTTTGCATTTAAACTCACAAATAATGCGTGCCATTTTAGGCGCAAAAGCGGTATCTTAAAAAATGTTTTTTTTTATGGAATTAATTGCTTTGAAAAAAAAATACATCTTTAGCACTATACCTCGGAGAATACGGAAAATGAAACTCATTCGATGAAACAAACACATACCACCTGGTCAATAAACCGCATTTTTTTTGTTCTCATCTTTATAAAAACTTTATGTCTAACTTTTCAGTCTGTTTTTAAAATCTGCTAACATTCAAGTTCTAATGATAGCACTTGTACAAGACACAATTCCTGCTAATTCACATAAATTACACTGACAGACTCTCCTATAAAAAAAGATAAAACGACTTGTTGTCCTTTCCCAACAAATCAATGTGAACGGATACAATATTTATGACCCCCGAAGACACCCATAAAATAATGCCAACGTACCGTCATAAAAAAGTAGGCATGCATTCGATTTCATATTGACGACATAATAAATGGTGAAAATATCCGATACATTGGCCCGACGTATGAGAAACATAAAGTTTTTTTGTTCGTTTCGCTCCTGTTACAAGAAAATATTTCGCACAAACAGAATAACGTCTTTTTACGACCATGTAACCTGTTTTAAAAATCAGGCCGTTTATCTACAGGTGTATTGGATTTTTGCAGTATTAAATAAGATACGAAAAGTTCAATAAAATTCATATCGCCAAAAAAAAACTCTTTAGTTTTAGACAATCATGCAACCAACAAGTTGGTAAGAGACTTCTTACCAACATTGGTCACACACACATAAATAGTCACTACAACCAACATTTTAGAGTTGCCGTGACTACTGATGAATTTCTTTTCTGGAAACTTAAGAAGGCGCGCAGGAAATATCGCACCTTAATCAAGCTATGCGTTCGAAAAGATATGTAATTTACACAACGCGGCATTATTTTCGCCTGGACATCAACCACTCCACAGGAGTGCAAATGCCACAAGAGTTCCCTGCCTAAAAACCTAAACAGAATTAACTTGAGGTTTTGATTAAATCAGGATCTCAAGTTCACGACGCCACTCCAACGAGGTTCTATTTAAACACTTAAAATCCAATTACCTTAAAATAACACCAGTGTGTCAAGAACTACATGTAACAACATATTTACCACCGTCAGTTCAAAGAAGACAGCCTATAGATGCTTTCCGCGTTCAACAGACTCAAAGGATGAGTTGCACGGGCACCGAACCCGCACTAATGTGTTAATCGATGAGCCACATTTCCTGCGCTAAGTGTGCCGCCAACCGAACTCCTAATACACTTTATTTTACAACGATTCACGGATACTAGATGGTCTTACAAAATATTGCAATGTATTTGCAGGGCTATTCCACTAAACAGACATTTATGATCGGAATAGAACTGAAATGTAACTTTAACTGCCATCAGAATAAGTTAAAATGTTTGTCAAAATGTAGATCGTTATTTTGAATTATTTTATTTTTCTCGAGTAGATTTGGATGTTGCTATTATTATTATGTAGGTTTTAACTGCCTCCGTGGCGCAGTGGCTAGTGTGTCGCACTTTAAAGCGGCGGCCGCGCCGGAGGTCCTGGGTTCGAATCCCGGGTCGGACCGACGAAATTGTGTCTATGTTTTCATGTTGTGATAACATAGACACAGTCCGGAGTTTGGAAGTTGGCGGTGTTATTACACCCCCGTGCCTCGGAAAGCACGTTAAGCCGTTGGTCCTGCGCCTGATCTCTCTACGGTCGTGTCAGACTGCTGTCCCACCGAATTATGAGAGTGAGGGAATAGGGAGTGCACCTGTGCTTGCGCACGCGCTTGTGCACTATAATATATCCCGCGTAAGTGGCTGATCGTAAGATTGGCCGCCGTGGCCGAATTCGGCTAGGAGGGTATTATTATTATTATGTAGGTACATGTTCAGATCTCGGATCCGGGATAAAAGGTCCCGGTCATATAATGATTATTTTTATTTTGTAAGCTCTTCTCACCTTATTAGGTTTGTATTCATGAGCACGGGACATAGCCAAATGCATCACAAATATTTGAATTTAATATTATTATTTTCATAACAGACAATTTCAATGCGCTTGAAATAAAATGAAGATGATTGCGGATTTGAAATCTGAACGAGGCTTGGCAGAATCACTACGCCAACAACTAATAACAAAAATATAAGGACAATTAATGGGACATAGTGTGTCTTTTCAATACTCGCATCTACTATAGAAGTAACAACATTATTGTTTAACTTTTAAATAACGTACACAAAAATGTACCTCTTTAAAGCAAAAATGTTTTCATCTTGGCTTGGTACTAAATTCAGATTCCTAGACACAACGGTAGCGTTTCAAGTATCATTTCCTCCCCTCTAAGACTGTTACAAGGATAATGCACAAAGGTGACAATCGTTTTTGTATGGAGAGTTAGGCCCACATAAAATTTTAGCGTTTATTTACGAAATGGGTATCAATTTATTCCTTATAATCTCCAGATTATAGTGGTGATATTACTTTTTCATATTTTAACCGGAATCGTTAGAAATAAGATGGGAAAATATATATTAACCTCATAAACTAATCTGTCTATTTGCTTTCCTGACTTTCAACGCCTGAACCGTAAATACTTACACATAAGGGCGATTTTCCATTATGTTTTTCCTACGTATCTGAAGTAAAAGCAATTTATTATGACTAGTGTCCGCCTGTGATTCTGTCCGCGTAGAATAAGGTTTTTGCAAAAATATGTAGTCTTAAACTATAGCTTAACATTTTTTAGTTTAAGCCTGGCTCGACTAATGGATAATCCAACGCAAAAATATTTTTTCAAATCGAACCATCTGTTTCTGATAGTAGCGTGTTCAAACAAACAAACTACAGCTTTTTTAAATTATATAGTAAAACCATTAATGACAGTTGACAGACTGAAGGTTTCTGACATTTGTATTCAGTTTTTAAATAAAATCAAAATCCGGCAATAGACTAGCACTTGCGTTCCGTTATACGGATTTTTTTGTATTGTTTATTCGTATTATTTTATTTCATTAAATAAATGATTAAAAGTCACTATCAATCACCGCCTTAGATAAAAATAGGCATGAAAACCGTTCCAAAAGTAAATAGCGTCTCCTTTATGTTCGATTTCAAGTGTTTTATTTTAATTTTATTGATATAACCTTTTTTCCTTCACTTATCTGTATGTCAGCCATTGTTTACTGATCTTTGGACAGATAGTTCGCGGATATAATCAAAATAAGGCTTTTTATTTTGGTTTTATGACTCCGGTTTCGTTTGAAATTCACTTCAATTGCAAAATTCATTAAAAAACATTTAAATTTTTAACGTAGTTCTCTTTCTCTTAAACGTTACCGATTGTTGGTGGGCCCAAAAAAAACTGTGTCCTTTCACGAACACGAAAATAACATAATGAACGAATTGTTATTACAATGCCAATTCCAGTATCAAAATATTCTAACTCGGCGTTGTTCCCACTCTGTCGTAATTAATCGAATATGATCCTTATGACTGCGCAGTAAGAGTCAGAGGGTATGTTAACTTCGTTAATTTGGAGCCTCTAGACCTTAGGATGCAAATGTACGCACCGACCGTAATACCATCTGTCTGAATTGTGAACGGTTATATCGCTATTTTGCAAGGCCTGTGCTCTATTGTTGCAGAATCATAAGGATTTTCGGTAATCCCTTGGAGCTTGCGCAGTTCAAAATGGTAAATTAAATAAGATGCTGCCTAAATACGGTTGGAGACACATTTTTACATATATAACGTTAAAACTACGTTATTTGTGTTTCTTTGGTGTTTAGTAGTATCAGCCTTTTAATATCCCACTGCAGGGCAAGGGCCTCCATCATTTGAAATTGAAATTTTGTTTTCGTTACATAGATGGGGTTTTACTTAATCACTACGGTTGCCAAATGCGGATTGGTGATTACAAACCTGGACTAAGTTCGGAAAAACCGACACAAATTTTGACCCGGGAATCGAACCCAGGACCTCACCACCACGGCTCGGTATTTTAAACAATAGATCATCGAGGCATTGTTGTGTAGTTCCGATCAAATAGAAAGTAAGTAACAGCCTATAAATGTCCCACTGCAGGGCAAAGGCCTAAACATTTGAAATCTTAGTTTTCATTACAAGAATGGTGGTAAGATCAAATAAATCATAAAAAATATAAAGATAAATACTCGTAGTGATCGCGTAGGGCACGGCATCCAATCTACCATTTAGCCAGACACGCAAGATAAAAATACTATGTATAATGCACATAGAAAATAAAAGTTATGATATCATCTGTTGTGTAATGGTACTCTCATTATTCCAAAAGTTGATATGCCTTTGATCGTGCTATCTCAATAAAATTGAAGATTAGTGCTACAAATAGCTTAGAAAGAAGTTATCATAATATTTTTATGTAGGTTATGTATTGGTTTATCAATCCTGCTTGATAACAACATTACTAAAGTGAATAACTGAAAGGCTAAATAATCACATTATTTATTAATCAAGTAAAAGTCAACTAGATATCTTTAAACACACATATCTGAATCCTAATTGGCCGGCTGTTTTAATAAAAACCAAATATTTTTGTTTCGCATTTTTCCAGTAGCTTAAGCGGACGAAAAGATAGAGGAAATATTAATTTAAAATTGCCACACTTTTGTACAAACGATCAAAGAGGCGACCTTAATTTGAAAAGTTATGAGTTATGATCTTTTTTACATTGCCTCCTTCAATTTGATTTTTCTGACGAAATAGCAATTTGTGACAGCATAGTGCAGAAAGGTGTGAAACAGATTTTGTACACATTAACACGTTCAATAATTTTATCATTCGTGTAAAAAAACGCTTTACGTCATTTGATAATGTCCTTAAACTTGAGAGTTTCCATTGTTAGGTAAGCTTATCTATCAACTCACTGCGTTTGTTAAGTGTGTGAGTAACTGTTTCTACTTCTCCAGTCTAATAGCTTGTTTGGTCAGCTAACTACAATCCAAAAATGCAGAGCAAAGGCCTCCAACATTTGAAATCATGTTTTTGTAACTAAGATGGATTTTAACTTAATCACCAAAAAAAACCGACACAAAGTTGACACCCTTTTTTTTTTTTTTAGAATCGAGTCCAGGGCCTCGAGACTACGGCCCAGTAGGTATTTAAACCACTAGACCATCGAGGCGGTCTACATGGTAAGCTTCCAGAAAATCGACCTGATCAATCCATTTCTTTAAAATCATATGTCATGCCTTAAAATCCGTCTCATAACCTAAAACCAAATATTTCTTATAACATACCTTTGTATTAAAATCCCGCCATGAACACCCTCCTCAGATCCAGCTCAATTTTCTTACGCCATGTAATTACGGTTGACAATTTTCATTCCTCAGACTCTTCAGTTATCTATTCAATATCAAGGCACTTCTATATTTCACTAATATCACTAATGGCCCGGGCGTGGAATGTGAACCGAGGCGGGACTTGCCTCAAGTAATATTCGTGCCGCGAACTTCATCGATAATTATCGTAAAATATGTCGAGACGAGACAACTTTGGTTTCAACAGACGGGTTTTTTCACTAGACGCTGTGGTATACTTTAGAATAAGCTAGTGCATACTACGCATAATCGCACATGTCTGTTGTAAGCTATAAAATTGAATAAGCTATTGCACACTTCATAATGGCACAACTCTTTTGGTAAACTATCACATAACGTTTCTAAGCACGCACCGTATTCTTCACTATCATTTGATACGTATACTTATTGTCTGTGTGTTATACCATAGTGTATCTGACATTATGTCACACGGCATGGAACGTTATTCTGTAAAGATTTTTTTTTGTATTACTAAAAATTACTAAAAATGAGCAAATATATAAACAATTAAAATGTAACTCACGGTTCATAGTAATTTTTGTTTATGTTTATTTTGTTCTCGTCAGTACAAGCAAAGGAAAGACCATAGATTATTATGTGAGGGTAGAATTTATTGTTCTAACTTAAATGTCAGTTGACGCATGAGCATGACACTTTAGTCTTTCCGTGACCACGATTGCTGAAGCAGTCGAAACGTCGGTTTTTATAATAAATGCATGCATACATGCAGTTTTTGGTGAATTTAGTTCGTTTTAGTTGTTTTATATTGTTAAAATGAGTAGTAGTCGCGAAAATATAAGAAAAGTATCTCCTAACTTCTTAAAAAAATTTGTGACATCTTGGATAGCTTTGTTTTGCGATTAGATATCGAAAAAAAATCGCAAAATGTTTGAGGAAAATGTGATTTGTTTAAATGTTGGTGTCTATGACGGCGACGGTAAACTATTCAAGAAACGCAAAAGAACTCCTGTGTTTTACATGGATGTTTTAAAATCCCTATGATACTGGTGCTACAGGTAAGTAGTATTTCTTTATGTTAAGACGCACAGAACATCAAAGAAGCCTTTAATTCACACACGTACATTTAACAAATAAGCATTAATGCATAGTAAATTCAACAAGTAATGGTTTTAAATGTGAAAAAGTTTTAAGCAAATTGTATTTCAGGGACGACTCACACATATTGGGATGATAGTCTGACTAGCTTAAGAATTTCAATTTACAATTACAACGCTCAAATAAATTGAAGCTGAATATATTTCTACAAGTACCTTTGCATTATCTTTATTGAGTATTAACTTTGCATGTATTCCATTTGAATTGGTTGTACATAGACATAGATAAATTTTATATTTGAACGCATGCAATATTCAACGCAATTTCACTTTCAAATGTTAAATATTTGATTTAAATTTAAATTTCATTTGGAATGATGTGGCATTTTAAACTGAAAATAATCTGTGTTACAGTAAAACGAGTAATTATTAATGAGGTAAAGCCACTTTCGGTGCTACTTATTTACTCGCAAAATTTAATTTATACCTAAATACAGTCAAGATCCTAGGAGTTGGTGGTATCATGAAGTTATTACGGCGTCTTTAAAAGCACGTAAACCTATACATAAACAGACGAATTAAAATAATTACATGGCAGAAAGTCAATAAGTAACAGTCAGCAAGTAGTAGCAAGTAGTGTGTTCATAATTGTCACGTTTAGTCCCCATGTCATTGTTAGTGTTGACTATTGAATTTAAACCTTGCGTAGACAAGCAGAAAACTAGCTATAATAAATTATTATAAACAATTGCCTTGGACTAACAATGCCTAGACTAAAACTTAACTTGAAGCTTTATAAACAAAAATACTTAAATACTTTTATTAACATACATGACTCGAGTACAAATGTCGATTCATTACACAAACATTTTACCCCTAGCGGGATTTGAACTTGGTTTTATAGCCAGTGTTTCTGACCACTATATAACTGTCAAATATATAAACCACATGTTGCCAAAGAAATAAGTTGCACATCTAAAACAAAAGAAAATATTTCAAATTGTAATCTCGAGTACTTAACCTCACGAAACGAATTTCCGTCAGGGGAATAGATTTGTAGTTTCAGGATGGAATAGTACGTAATTGCGGGTTCGGAAAGAGGATTTCCTTCATTCGCTGTCGCCAAAACATGTCATAAGGATTTACAATTGGTTCTAACAAATAACTCATCCCTCATCATATAAAGGGAACTTTTACAATTCATTTTGTCCGATATGTTTGTAGGAGGCGGATGTAGGTAATACCAAGGTTTAATTGATATTGGAATTGAAAACCTCGTTTGTAGAAAAAATCACGTGAGGATAAATGTATTATTTTTAGAATGTATAGCTTATTATCATTATGTGGTTAGATTAGTCACCGCGTTAGGCAGGTGGATTAGAGACGGTCGTGATACTAGGGAACGTTTTTACCCAAGTACTCATTCGCTTGGGAAATGTCCCATAGTCCCTTATGACACTTACATGAAGATATAAAGTATCAGCCTATAGGAGCGCCTCAAGTTGGTAGCGCTTCGAGGAATACCTCTAATAATGTCCCACTGCAGGGCAAAGGCCTTCATCATTTGAAATCATGTTTTCTTTACAAAGATGGGTTTTGGCTTAATCACCACGCTTGCCAAATGCGGATTGGTGATCACAAACCCGGACTGTGTTCAAAAAAATCAACACAAAGTTTGCCCAACCCAGGAATCGAACCCAGGACCTCAAGGCCCGGTACTTAAACCAATAGACCATCGAAGCGTTAATGATGAAGATATATATGGTAGAAATAAAATACTATTCTAGACCGGCATTACACGACCAGAATATGATAATAATACCTAACCAAGAAACACGTTCTTGAATAACTCCAAAACGCACCTCCTAAATCTTCCCAACTAGAGCGTGCAGACGACATATTACTGTGTAAATGTAAACTACGACATCGTCCATAAATCCCTTCATTAGTCCTTGAAGCGAGTCCTCTGGCGTGATTCATCGCACGTAATGATTACAACTCTCAAACTAGAGAGCCTTAGAACGACCGTAATACACGAAAGTGTAAACGTCATAAAACATACGACCGTCCACATTTATTAGGAATTCAGCTCAGGTCGGACTAACAAAGCAGCAATTAGAGCTGGGTTGTCGCAAAACGTACGAGTGAGAAAGTACTCTTTGAGCACCTAATTTTTAAGCACCCGCAACGTAAGCACGTTTTCTTTACACTTGGTTTATGCTTTTACAAATCCTCACTCTTGAGCAGATGGCACTTCACCGATGAGTGTAACTACCCAATAAATATCTCGCCTTGTCCGTTTTCAGCACCGATCTTTATGTTTGCCATGTCTACGAGTATATGATATTTTTGGCTAGAGAGTTTGAGCTTAGGGGAACTTTCACTTTAATGAGCCGCTCGTCCGTGGAAGTACCTTCACCTTACAGAAGACCACAGTGAAAGAGCACTTCGTAAAAGTTGTGCTATATTTCTGCTGGTGAGTAAGGTCGCAAGATTTCAGTTGGGGAGGGTTTGGGGTCTTTAGGGCAGCAACGCATCAGCGATAGCTCGGGTGTCACGGATGTCCATGGGCGGCGGTGATTGCTCACTTACAGGGGATCCAATCTTGTTTGCACCTCGAAAAAAAATTTTCAAGGCCATAATACGGATAGGTACTCAAAGTGGACTAGGCCAGGTGCTAATTTTGCGGGTGCTCAAAACTTGGGTGCTCAAGATGGAATATATTTTACGAGCCGCCAGTATGGCACAAAGAAAGTTACGCTGACCGCTATATATCCTGCATGTGTAATTACTATCAGCATGTTAGTTTGACTGTCCAAAAGTTTGTTATTTCAATGGGAAGTTAACAGCTGTAGCTTTGTTGTGAATTTGTATGACAACGTTTTAACATATTTATCTGGATGCATTGGCGAATGTGTTCGCTACTTTAAATTGAAAAAAGCCCTATCATAATAGTACATTGTATATTTAAATTATTAGTAGCAGAACTCTGCTGCAAAGGTAAACATATTGAATAGAACATGAGGATCGTAACATTCAAACATGAATTTTCTGCACACGTATCAAATTATGATTTACTCGCTACCTTAAGGGGACACACGTACATATGCTTCATCATACACTGATAAAGATCATATTATTATTAATTTTAGTATTATTTGAAGTGTTTAAATTGTCAAAATTATTATTCTTTGCCTTTATAATTAGGAAAATATCCATCTTATCTCAGTTAGGCAATCCCACTTGACACCTACCCTGCGAGAAGATTTTTTTCCTATGTTTTTATATTACCTATAGATAAACATCATATTAACCCGGAAAAGTCATGTATTCATTCAGTAATATCTCAGTTCAATGAAAGTACTTTATACCAAAAATGTTTACTCAAACGAGTGATTCCACTATTTGGTTCTAACCGTCTTAGTTCAAACACTCGCTTACTTACGCGCAATATATCTGACGCGGGCTCCGGTAAACATATCCCCATTAAATATTCACGACTGTATTCCGCATGAGTAAATAATGAACCCCGACGCTGGCGATTAAAATTAAAACTTAATTAATCACCCTGTTATCCCAAATTAAGCCTTGTAACACACAGGAGATTGTGGAATCTTTCGGTGTTTTCATTGCAGATTCGTTAATTTCTAAGGAACCTACAGAGGGGTTAGAATTTTGATGGAAGGCTTAGTTTTAAATATTAGCAATGTTAATTTTAGAAGCAAGGTCATGAAAACGATTTGTGTTAAGAACTACTTGAATAATACAAACAGGCATAACTTGTAACTACATGGACTACATAAATACAATTTATAGACATGTATTGTAGGAACCTATTGGATTTCAGTAAAAGCGAAATTCATTTCTTCAATTGTTAATGCAATTGTTAGATTAGTGTGAAACTAATAAAGAAGTCGATCGACCAATTTAAAAGTAATATGAAGCATGCAAGATGGTTCATGGTTATTATTAAAGGTGACGTTCTTAAGAATATCTTGCCTATGTCATGCTGGCGTAAAGAAAAATAAGTCAATTTATTCTTCCACATAGCTATAAGTGTCTATTTCGTGCAAACGAACAATCAAGCGTTTCCTCTTTATATGTATAGGTAAACGACAACCCACATCCGTTCCACAAACCTCCCACATGCATGTAACAAATAAATTCCAAGACGATCAAATTAACTACCCCAGAACGTACACAATAAATCGAGGACGGTCCCGTTCAAACCCCGCCTTAATTCAGTCCAACTGTAATGTTAATTTGTTCAATTGTAGCCTGAATAAGCCTCGTCATAATTTCGAAGCAACGTTTATAGCTAACAGCCGGTTTCATTGTATTTTCCGGTGCAACGGTTCGAAGCGCTCAATTCGATATCCTTACGGCGGGCGTAGGTACCCACATTAGATTTGCCCTCGCCTACTTCGACATTGTCACTAAAATAAGAACGAGGCAGCACGTTGACCATTGATTAAACGGGTGACTATCAACGAGCTTTCTCGCTCTAAGAAGAATGTAATTGAAAAGGAACAGTCAAGGTTTTTCAGATAAAGACAAAAAATATTGATTGCTATCAGTGTTGTAAAAACTTCTAATTAAACTTGAAATGAAAATATTATATAATCTTATCAGTTGTTAGCTTGGAAGATTATTAAAAGGTTAGAATCAAGATATACGGTTTTAAGATTAAGATTCCTTATGTCATTGTTATATTCATTTTAGAGGTGTTTTAGAGTATCTCGACCTTAATAGATTTTGGTTCGAGCAGGAGCATGTAATCGGATGCTTGCAGACCTTGCCGAATGATTTCCACTTGATAAATCCGGAATCAAAATTCTGCAAGCCTATTCAGGCGTCTGACACAGCTCGTTTTCTAGGGTATTTCTTACGATAGCATCTGGAGGAGACAGGTTTACACGTCTCCTAAAGGGACCTAAATTTCTGGTCACTTATCTGGTTGACCGAAAAAACTTGTTTATTAACAGTTAAGAAAATTGAAAAACTGCATCCGAGGTGTAGTGGTTAGAGCGCTGTACTCAAAAACTATGAACTCGGAGGTCGTAGATTCGAATCCTGCGGAGAACACTTTCACTTTGTGTTGGTTTTCCCAGTTTGGTTAGGACATTGCAGGCTTGAATCACCTGATTGTCCGATAAGAATGATGATTCCGTGCTTCGGAAGGCACGTTAAGCCGTTGGTTCTGACTATGGTCCAAGTGGTCTGGTTTCCCTTGTGGTTACTGGTCTAAGATCCCGCCATACATGGACCTTCATCGAGATGCTTATTGGATGAAACAAGTTTTATACATAATTTAACATGTCAATTATTATATTGCATATGGGTTGCCTAATAAATTTCAGTCCAGGGTATGTTAAATTAGGACTTAAAAAATTAAAAATCAAATTACAACACCATTCTTCCAGTTCAGTAATTAATTACTCCAAAATGATAAACAGCATATCCAAGTCTATCGTTATCCTTGTCATTTGCACTATCAAATAGCACGCGCACTCTCTTTTCAATCGCTGCAATATTTCACTTTTCAAAATGCGACAACCCTAATTCAGGACTGATTTTTGGGAGGCAACCCTATACCACCGTGTTCATAATGAAATAATCTTTATTTTCATTTAACTTTGATTCAATAACTTTTTACTTTTTTATATTATTTTTTATTTTTTTTATCCTGGACTGGAATTTACTTGGCAACCCATATGCAATATAATTATAGGCATGTCAAATTGTGTATAAAATATGTTTCATCCAATAACCAGCTCGATGAAGGTCCTTGTATGGCGGGATCTTAGACTATACGGAGGTCAGACGACAGTTGCTCCATTGTAATAACCAGGCATGTCAATTCAGGATCATAGTCGCAGCGTACCCTGGGCCCCAAGGCAATGGCCGAGGATGCAACCGGGAGAGACGCTAGGACGATGATGATGATTAACATTTAAGAAAATTGGAACCAATTCTGCTCTCATCGCAGTATCTGAAAAATAGTTTAAAAACTTTACTAATGTTAAAAACCTACATCTTTTGCTATCCGTATTACAAAATCTGCTATCGTATGGAATACTAAACAGAAATTACTATGTTCGCAAACTATGTAACTCAAGGTTAACGTATTGATACATACTCGTAGTTGTTCCAAAGATTATAGTAAGTCTCATATGCAAATACATGTTAAAAGCTTTTAGACCCAATATGTAAATGCACAGAATTAATTTTGTAACATTATTGATGGTGGGTGTAATGGTAAACGAGACAGCTTTGATGTAAAGAGCTATTTGACTTACTTTAGCAAAGTAAAATGGAATATTTGCTATAAAATTTGATGGCCCGCACGACCTACTTTTTTGATGTGGATGAAAAAACAAGGGTATTTGTTTTGGGTAAACATTTTTAATAACGTCCCTGAAAATGTATAAGTAAATAGAATTTATTGGGACAACAAGTTACGTGGCCGATGGAACGCAATTTTTGAACCTTTTTTACGAGACGCGCTGCGCACTACTCAATTAAATGATGACAACTGACCATTGACTCATCATCATTCTAACGCCTCTCTCGCTTGCATACTCGGCCATTGCCTCGGAGCCCAGGGTGCGCTGCGACTGTGATCCTGAATTGACAAGCCTGGTTATTACAGTGGAGCGGCTGTCGTCTGACCTCCGTAACTGTAAGCGTTCCAGATATTTCTTCTAAAAATGATACTCTGTTTTTACGTTTGAAATTTCACTGATTTCTTTATGAGACACTGAGTTGAATTATATTTTTAAATGAAATTCTAAAAATTTGCGGATTCAACTTGCAATTTTTATTCCCTTGGATCTCATAATGTAAACTAATTGTGAGAATTTCTATTCGGTTTGAGAATGGTTTAAATTTTGCATTGGGTTTATTTAAACCAAATTAATTCATAATAAGACGTATGATACGATCAAACCGACTTATTGTATTCCAAAGATTTGGACGGATAAAAAATTCGGCAAATGAGAAACCTCATTTCACGTCCAAAATTTATCCATTACAAGAGAAAAAAATGCAAAATTGCTTAAGCAGTCAGAGCGATGCAAAGACGAGAACCCACTTTGAACCTTCGGAGGATTTAATTTAAATTCCTTACTCACATTTCACATACCATTATTCAATAGGAGCATCCCCTTAAATTATTTATCATCATTCAAGTAGAATTTTCGCGATCCCATTCAGTATAATACGGCCTCTAACAATTTCACCCAAGGAAGTACCCTTTTGTTCAACCTTTTCGATGGTTAAGGGTCTTCAGGATATAACGAGTTAAGTACGCTGTCAAATTGTAGTAAATAATGCTAGAGCCTTAAAATTGATAGCGGTAATTAAGAATAAAACATCAAAATTAAATGATATTAACGAAGGGATGACTTAAGTTGTAAAATTAGTTGATGATTGTTGTTTTTATGATTTGAGAAGGTTAATTTTGAAATCATAAAGTTGATGATTTTACGTTTTTATCTTTACATTGAAGTTTGTGAACAGGTAGTTCCTTCATTATAATTTTACCTTTTATTTTATCATCTAAAGAAAATTTCATGAATTTTGTAACGGTTATAAATGACAATACATATTGAAATTTGAAATATCTAAAAACGTTCCGAATAGACATTTTGTTGTTTAAAACCTTTTATTCCGTAACAAAAACTAATTTCGACGGCTGGGCCTGAACGGACAATAAAGTTACAGAGTTTTACAAAGTCAATTACTTATACGTCCAAATGCACCTGGTATTTGTTACTTTACGTAGATAAATTGAAAGAACATTTATGGATAATGGGAAAAACAGGCTTAAACAGGTAAATTTTTAGCGAAGAACATGTTTAATTTATTCAAAGATCGAAAACATCAGACATTAAGAGAAAAAAAATGTTGTCCTACCTATAATGACATTATATTATACAACTTGTTACCCAAATAATCTGAAGACAATTTAATGATGGAAGGCCTTATTTTAATGAATAAATCAAATTATAAATTATATTAATTAAATGTCAGATTTTTGCCTCCATAACTCATAAAATTAGAAAGGGAACTTCGTTTTACGTCCAGAGTTAGATTGTGCCGGTATCGCCCACATATTTCGACAATTTAAAGGGTAGCTTGGTTATGTTAATTTTAATTTGACGATAAAAAACTCATACGGAGGAACCTGCAGGAATTGTTCCGAGTTTCAAATTTATATTAATGGGAACATTTAAAAGGTAAGAACGTTTGAAAAGATTTGATTTACGCATACGCTTACGGCTTTTAAACTTTTTACTGCCAAACTCCGCAGTTTAACAACTCCAAAGTTTGTAAAAACGGTCTATAGGGTAAAAATTAAACAATCATAAAATGCAAATTAACAGTTTGTAACTCCTTATAAATGTGGTTTATAAGCAAGTTAGAATTTTGAACTGTTTGCAAATACTCTTTTTCGATATCGCATGAGAATTTAAACAATTATATTTCTCAACTGAAGTTTTAGGAAGGCTTGAGATGATAATGATGATATTTTTCAACTAAGTAAAATACCAATAGGCAGTCATCTTTTTAGTGTGATCATAAGGTAAAGCATAGATGCTAGTGTTTTGTTTTTACAGATTTTAAGTTCTTGTTATCTAATCATTAGTAATTACTTAATTTTCATTACTACCAAATGGGAAAAAAGCAGGCAAAGGAGGACCGAAATAGTCTGATAGTTCACATAAGAACGATGATAATGTCACTAGCATTATTTATGTTCTCAAGCAAATAAAGTTTACATAACTTATTAACACACATTAATATTAATCGCAAGAGGATGTTTCGAGCAGTTTGCTTGTATGTAATCTGAATAATTATGTTTTGGCGTAGCCATGATTACTGATGGTACTTAATTGGGTTTCAGATGTGGGTTATTTTCTTGTTATTTATGTAATAATTCTGTGTCTACTGGTGAAAAAACCGATATGACGTAATTTGTTCTTATTGTAGCAATAACTTAAGAAATATGTTGTGCAGATGCTATCAGGCTTATTCACGTCTCTTAAGGGAAACCAAATACAAATAGAATGAAACAGGTTATAATTAATTAATAACATGTTAATATAGATTGAGATTTCTAACTCTCGTCAGTTGATTTATTCTTTAAATTGACTCACCAACGACGAAAGACTAGACTACCTGATAGAAACATTATTATTTTTGCTTTTTTACACCCACATGACAACACAAAAAATATTTGATTTGAATTTACTGCCACAATCAAAATGCTATCAGTCGAATATGAGACTATTAGGAAGAACAATATGAAAGTCCCAAAGCCATCACAACAAAGCACGCAGTCATAACACCCTATAAAGCAACGTAAACACGTAACAAATAGATCTGCCATCAGAAGCAAGGAATCTCCAAGTTTAAGAGGGTTCTCGGAAACAATTTGCAGAAGTTAGGCAGGGGAAAATGAAAAAAAAGTATCGAGAAATTTAATATCGATATTTTTACACGACGTTTATATTTATAAAAAAATATTAGTGTATCGAAAATTAAATGCGATGTGGTAGTCATGTTGATTTATTTATTCAAAACGGTACAAAAAATCATCAAGAGCTTAGTCAAAGCAATAACTATCATGGTTATGTTAATGCCAATAAATGTCATTCTCTCGACCTTAAATTAACAACAGATTTTTTACCCTATACAGGAATATACCCTATTCAGCCGTTTCACTTATTATCTCCTAATCAAAAACTGATATCGGAAGGTAAATCATAATATTTATATAAACGTATCTAGTAAGAACATCGAATATAATTATTGAACTAACGACGATAATTTTACAATAGATATAGTACAATAGATAGTGTTTTAAAAATATATTTGAAACATCGATATCTTCTACCCAGGCCTAGCAGAAGTCCATCCCGTCGAGATAAGCGTCCTGTAACGGCTCAAGATTCTTTTCAGATCGAATCACTTGTTCGGTGTTGTTTCGTCAAAGTTCGATACGATTGCGGAGATATCTCACCTTCAGATATTTGTTATCTGAGTTGGGACATTTATGAACTAAGCGATACTTCGGAATTCGAGACATTTGGAAAGTTGAAATTGCTTTATAATGGAGCCCCACCCAGCAAATGTTAAGTTCTGTAGGTATTGTCAAATGAGCTACGGGATAAGAAAACTGAATTATTTTTAACATTTTTCGCCTATAGTACTGTAGATATTTTACACTCTAATAATAACGAAAAGGGATTAATATTTATTATGCGGCTACCAAGCAAAAAGCCTAGCATCCATAGTACAAGCATCGAGCTTAGTTTGGATCTATGCAATTGGTGTGTTTGTCAAATGAATGTATTTTATTAATTTATTTATATAACAATAAGGTCAAAGGTACACATGGGCACATCCGTAACTTTGACGACACCAACCCGTATTATGAAGCACCTTTGCAGTAGGTATAATAATAGACCATATCAGAGCAATATTTATTTCTCCTTGTTACATAACAGTTGTCAAATAAAATAATAACTTCAAATGAAACAAAATTCACGTCTTGTGTCTTTGTAACTAAGCCCAGCTAAACACTTGAGCCTTGTTGCCATTCAACATTGTTTAATTTTCAATGGCAGTGAAAGACGACAGACCTATTAGATTTCGACGACTATTGTCATTCAAACAGGAATTATTTGTAAACTCTGCTCAAATGGGAATGTAAAGTATTCATCAGTCTATTTATACTGCAAGGAAAATGCTTCTCTGTTGTTGAAATTCAGCTATTGATAAAACATAAGGTATTGCTATATTTTAATATTACACTAAGATATTTTAATTTTATTTATCATATTTTCATTTAAATTACTCACGAAAATATATATTTCACTCCGCTGAAAATAGTTTTACTTTTGAATATTTGTAAATACAAAACACATTAACATTTCTTTATGTAATTAAATTCTTCTAGATTTTATGTTGTTCTTTAATCTGACTACTTTTAAATATTTCTTCACAACTTCACAATTGACTTAGATTATTACTTTAGTAATACATTTATACAACTGTTATCGTCCTTGAAACACGTACGGTTAATTAACAGTTAGTTAGTTTAACAAGATCGATCATTATGACGTTGTCACGTGTTAACATTACGCATCATTTGAACATGTTATTACATGACTGTCTGAAGTGACTGTAATTATGTATAATTGGTAATTTAATATTATACGGTCAGTAATAATTATTAAAATTTATTCATGAGGGTAAAAAAATATTCATTCAGTAGAAAATAGGAATATTAAACCAAATATCATATTAAAAAGTTTAAAAAATATTGTTTTTCTGCTTACCTAAGTAGAAAACGAATAATGGCAGTGAACGATTAATTCGTTGACATTAAAAGCTGATTAAGTTAAAACTTACCGAAAAATAAGAAATATAACTTAACCGTCCAACTCTCGGGAAATTACCTGAAAAAAGATTTCTTAATTAGTTTTTCTTGTAAGAATTTTTCACCCATACACGTATTCAGAGTTCAGACCACCCATTTATTGTCTACTAGACCAAAAATACTCTATATTTTACCTAGAAATAAATAATACAGCTATATTTTGTATCTTCTTTTGTATATGATTGAGGAGGATGGCGCGGTGGTTAGCGTGGCCTGTGATTGCTAAAGTGAAGCAACTTTCGCAGAGGTCGGTCATCGGAATCTTTAAATCTCTTCGTTAAAAAGTTGGTCCTGCGACTGATTTCCCGCCTGTTTGTGTCCCGCCGAACTATCTGCGTGAGGGAATAGAGATTACATCTGTACTTGCACACTCATTTATGCACCATACTCATATATCCTGCCTACCTGGCTGATTGGAAGATCGGCAAACATGACCGAAAAAAATGGCTGGAGGAGTTGTTGTTATTATCTGGCTATAACAAAGCGCTAGCAAGTGTACTTAATAAAATTGTAACGCGAGGTTGACTAAAGAAAATGATTATACAACGAGTAAGCTAATTACTATATTCTAAAAAGATGTATGCATGTTGATGATGTTTTAATGAGAATTAATGTTGACTAATAACTTGTAAACAAGTTAAAAGTACCGTCGAAATTGAACAAGAAGTAAACAAATCAATCTTGTCATGAAACTTGCACTCGCTTTATCACTACAGTCACTTTCTTCTGTATGTCCATAAGTATTTTTAAACCTTTAAAACTATGCATAGAGTGATTCAAGAGGATGTGTATCAATGCACAATACATATTATAGAAACACTGATCATTTAAGTTACAACTAGGCAGAGTCGGGGTGGGTCGCTAGTATATTTAAGAGTACAAAAGTGACATAACACACAGCCACACATTAATTAGAAATACCCGAAAGGTACAGCCCACAAAACAAGTTAATTTTAACTACTTCTCGCAGAACAATCTGATATAAAATGTTTAACAACAGACTCCTTACAATAAACCAGACAACATGGAGGGTCATAAAACGAACGTGACGCCCAATCGACAATTTAAGATAATTAAGCATTTGTGCCAACGGACAGAAAGGCTGTAATCCCGTGTAATTACGCCAGTAAACATGATCGTAGACTATTCGCTTAATTCACGCAATGAATAATGAATGATTGTCATTATTGCTATGAGTTTTCCGAGTGCTCTAGTTCTTGATGGAACAGATGTTCCTGCTCTCTTAAGTTTTAAGGAGTTTTTATTGCAATCGTAATTGATATTTGTAAGTTAGACGTATAAAAAATAATAATTTCAGAATAAGTTTTGAAAAAATGAATTATGACTATTGTGACACCGTTAACAACAGGACCAAGTAGTGTTATTGGTTGAAGAAATGAACTCAAATGTAATAATAAAATACCAACATTTTAATGCACTTATCAAAGAAGGAACTGAACCTGCCTTAGGAATATGTCTTATATTATTGAGGCTATGAAATATTAATATGTATAACATTTAATAGCTTCAATAATTTTTAATTTATTTAATATTACCCCAAACTAGTCGTCTCATTTACTTCAATCAACATTAATCTAAGACAAATCTGCCTCCATGGTGTAGTGGTTCAAATCCCGATGGCAACACCGCTTTATTCACATGGTTTCCGCAGTTTAGAACATTGCAGGCTTAAATTTATAACGGGGAGTGTTCCGCTGAGCTGTTTGAGTTACTGCCAGCAGCTGAGTTCTTACATCGAACTACACGCAATCGACTCAAATTCAATCCTCACCATCTTGATGGATGGTGGTCCTCCACTGTGCGTTTTTCCCGAAACTTTTTGCCTCGAACGACAGTTTTGTGGAACAATCTCACTGCTGCAGTATTTCCTGACTGCTACGACATGAGGACCTTCAAGAAACGAGCGTACTCTCTTTTGAAAGGCCGGCAACGCATCAACGATACCTCTGGTGTCGCGGATGTCCATGGGCGGCGGTGATTGCTTACCATCAGGCGACCCGCCAGCTCGTTTGCCGCCTCTGCCATAAAAAAAAACACCTGATTGTACGATCAGATTGATGATTCCGTGCTTTGAAAGCCACGTCAACCCGTTGGTTCTGAATATGATCTAAATTGCCTGGTTTCCCTTGTAAGTGTTAAGAGGTCAGACGACAGTCGCTCCATTTTAAAAACCAGGCTTGCCAATTCTGTTTTATAGTCGCAGCGTACCCTGGGCTCCGAGGCAATGGCCAAGGATGCAACCGGGAGAGGCGCTAGAATAATGATGTAAATGTATTCAAGACTCAACGAAATTATTTTAAACGTTAAATGTAGTCTAAAACGCTACAAATTTACCTATTTAGAATACCGATGCAGTAGTTAAAGTGCAGTTTCATGTTATAGTAAGTACGGTATCCTGTTGAATGAAATTCATTCTCAACTAGCGGGCGCCCGCGACTCCGTCCGCTTGGACCTTCCTCAACAAATGGACAATCCAACACGAACATATTTTTAAGGTCAAACTAAGATAAGCGCATTAAAAAAAAACAATAGACAAACTCTTCAGCTTTATTATATTGGTATAGATTCAGTAACAAAATCAAATTGTACCACTGTACCGTGCTAGATAAGATGAATAAAATTTTACAATCGCTTTGGGAATATTCTTTATGAAAACTGTAACTGTAACATAAATAGGAAAAGGTAAAAGTTTATTTTACTATTTTTGCCGTACTTGCTTTGCAATGGGACATGCTTGAAATCGTAATTTTGTAAGAGTTAAAAAATACTGGATAAATACACAAATTGATTATTATAAATTGTTATTCATAAACATGAGTTTTTTACTGTCACCCGGAATAGAACCCATTGTTCAGAGATCTCGAGCTTTTATGTAATCTTTTGACAGATGAGGCACTTTTAAACACTTTTATCAAACTGTTAAATCTTGTCTCCGGAAGGTAGTTTTATATCTTCATGAATCAATATGAAGATAAAAACATAAGCGCTCAAAAATTTTTTATTAAGAAATCTGATAATAAATCAACCAAAAGCGATACCAACAGGTAATCTAATAAATAAAATAATAAATAAATAATAAAAAAAAAATATATTTCACAACATCACATACATTGATCTGACCCCGTGATAAGTAGCTTAAGCACTTGTGTTACAGACAATCAGATTGAATTATCCGGTATCTATCTCTGTCTGTGATATACCTCTCTCTGTCTACTGTCATGTCTGGTCTATTTCAAGCGGAGGGCACCAGGTGGAAAATCAAAGGGTCGCGAGGCTATTGGGCCGTGAAACTTAGCGGGCCGGGGTTGAACACACCTGGAATATACACTCGCGCCAAAACTTTGCTGACATGTGTTGAAAGGTGCACATCTCCTTTGTAAACGAGATCGGTGGATATTAGTTTTGACTTAACGAGTTCGATAAGCCACCGCGCTACGGTTGGCGTCGTTGATTCACGAATTAGAATAGACTGGAAATTCGTGATAAAATTCGAATAGCGAAGCTCGGCGATAACTGCACTATTAATATGGATATAGTAAAATTTTGTTGTTATTTTAACAGTCAATTTTCCTGTTTGACTTTTTAGATGTGAATATTATACAGGTCACTGTACTTTATTCAACAAATCCGAGATAGTTTCAGTAGTTTTAACGCACGAAAGACTTAGCTGATTTTAATGATATTCGATTCGCTGGATTCGCCTTTGCCCTGAATAACTAAAACTAATAAAATATTTATTATTATTTTATTTTTCTTCTAGCAGCAGCCCGTGGCTTCATCTGTGTGGATTTCGTTATTACCTACTATATAGCTAAATGCTTTTCTCGACTTAATGGCAAAAATATTTATCTATATCTACCTAATATTTAAGCTAAAGAATTTGTTTGTTTGTTTGTTTGTTTGTTTGAACGCGCATATCTCAGAAACTACTGGTCCGATTTGAAAAAATATTTTTGCGGCAGCTTATTTAATCAAGATTTCCTATTTTTCCGTACATTGTGCTGTTCTTTTCTGTATGTATAAAATGTATCATGCGTTGAAAAACAAATATTGTTGATTGTCATTATAAATCCTTTTTTTTGTCCGGACTTAAGTGGGCCCCTTTTAACTCTGGGCCCCTTGGCGATTGTCTACTCTGCTTTAGGGCAAATCCGGCCCTGTTTGTGGTGCTTTCCTAGAATAGAATAGTGCTACCAGATTTCCTCCCGCGGGTATCGTAGGATGCGACTAAGAGACATTTACTGAGTAGATGGTAACTGCGGATGAATAAGTGCTTTGAGCAATCAATTTGAATCTTATCTTCTGTTTAGAATAGTCTGTGTTCTAGACTAACTCATTCAACAGGCATTATAGCACTGAGAATTGAGTGCGGTTATTTCAATCTGAATTCAATCTGAGATGAATGCAGTTTGAAAGCCAGCATCTTTATGGTTTTGTTCCGAGTTATAACTAAATATTAAAATGTAAGAATAAGTTAATATCATTCATCATTGTATGATTCTCATAGATTGGTCCCAATTCACGAGAACTCATTTGTCATGCTAAAATATGCACGCCAATTATCACTAGGCGAAAAAAATTATACAAGTGAAGTTTTTTAAAAAGTATATCCATTTATAACCTTAGTTATCTTCCAAACCGAATCACCTGCTTCTAATACTAATAAATGCAATGCAAAATAATAACTGAAACATCAATAATAATTATAGTTCAATCTTCTTCTTTTAAAAGGAGCTTCATTTTCACGCTTCAATGAAGTTGAGTGGAGTAATTTATTATTCAATGAAGCCCATTTCATTTTAGCATTACAAAACCTTTGTAATCGAATGATTTGGCATTTTACATAGTTTTAAAGAGATAAGCCAGTAAGACCTGTTAGCATTTTAAATAGAGACCTAGAACTACCATCTCATATTTCAAGAATAGATTTAAGCTTTAGATTCGCAAGACGTAGCTTTAAACCGGTAAAAATAGACAAATTTTGTGAATATTTATTTTAAGTTCATCAATTTAGTAGTGTTGAAGTGAATCGTTTTACAGGTATTACGTTTTAATGTTTTATAACCAATGACACTGTTAAAGTCTATTGTATATAATTTATTATTTATTCTTAAAAATAAATAAATAAATAAAATAAATATTTCACAACATCACATACATCTGACCCCGTGTTAGGTAGCTTAAGCACTTGTGTTACAGACATCAGAATCAACAGTGGTATTACAAATATATTTAAATAGATACATATAACACCCAGACCAGGACAAACAGACATGTTCAATAATGTTCATGCACACTAATGTTTGTCCTGTGCGGGGATCGAACCCGCGACCTCTTGCGCAATAGGCAACATCTTGACCATTACACCAAGCAAAAAAAACAACGCGATCATAAAAAATAATAAAAACCAATCCCGTTGCCTCAACAAAAAGCGATTGCAACCCTTCCAATCTAAGTTTGGGTTTCATTAACCTCAAAATGTACGCCCTGATTTAGATTGTAGATCTATTCAAATTGTACATTTTAATCCCGCACAGAAACTCCGTAGTAACATATACATATATGAATTAAGTAAAATGACCCACATAAATTATTTTCTAGAGACATTGCGGGTCCTGAATAAATAAACAACACCCAAATTTTAAGGTTACGTGCTTATGTTGAAAACGTTTCATGTCTTTACAGTACAATTTCTACTTATCCAAATAGCTAAATACGGATGAAGGAAAATTAGAAGGGGTATAAATACGCCCAAGGGTAACTGCGTAAGGGTTATGTTCACAGGTAGAATAAACAAACAGACCACTTGTAATAAATACTTTAACGTGATGACTGTATCTTGGTAAAGAATACTTGAGAAAGAATTTCGTGTTTGTTTTAAATAAAAATTGAAAAATTTTATTTGTTTTTTTCGAGACAATAATCGTAAACCTCATCGAAATAAAATTATGTACATGTTGTTATAAGCTTGTTACTTTTAGAAATTAGAATCCTACCTATCTTTGCACCAAACATAGTTAAAGTTCGACATATTATTACACTAGCGGCCCGCCCCGGCTTCGCCCGTGGTACTTGTCCACTATTTATACATAAAAACCTTCCTCATGAGTTACTCTATCTATTAAAAAACCGCATCAAAATCCGTTGCGTAGTTTTAAAGATTTAAGCGTTCATAGGGACAACATGACAGAAAAAGCGACTTTGTTTTATACTATGTAGTGATGATGCAATTATTTTGCTACATGTTAACCTCGACTTTGTCCGTGTTATCAAGATTACTGTTTTATCCCATGGGCGCATTTAATCGAAATAAAACATATTTTATCACCTTAATCAGCCCATACCCTGCATGTAACAAAATTTCATAAAAATCCGTGCTGTAGTTTCAACGTGATTGACCAGTAAACATTCAAACAAACTTCTACATTTATAATATTAGTATGATTAATACGAGACTCTAATTGGAGTTCGACAATCCATATTGTCATAACTCATCGTGTATGATATTCATAATAATACATTTAAAAAAATAATTTTTGTCTTAATTTTGTTTAAAACAGATTCCTTAACTCCGAATCACTTTCCAGTTTAATCGCTTCCTTTAAAGCGTCTGTTCACGTCTCAGACTATTCCACCGAATTGAACTCGAAACTAGACGAACATTCATTTCGAAAGTTGTTAGGTAAAGAAGTTTAGAAGTACTAATGATGTAAGTTAGTTGCCACAGGGAATACTCGTTGCACAGGTGTACGTGTGTACTTTGCGCGTGTCGGATTGAAGAAAGAAAGTTTTTGAGAAAACGTGATATATACTTTTTAAAGTTCTGTAATAGGCGCATCAGATTTCATACTTCAAAAGATTAATGAACATTGTTCATCATTCGTAACGAAGGCAATACAAAAAAATATGTTTTTTTTAACTTATTTTTTAATACGTTATTGTTCATTCAATTGTTAATTATTACTTTATTAATTTGCTGAAGAACGAAAAAATACACGTAAGTTGAAAAAAAAGAAGTTCGTATTTGTTTAAGATTTGAAAAATACACAGTTCCATTATCTACGTGTTCAATAATACTTTACATATTTTCGCTAAAAAAAAGAAAAGCTTTACTGAAAAAATAAACGGTGTAAAACAAGGATCGACCAAAGGATCAGGAAGGAAAACTAACTTCGAACTTGGATGTATAAAGAAACATCTTGTCGAAGTAATCTCTTGAAGCGATCTCCCAAACTTGTCCTACGGCCTTTCTTATAAAAATATGTAAATAGAAACCGATACAGAACAAAGTGAGGCTATTTGCGATAAAGATTGCACCTCAGAAGTGCTAGACGGCAAGGACAAAAATGTTATCCGACTTGTTTACTCAATTCGTTTAACTTCTGTTGTTCAATATAGACGCTTAGGGTGTCAAGAGCGAATCGGTTTTCTTTTTAAACCGTTTATAATCTTGTGATAAAACTTTTAAACTTGTTTGTATCGTAGATCTGTTCAAAATTGGAACTCCAAAATTGGAAATGGAACTTGCCTAATGAGAAAATAATGCCTAAAGCTAGATGATCTGATTGCTAAGAATTTAGGTACCTATTCAAATTTGTATCTTTAGAAACTGTCAGAGTTTTCTTTACAACATTACAAATAACATTTTAATGCGAATCTTTAAAAAATCTTCATTCCATGATAATACCAATATCTAAGTTTGAAAGAAATCTGGTTACATTAAAATGTACAAAATTACATGATCATTATAATGAGTATTTATATAAAAACGTATTATTTAGCGTGATAATACGTTTTATATTTTTATATTATACTAGCCTTCCGCCCGCGACTTCGTCCGCGTCTCGGCCCGTCCCGTCGTCCCTTCCTTTTCTCGCCGTAAGAACCATCCTTGGACTTCAACAAACACTAAAAAAAAATTGGGCAAATTGGTCCAGGCGTTGTTGAGTTATGCGTTTACAAACACATTTAGCGATTATTTTTTATATTATAAATAGTGTTAGTTCGAATTTTGCTAGTGTAACCGAATAGAGCACATTTCATACTCAACACTATTCCACAACAAGATCTTGCGTATACATTGTGGAAGTGCTGAGTCAATGCCTTAAATATTCACAATTCACGAGCTCACTCTTTAGGTTATTCAAATTCGTTCAGTGCTACTACATGTTGCTGATATTATGTATTCTGGCCAACTTGCTTTGCCACCGTATTTTCAAGATAAACATTCTTTAGCATTTTATCCGTGAACGAGCTTGGTGGCGATATATTGTGACGTGGGTTGACAAAAATCTGCTGGGCTATTAATAGGTATACGACGAAGTTTTTTCTCAAAATAATACTGCTTAAAAATTGCGTCATATTGAGTAGATTAAAGTTTTCGGCCTTTGCAATTAAGAAGGTACATAGTATGATTAAAGTATCGTGTCTACGAGCCTATTTATGTCTCAAAAAAGCCTTCATCGTTCCAAATCGCCCGGGACCTCGTCCACGTGGATTTCGGTTTCCGTACATAGCGTTATATATCTTAAACCTGAAGGGCTTTCCAACACAAAAATATTTTTTCAATTCGAACCAGTAGGTCCTGAGATTAGTGCGTCCAAGTAAACAAGCAAACAAACTCTTCAGCTTATTTATATTAGTACAAATACTTTTCAAAGACGGTACATAGAAAATCTATTCATTAAAAAAATAATCTTTCAAAAATACCTGCGTAATTTTATTAGTAGTGGATGCTACATCGATCAGGTTTCAATGTGACTATGGCTTAGAATAAGCAACACATAGTATAGGCTTCAGGTATTTGCCTTTACCTCCGAAGCAAACAAGCATTTCTGAGTATTTTGTCAGACTTTGTGCGTGTCTGTTATGCGGTTACTGCTTGTCTGCCGTAACTTCAAAGGCGCTCAGTTATGACATGACGGCCCGAAGAGAAGGCCCTGAATGAATATTGATTCGGAATTAGTAAGTACGTTAAACAGAAGCTTTTTGTTGGTACCGTTTATTTGACCGTAGTAATTTTATGCAATATATTTGTTTCAAGTTAGTTTACTGTTTTCAGAGGAGACTAAAAATTACAACATTATTCTCTCCATTTTTCTTTAATCAATATTATTGACGTAAGTTGAAATTCAAAAATTATAAAAGTAAAATACACAAAAGAGGTCAGCCACAATATTTATGTTCGTACTGACGATAACTGTTGTGACGCAATGGTTAGTTTTTGTGCTTAGGAATACACCAGACTGAAAATACGAGACCGAAGTTCGGCGGCAATGCATTTTCTATACAAATTTACGCGACAATATTTTGGGAAGGTGTGTCCACTTAAAATACATTGCAGGCGTAGTTACAACGAACTTCGGTCGCGTTTTTTCCGCCTAGTGTGTTTCTATACACATTCCAGATGGATGCGATTATTTTCTTACTAGGAATAGGTGACATCCTTACGTTACACATGATCTTGAAATGTGGAACTTGCTGCATATAACAAGTTCTGCAAGCAAAAATTTGTAATATTACATAACAACACAGATTATTTTATTTCCCGGTTTATTTTTGAGGACGATCCACGCGTCTCATTTTATGTAGGTGATTCCAGTAAAATTTATAGACTAATCACTTCTAAGCATACGAGTATAATCATATTATTATCAACATCCGTTGTAGTAATTAAACCATCAACACATTTCGGATTCCTCGCACCGTATACGAGATGAAAAGATAATGGTTAACGCCTACTACCTACTAGTTGCTGACAATTTTGACAGATTTAATCTGCATCCCACTCACGTTTCTGGGTCAAGACTAGAGCAAGTTTTCATCAAAATCCGACCATGCACAGTTTCACACAGTTCAAATGCGAAATTGAAACGTCGGCAACACAGCATAGGAAATAAATAATGGAAAATATCCTGTGGAGATTTACTCGAGTTTCCGTCAACAGAATGCAGTGTGAATCAATTTCTTTCACTTTAGAAAAGCTTGTGATCGACGAATGGGAAATATGCTTCAATAGGAAAAAATGTTTTAATGTTGTAATGTAAGGCGATTTGGTGTCCTTGTAGGTATTGGGGATGAATCAGGGAAAATTATATTTTATTGTTCGTTTCCTCCGTGTATCAAATTTTCTAACATTTTTAAAAGATACTTAGTATATAACATAGGGGCAATTCCAGTGAGCATGCATTTTATCTAAAATAATAATTTAAATTACCTTTTCTGAGAAACAATAATTATTAGATCATTGTTATCCTACTATAGTCTAAGATCCCAGAGCCCCCAGACCTACGTCATTTTAGCAAAGCTGAAATTTTGAGGATTGTTAGTATAATGTGTTATTAAGAAGGTATGAGCACCCACTACCTTGAAAGCGGGGCCGTTTCTCAGGTAGCACGAAGTAAAGGTACAAAAAAAAATAGCTAACCTACGTTAAAGTAGCAAAGATTATTTTCAAAAATG